>OY978007.1:14533642-14956642 GCA_963854515.1 Pandemis heparana | reverse complement strand
TTCAATCAGGTAACTTTGATTGAATAGTAGACGTCATAGAAATACTGGTAATAATTCTCTTGAGTAAACCTTTTTCCTAACTATATTTTTTTTTATATTACTAAACATAAGAATACTAAACGTAAGATTAAATCAGGTTTATTTCATGTTAATTTAATGATCCTAATCGCTCTGTATATGTAATGTATGTAATGGTTTGTTGCTCACAATATCATTTTATGATCATGGATTCTTCTTATCTTTTTCTATGTTAGTTTTATTGGTTTTCTCACCATTATTACAATAAATTTTCTTTATCATTTCAGTTTCCTATCACGGATTGGCATTGACTCCAACCACTAACCCTTCCTTGAAGAAGAAATACACACCCCTGCATCCTGCACCTCAAATCGTCATCCTTCCCGCTTGAAATCCATTGCTTTTCTACAATTGATGATTGACGTATGACATTATTACGAAATTAATGAGCATTTAGTCTCTTATCAGGCTCTCTATTGTAATTAATGTAAAGATTGCGGTGAATAATATTGTTGCTCCACCTTCACTTTACGTCAATTGTCAATGGAATGTTATTTATCCGTAACCTGTTGTGTTGTATGACTTATTTCATTACCAATGGTATATATTAGTTTTTGATGTACAGTCAAGGGCATAAATATATGTACGTAACCAAGACGTCAAAAACATCTATACACCCTTATGCCACAAGCAATAAGGCCCGTGACACATAATATTGAACATGCTGGCTATATCCATATTTATGCCCTCGACCGTAAAAATTATTTCAGAACTCTTGTAATCACGCTAGCAGTTATTAACCAGATTATAATTATGGGTATGGTTTATAAAATGGGTTACAATAGTACAAAAGTGAAATACGGATTCATGCTAAAAGGTATTAATACATTTAAATAACTACCCTATCGCAAAGCCAACTGCGTTTCACTGAAAGGTGAGATTTGCATTTCATTAGCTTTTCAATGGGGGAGAGAGGCGGTGTTGAAATGTATTAAACTTGGGAATTCCACTCGCTACTATGCACTCACAGCGTGGTTATGTAGAGGCAAATGTAGTTGTAGTTGTAGACCTTTTTTACAGTATCGAATTCTATGGATTATAGGTGGTTTTGAAATTTTAAGCAATAATTATTATGTGCAACTCCTTGGCATTGTGAACTAATTTCTAAAGGAGCTAGCTATACACTTCGCATTGAATAATCTGCCTTCTGACCCCTATTCTACCAATTCGACAATTGTCGGTGACAAGTGACAATTCTGTTTGCAATGCGTGGTCAATATGAAGCCAACCGGCGTAGATTAGATAGCGTAGATAGAATCTTCTCGTCGAGTTTGTAATGTAAACAAAATTGTCACCTGTCACTGACAATTATCGCTTTGGTGAAATATCGCCTGGGAGGCACAAATAAGGTAGACAGTAACAGTAAATATTTGGTAAAACATTAAAAAAGTGTGAAATAAAATAATGTATTAGTTCAGTAGTACAGTTATGATCACAACATTAATTCATTTTGGTCAAACTTGTCGGCAGAAACATATTTATGTTGTATAGTTTCGTGATACAGAAGTACTGTTGTTCCATGTTCTAAAGATATTTTCAGCAGGAGGAAATGGGAGCAATGGTGCAAACTAAAGCTGTTTGCTTGTGCCCCTTCCACTATTGATGCTAAACTTGCGTAAACGAGATGAAATATTGAAAGTTCAAAGATAATATTATTCCTTTACTTACATGTACATGAGAGATGCAGAGTTGTAGGTATTTAAATAATAAAAAAAAATCCGATAAGCGTGGATTCTTAGTGAATTTGTCAGTGTCCGTGGGCGTATCTGCAAAAAATCAAGTTTGAAACTATGCTACTATAAGGAAATCCTTATCCTTAGTTGAAAACTGCACCACATTACATTACTGCATCACATTATTTAGTTAAATAAGCATTGGGTACCATCACGGGTAACTTTTATAATGGGGGTGCAAAGGCAAAAACAAATTAAAATTAAAATTTTGTGACTCGATGTATTTTTTCTAATCTGATGTGTAACGACTATCAATACATAGTATAAAACAAAGTCGCTTTCCGCTGCCTATCCCTATGTATGGTTAGATCTTCAAAACTACGCAACTCATTTTGATGCCGTTTTTTTAACAGATGGAGTGATTCAAGAGGAAGGTTCATATGTATAATTCTACGCAAGACGCAGTCGCGGGCAGAAGCTAGTATTGTATATACAGAACACACACCACAATTTAAGATATTAAACTAGATTTTACAAGTTAAGTGTACAAAAACATGTACTCTGAATGTAAAAAAGTAAAAGCCTTGTAAAAGCCTTTAAATCCTTCAGAATTATAACACACCCAACTAACCACAATCTGCATTATGCTAAACAGTTTATGTTTTGCGGTAGAAAAGTTTCTTACATAATTTACCAGATGGAGTGGAAAGTCTTGAATATTTACGTGTATATTTGGATTCATGGTGAGCGTATAAATCGTGCTGGCTTTGCGGTGTTAGATTTTGCGCGGGAGTGCCGGGTCGATGATCTATCCGGAAGAAACCTTGCCCCTCAGCCATAACAGTTTTTTGTTATCTTACGACGAGAGATGAATTAGCTCTGCATTTGTTTTTTATTTGTTGGCACTAACCAATTATGTTACCGGTTTTTGTTGGTAATGTTTTGCGAAATGCTTTTGTCACTTTTAGCGTGTGCCTATCCTCTAAGAAGGAAAAGGCTTAACAGAGGAAAAAGAAACATTCATGCTACACGCTCACACAAAACAATATCAGCGGGGGGGGGGGGGGTCTTGCAGGTGTCCATGGGCGATGGTGATTAATTTCCATCAGGTGACCCGTCTGCTCGTTTGCCCCCTCTTATTAAAAAAAAAAAAAAAAAAAAATTCAACAGACTTTGAAATCCATTACTGCGAGAGTATGTTTGTCTAGCATGGATTCCATTCCAGTCAGTGAAATAACATTTTGTGTCTAAAAGAAACAGTAGATAGTAGGCTCTGTTACGTTCACTATTGTGTAATCTGTGACACAATTAAGGATGAACATGCCTTTAACCTCGCAAGCCCTTGCGTACTTCCTTAAGTACAAACTAATGGTAAGAATAACTGCCGAATGCACTATGTGGAGTACAAAGTGTTAAATTAAAAAATAACTTTAATATTTTTTAAATTAAATCCTAATTCACAAAACTGAGATTCAGTATGGGTCTAAAGCCGCCTTATGTAAAAAAGTCGGGACTTGCGCTTACGAGGATATGATTATGTTATCTGTGAACCGTGTTTGCCAGTGTTGCCAGTATGATAATTGTATTGTCCCTTATCTTTAATGAATGGTGGCCGATGGCGCGTGCCCAACGATCGGACACGCGACGCAAGTTGTACTGTCGTGTCGTATTGATTGACCCAAATGGCTTGCCGTACCCCAAAACGATGTATTTTTGTTATTTTCTAAAAGACGTGTCGTGCCTTGATTGCGAGGGGGCGAAAGGTGAATAATACGGGTACGCACTTACTATTATTTGTGTATGTTTGCGTTAGTATGTCACGTTGCGATGGGAGAAGGAAGGAAACTCAGCAGGATGGTGGATGGAGGTTGTTATTTATATTTAAAATATGTATAAGACACCTACAACAATAGGTACATAGTTAATACAGTGTTATAAAAGGATAGGCGGATAAGGAAACTGTAAATAATAGGTAAAGATAGTTGACTTACAAAATGAGCCTTTGGAAATAATGAAGATATGACAATACGATGGTCACAGTGTCCTTTAGAGATGGCTTTAAAGATTAAGATGACTTTGTAAAATTTTGCGGTATAATTTTGTATGCTAGTACTTATTGACTCTACTAGATCTCGTATGGTATTGTCATAGTGATAGGCTATAGCAGCAGCATCATAAAAGTATAGCCATTCGTCAGTCAGTTCAGTACAATAACCCGCACAACTCATCTGTGCTATGGATGATTTTCGACCGAAGCTAAGTTAAGCTAAAATAAAAAATAATTAATTAATTAATTGTGTCGCCCCGCCACGCTGCAACTCGCGTGTACTAAGAAAGATGCAAACTCATCTCTATCTTTGGTCGTTTTTTTCTAAGCTTAAGGCGCTGTCAACAGCAAAAGACCTTGAGCAGCGCCACTCTTCACACATACGGTTCGCGTGCCTGTGAGTGAAAGAGAAGAAACTATTTCGGCAGCTTGGCGCGCGTTTAAAATCTTGCAAATAAGACACAAATAATAAGAAATAAAAAAAAGTATAGATTATTTGTGAAATATGACTCGTTAGCCGTGTAGGTATTGAATATGTTGACTTCATGTTTTTAACTGTAGACCCATACGTTGAAAAAATAAAGACATAGAACCGTTTAATGATGATTTTAAGACCAATCTTTGCAATTATTTTCTATCGAGCCAATTTTGTTCAATTATGTATCGAGTCCGTCCAGCGTGTTTGAAATATGATGAAAATTGACATACATATTTTTTTGGATTTTTATTGTGTGTAGTTTTTCTTAAAAAAGTGCTTAAATAACATCAATTTCAACAAAATTAGGTGTTGTCAGGCTCTTAACTCATGCTCTACTTTGGTTACAGTATGTATCCTGAAACACCCGTCCAGGCACAGCGGTTTCAGAATTGTACTGATTTTCTGATGGATCTCCTTTACATGTTACTATATTAATTAATTAATTCGTACCCTAAATGCGAAAACATTGTAATTGAAGTACAGTAATAGTAAGGTATAAATTATAAGAATTGGAATCTTCTAAACTACTTATAAATAAAGATCATCATTATGGATAAACCATGGAGCACTAGTGTAAACGTTCCGATGCGTAACTATCTCAGCTCTGCGGATATTTCTTTCGTACAACTTAATCGGATTCCGGAATGTATCCATTTAGAATCATAACAAATGAGTGCGTTTCTCATGAATTATTTATAGGTAAGTAGCTTTAGCGTATAACATTACAGCACATTTGGTGCTTGAACTAAGTACTATGGTTCCCATAGATGTAAGTATGTAATCTTCTTAATTTTATATACAGTTAGGGTGCGACCACACCGCCGCTTAAAAAACGGTGACGTTACGGAATCGCAACAAAATGTATGAAGAAACGGTGAGAAAACGTGACGGATACGACACGTCACTGCGTATAAGCGGCGGTTTGGTCTCGCCCTTATGGGTCTCTCTAAGGTCTCTTCAGTCCCAGGTAAACTATTGTTTTACTCACGTATCTACTAATAAATCATCACTTCGAAAACTTATTATTACTAGTTTTTATTAGTTTTGATTAAATATTTTTTTTCTATGTCATGTGTGGCTCTAACTAAAGTTAAACTATTACAAATCAATTCACGTTTTAATTAATTACGTTTTATGAATTAATTTAAACTTTGTACACTGCGACGGATTTCTAGCGTACATTTTCCCGTGTCACCTACACTAGGCTAGGCCTGTCCCGCAGAGTGACACCATTATTTTTATTATTTGTAAGCTTGTTCTGAGTCTGTAACATTGTTGTCTTATGTAATGTTAAAAAACGGTTTAAACTTACGCGGAGACACGTTATTGCGCATTCCCAGTATTCATATTCAATCAGTGTATGAGTAGCCTGCGCGTGAAGCCTGGCATTCCCTTTCCCATAGCGCGTTTTTCCCGAGCTCAAGTGAAGTGGGAAGTCTTGCCGCTCGTGATTTCCCGAGGACCCCTAACAATCTCTTTGTGCACGACCTCATTTTGTGTTGAATGCCCGTTTTAATAGAGCCACCTAGTCACTGTCGGATGAGCGTCATGTTACATTGCATGCGATCCTCGCGCACGCTTTGAGTTATGGTTTGTTGGCAGATTGTTAGATAAGTCTTACAATTGGGGATATGGCTTGTTTGAGTTGGATACAGAGGCTGTCTTGGTATTGATCGGGTTTTCACTTAGAGTTAAAACTGAAGAAGTTAAAAAAAAATTATGTAAAATTCGAAATGTTATAAACGGGATGTGAACCGCAATTACCTTTATAATATCGGATGCTCAATAAAGGGATGTGAACCGCGATTGCCTTTATTGAGCACCCGATATTATAAAGGTAATCGCAGTCCACATCCCGTTTATAATATTTCGAATGAACTTAACCGTGAATCATTGAAACTTACATACGTAAGTTACTGAACTTTTTTGCTAACGGAATCTGAGCGGAATATGTACAGAAAAGTGCACAGTTATGTTTTTGATTTGCTGTATTGTCTTGTTTTAACTGTTTAACAGGTCCAGAATTATTCAAGTTCTGTACGGATGAATGAAATAATGAAACCGGTCAACCGGTAATTTCTTTTATAAAGTCTGATCAGTTTACATATTATTCATGTGTGAAGCAGCTTTTTTGATTCATGCTGTCTTATTCATTCATTGCTAGATATCTGTTCCAAAGAAATAATATTATTCTGGGACAGTGTGCTACTAACAACTGTAAGTCTTGTAAGTATACGTTTTGTGGTCACATACCTACATATAATTTTATTGTACCTATTGTAGCTATAGTGTTTAAGAGCGTTAGTTGAAAACTGTATTCTTATTCTCTAACCCTACTTGCGACAACAGTTTTACGCAACGTAGTACCACTAGCATGTGCACTACTCACAGGTATTCGAGAAAAGTTTAAAGTACACCGTAAGTGAGACCGTAAGTACACCGTAACAGAACTTTATGCAACGAGGTTGGACGAATTCAAATGACGACCACTTAAAGTTACCTAAGGGGTTGTTCTCTCGTCTAATTAATTATGCCAAGACGAGATAGTGAGGGCTACGTGAGCGCTTTCGGCGCACTTAAGCTCTAAGCAGGCGCTAAGTTGAGCTATAAATGTGGAATTAACAATTTTATCGAGTGTCTTATTACCTTTAGCAGATAAACTAAAGCTAAATGGCCAGTTTTTATTATTTATAGTGGTTCTTACTTGGTGGTTTAGAGCGCTGCGATAAAAGATTTAACTTCGAAGTATGATTGTTAATAATTTAAGAATGTCTAGTCTACTAATACTAAAAAAATGTAATTGGCGAAAAAAAAGCAGTTGTGAACGCACGACGACGTGTACCTAAAACAAATAGTTTTCGTGTTGCTAAACCTCTTTTAGGTAATAGTTAAATTTAACATACTTAACCAACAAAACAGTAAACCACTCGCTATTTTAGATAGTCCCGATAAGCAATAAATTTACCTTCAGGGTTACCTATTTCAACCGATTATTCAGAATCGGTACACGTTCTGTTTACAAAATCTCCATTTGGCCCACGATAAATCGCTTAAAGTACGCACATTAATGTTCCACCCCCCTTTAATCCCATTATGACGTATTTATGACTTATATTTTGAATGATTGATAGGCAATTTGCCGTGCTTCGTGATATTGAATAAACGGAGAACCGCTTTAATTAGTTGTTTTACGCAACTCATATTGCTTTCTTTACTCAAGGACTTGAAACGTTGTTCTAAGAGCTATAACAATAGATAAGGTGGTAATTTCTACCACACTAGCATTTCATTATGAAAGGGACCGGGTTTTAAGTCGGGATAACATAAGGCATTGACGCCACTAATGGCTGCCTTACCGTCGAAGTCAAGTAATTTTTTTTTCCTGATTTGAGGTTGTTGGCATTGGCAGTGTGATATGGTATCTCAGATCATAGAAAGGAATAGATATGAAACGGGGGCGTGGCGCGTGACTCCGCGACATGGCCTGAAGGAAACATCGCTCGCGAAGCAATTAGCGCCACAAGTTAGTCGCGATTCAGACGTACTTCGGAAATGTTCTCCTGTTCTGTCGTTAGGTACACGAATAGAAGTCAACGAAGAACTACAAGAACAATGGAGTCACTTACCATATGTAAGTATTGCAAATGCATTGGTATTTTGCTTATAAATCTAAAAAACTAAACATTTTAACGAACAAATTCAGTGCCGCATTAGTTACTGCGACACCGCACTTAGTAGTGATAAAATTTTAAACTCGTTATACATTGCCGGTTTAATTCAGCAACCACTTTATGTCATGTTTAACTACAGCGCAATGTATTTTACTCCTTGCGATATCCACTGCCGCGTGAAAATACCATGGTACGGCCGCATGTGCCGTTCGTAAGTTAGGGCAGGGCTCGTGTTTTATTGCGGTTAAAGTATTATCGATAAATATACGTACCTAGATTAGTATTATCTATTTTATGTTTATGCCGTTTTTTTTGTGTTACTACCTGACTAAAATGTAATTGCTACATTAGGTAGGTATACTATATTAAGTGAGCATATTTTAGAATGTGTTCAAATAATATACAATTGGTTTGAACGTTACTTGTTCCTAGTTTTATTTCAATCACTACTTTGTATTAATTTGTAAAATTATTGTGTTTTATGTACAATAAAGAATTGAATAGCAAAATACCAATGCGTTTGCAATATTTACATAATTATAATGTTGACGACGGAATTTAAACTCGCGCTCGGTTTTGGATAACAGGGCTTAATAACGTAAACTATACACACTAACATACAACATCAGCTGTGTTCAGCTACGATCTGACAGATCAACTAATGGAAGAGTTCATGTCATTACAAAGGAAGGTGTTTTTAAAAATGAAACAACTTAAGAATAAAAAATATATACTAAAAGGAGGCTCTAACCCAGCCAGTCTCCAACAGGTAAGTGACTCCATTGTTCTTGTAGTTTTTCGTTTGACTTCTGTTATTGCACGCAACGACAGAACAGTTAGGCATTTTGCAAAAATATCGGAGAACACTTCCGAAGTACGTCTGAATCGCGACTAACTGTGGCGCTACTTCGGAGTCACGCGCCACGCCCCCGTTTCTCATATCAGGGGACGTACTAAGACGTCCCAATTCCGACTCAGTTAAAGTTTTAGCTGTCAGTTTTAGTATGAATCTGACAGCGAGCGAACCTAAGCTGAATCGCATTAAGACGTCATGGTAAGGCCCCAGATCTATTCCTTTCTATGATCTGAGACCACACCACAAGCAAGTGACCACTGTTAACAAAAGTTGTTGGTAAAAATTGGTAAAAGTGGTCGCGAAATAAAGTTGGACCTGCACATCTGTTACACAGTCCCTACTCACGCTGTGGCATTTAGGTTACCACTATGTTTTATTAGAGCTTTATTTTTGCTATCACTAAATTTTATTTATATACTTACAGTGAAAATCAATAAAAAAAAATCACCCATTATTTCACGGATTTTGTATAGTGAATAAAATTCGAGACTTGGCTTATTTTTACATTAAATAATTTATGGGGTAGTAGATAGTTCTGTCAGAACTTCACTGTTACGAGACAAACGTTTCAATACCCCGAAGGATTTCAACTATCGACATCTTATCGACTACGTTTTATCGTTCTTCTCTCACTAGCCGTAGATGAAATATAAATTGCTTTTTTAATAGGCTAGAGAGAGAGAGAAAAGTGTGCGTGACGTGCCTTAAGGCCAATCATAGCGTTCGAATATCTGTGGCCGTAGACTCTCAGGCTCCGCCTATCGCTTTGTGTTTACGCAGTTCAATGTGTGTGTGGGAGCTGTGGTGGGGAAAAAGTGGCGACAGTGGAACTAAAGGAAAATACGTGCGAGTTCATATCTATTTTATTCTATGATCTGAGTATGGTATTGTAGAAATTAGAATACATGCTCGGGCGCGTCGTAAACGCTCTCAGACAAATCTACGGAAATCTGTATGCTTAGTGTAAGTTTTCGGTCACAAAATACGTCTCGACCGAATTTGCGTTAAAATGTCAAATACTATGAGAAATTTTAGTTGTCGTTTCGTTCCGTTTGTGGCGCTGAGCCTCTAGTGTAAGTTTTCGCGTATAAAAACGTCTCGAACGCGTTCAAGTAAACGCTTCAATTACTATGATAAAATGAACAGCGCCACAAGCGGAACGAAACTACAACTAAAACTTCTCATAGTATTTGACATTTTAACGCAAACGCGGTCGAGACGTATTTTGTGACCGAAAACTTACACTAAGCATACTGTTCATTTTCCCATAGTAATTGAAACGTTAACGCGAACGTGTTCGAGACGTTTGTCGTGTCTAAAACTTACACTAGAGGCTCTGAGTCTCTAGTGTAAGTTTTCACACGAACAAACGTCTCGAACGCGTTCACGTAAACGTCTCAATAACTATGGAAAAATTGACAGCGCCACTTGCGGATCGAAACGGCAACAAACTGTTCTCATAGTATTTGACATTTTAACGCAAAGGCGAACGAGACGTGTTCTGTGACCAAAAACTTACACTAAGCATTCTCAATAGATGCACTTCCGTGAGCGCATTAGGATCCTTTCAGTAAATTTAAATTATTGAAACTATTTCTCCTGCACTAGATGTCGACAATACCAACGTAAACTTCCACCGATGTATGTATGTATGTATGTAAAACTCTTTATTGTACATAAAACACATGAAAATGATGAATACAGGAAAACACAAATGCACAAAGATGTTGTCAAATATGTTATGTTAAATTGTAAGTTGATCTTTGAAATTATTCCACAATGCTTTACGTTACAGCTATTATGAATTATGTTAGATATTTTTAACTCTAGTACATGTCCGCCGATAAAAATTTATCTTGTGACCTTCTACATTTCCAAACACTTAACACCAAGCTTCTCAACGGTGTACAGCACCTAAGTATACTATAAATCTGCCTTGAATAGCTTACATTGACATTAGCTTGGTGTTTCTAATCCCTTCAGGCTGAGAAATAAACGTAATTGCATTTTAGAAGGGCAGGCCCGAGGGCTCTGTTTCGAGGATTTACGGATAA
This sequence comes from Pandemis heparana, assembly GCA_963854515.1. Classification (NCBI taxonomy): domain Eukaryota; kingdom Metazoa; phylum Arthropoda; class Insecta; order Lepidoptera; family Tortricidae; genus Pandemis; species Pandemis heparana. Next base: position 14,945,785 of record OY978007.1, on the reverse strand, counting down.
CCGGGATAATACTGGCCTCTGTGCTGCGGCTGGAAGGGTTAGTTGGAATGTCAGGCATAGCCATTTGTAATGGATGATTAAAAATAAATTACAGTGTACAGTGGTTGTTAGGAGGGCGGGGCGTAAGAATAGAGCGGACCAAAATAAACATCTCTACCGAAACAAAGGTCAAGGAATGTTCGAAAATGAATCTGTTATGTTAAAGATTTATGAATTTAGGTACTCCAAAAAAAAAAACTGCCTAGGATGGTCACATGACATGATATAATTATGAAAAATTGCGACTATAAGGTTAAGTTAGACTACGGTCGTTATCTTGTTTATTTATCTCGGTCTTTACATAAGGATCTTTAAAAAAGAATATTTACCAAATTAGATTTAGCAACTACGTAATATTGGTCTCCATAAAACTAAGCTGAATTTCAGGAGCCCTTCGTCGCCGACCGTTACAGGTCTGTAGGCTGTGGAATTATTTATCAGGAGCCCTGCAGGGCTGTTCCAAATCCGGAATGGCTTTTTCATTTCTCATGCTCTAAAAGTACGCTTCTAGCCAAATGAATTGCGAGTAAAAATCGTCGTTTAATTTTTAGAGGGAGAAAAACTTTTTTTTTTTAATTTGCTTAGGACGACTGACGGCCAAGCGAACATACAGCCAAAACATGTACTTTTTCGCCGTCTGAGAACTAAAATCCATAAATAATAATTAATAACCCTCTGATTTTCAGCCAGTCTTACACTACTACAAGAATTAAATAATTTTCTGTGACAAGCTTCTTCCATTTTGTAGGTGTTTCCAGAATACGAGGCCAAGGCGCAACCCTGATACATTACACTCCTGCCTCATCAACCTGAGTGCTCCTGACGGTCAGATTAGTTTCGTCGGGACGTTTGTGACAGGCCCCATTTCGCCTGTATCGTGGTGTAGCACACGTAAAAACTTTACAACCACAATGCTGGCAGAAGCAACTTGGCTCGGTTTTTGGTCAGCTTTATGATAGCGAATTAATAAATGGAATTAGTTTATTAGATACATGTCCAAGCCCGCGGTGTTAAGGCATCCCCGTAGAACTAATTAGGGATTTGTGATCCTTTACCTTACTTGTCATTGGAAGCTTGTCATTATAGCCGTTGTTCTTACTAACCGGCTATTTGATTGTACTTATTTTTATTTACTCATAATTATGAGTAAATATAAATAAGTTCAATAATAATGACAATCACAATCAATCAATAAAAAATCAATAGTAATTACTCTCATTATTAGTTATTATTAAACATGTATTTACTGAAATTGAAGCGAATTCGGAATAAAAAGGCTTATAAATAAATAAATAAATTACTCACATATTTTGCTTTACTTAATTTTGAATCTCACAGTAGTTTTATTAAGATTATTATTATCTGTGCCATGGACCACAAAACTACTTTAAAACGGTAAATATTTAATGATAAAAAATAACAAAGATTACCTATACTGATTGTAATCCGTGATATACTTACAAATCCAGAGTTACAATCCGTGATTGGATATACACTGAAGTGTAGTCAGACTTCCGGCTAGCCGGGACGAAAACAGCATAGCAACAAAATGCACCATCAAGAACAATGAATGGTTTCCATTGAAGTGAACGTGTGTAGTCAGCAAAAACCGCGTTAGGTTTTAGGTTTAAAGGCGAAATCTAACTTCTAACTAATATTATAAATGCGAAAGTATGGATGGATGCATGGATGTATGGATGTTTGTTTGTTACTCAATCACGCCAGAACGACCCAAGGGATCTGAATGAAATTCGGCACATAGATAGAGAAAAGTCTGGAATAGCACATAGGCTACTTTTTATCCCGGAAATTTGCTTAGTTCCCGCGGGATAGCGATAAACGAATTCTTTGCAGACGAAGTCGCTGGCAACAGCTAGTTTATTAATAATCTTGATTGTTTTTTTTGGCGTGAAAGCGGTGTATTCTTTTGAAGGAAGTGTATATTAAGTGCTATGGCAACGCGAAAATGTTTAGCAAATGCCCGATGACGTGGTGATATTGACGCGTCCTAAAGAAACGTCAACTGGTAAAAGGGAATCGAACGGTAATTTGAATGAGGCAATTAACAATTTGAATGAGATGGACTGTGAATTTTGTCAGTGGAATGAGACACGAATCCAATATTGCAACTTTGTTCCAACAATATTGTATCAACGTGATCGTTGACGATAAAATATGAAAAATCAGCTCACAGGACAAGCGTACGGCTGCTTTTATCAATAAAGTCCACAGTAAAGCAGGTTTATTTTTATTATGCGAGGGTCAAGTGTCAACTTTGCAAGTTTATTGCTTTTGCTATCTGTACGTATCGTGACTAGCACGTTATGGCGATTGCAGACGTTGCGCAGACGGCCATCGACTCTTGCAGGTTGCTCCATTCATACAATACACTGTAATTTTAATCAGAGGCCTGCGTTTGAACCTTTCAGAATGATTCTGAATTATTCTAGATAGTTGTATGTTTCTTTGACATTGAATTTATTATTAAGGAATGGTTTGATCGTTAAATTGCGTTGTCGCTGTAGCAAATTTTCGATATATCGTTACTTTTCTGAAACTACTTGCGAAAGTTGTGAAGCGAGACGAATAAGAGTTCTTAGGAAGATAGTTTGGTGATCCATTAATTAAGTTTTTTAGATTAAGTGAGATGTTCTATCTAGAGATTTCGTCTGTTTTGGACTAGAATTAAGTTAGTTCATCTAGATTTTAGTTGCACAGTTGATTCAGTTTCTGGTAGTAGGTAATCGTACTGTATTAGTATGGTATGGCATGTTTTAATTCAAGGTTTTTGACTAAAGAAATAATCAGGATCTATTTGTTATTAATTTGATTATTTGTGACCAAATATTAACTCTATTTTCAAAATTTTAAACATTTTGCAAACGATCTACAAGTTCTCTTCCGAAAGAGCTTAATAATACACTCAGCGGCATATTTAGCGGAACACAAGAAAAAGTGTAGGTAACTATTTTTATTTTTTTCTGGTGAAGCATTAAGTAAGTAACTATGCGTTTTGCAAACTTTTTTTGTGTTCCGCTAAATATGCCGCTGAGTATAGTAAAGAAAAATAAACCGCTTGCCTTTGACTAGCTTTGGCATGTAAACTACTGAAGTATTTTGTATTATTTGATGCGCGACGTGCGTAGGGGTTGAATGTACATAGTAAAATAAATCACGCCACAGTTAATGGCCTGCGAACGAATACTAAGAACCTTGGCCTATGAAATACGAACAAAGATGGAAACCTATTTTCGACGGTCTATTTCCCGTTATTGAAGGAAAGTAATATTGGTTGTGAATTGCTGTGTTACTAAATATATACTCGCGTATAATATCCTACAGTGGTTACTTGTCTATTTTTACTCAGCAGTGACCATGAGACTGCAAAGGGTTTGAAGCATCCTGTCGTTAAATTGTAGGAACGAAACTTAGGAAAGGAAACTTTCTTGCATATTACTGCTATGATATAAAATACAGTAAACTTAATGCAAACCTTGAATTTTAAAACTTAGAAGATTTAGATATTTCTTGGTTACTTTGCCACAGGTACTATAAGATATATTTTCTGTGTTATTATTTTCATTCATCACTTGCCTATGATTTTTTTTGTCAAACGTTCTTATTAGAACTTACATAGTAAAAACGGGCTTTTTAGAACTTATCTAGAACATTAGTAACTTAGAACCTTGCTAAAGGCCCGATATTTATGCTATACTACGCTATTGTTGGCAACTACATCGTAATAATGGTGACCGTTCAGTCACGAGGCCCGGTTCCACAATAGCGGTGTATGACGCTTAATTAACTAGTGAATACACCATATTAGCCGAGCGGAGGCAATCCCTGACTAATATAGCTGTGCAGTGCACGTCGTTTACCGCAATATTATGTGTCGATCTAGCATATGACCACGTTGTAATATAGGTAACAGGTGAATAATTTACTTCAGACGTTTTTACTTCAAAGTCGAATGTCGCAAAAACTGTTGATTTCAATTAAAACTTGGACACGAAACAGCATTGCGATTAAACTAGCTTTCGATACTAAAATCTCGGCTGAGGTCCATCCGCTAATGCAACTGAAGTTCCCCTATCAATATTTTAGTCCATTAAGTGAAACAGCTTAAATAAAGTATTCAATTGTTTTTCGTGTCGTATTGGCAGGAATTAAATGAAATAATCAGTGATACATGTTAATAAAATAACGTATTTATTCAATAATAAATTATACTATTAATACCTATTTGCTGGCAGATATAATGAATGTAAACAAGTAAAACGACCTACTTACTCTACAAATAAAACTGAGTAATTTAAAATTGGGTAGGTAAGTACTTTTTTTTAATGGACGATGAAGTACTTACATTTTAACTTGTTGACAATTGCTAGTTACAAGTAAGTAGGTACAGAGACCTACTAAGAATAAGGCTGTTATGAAGATGCTTTGTCTGTTAGTAGTTCCAATTTGGAGTTTTTTTTACTAATTATAATTGGAATCAGACAATCATCGCTTTGTACTATGAGCAATCAAGGAATGAGTCAAACCGTATGATTCAGCTTGTATCGAATCAAACAGTCTCTACGCTTCATAGGACGTACGTATAACCTACTCCAAGTTTTGATAAATTATGTATAATTAATTGTGTCTATACAAATATAAATAACATACTATTTATAGAGAAGTAGAAAAAAAAACCTAGCAAGAACTGGTTATCTCAGATTCTGGTAATTAATGTATACAGCGGGGCGTTGAAACAATCTCTTGGGACTAGGTCTAATTATTTACACATCGATTTTCGAAGACGGTCGTCGGCAAGACTGCTTTGTATGTGAATTAATGCAATGTATTAGCCCAATATCTCCTCTTCCTCACAAATCTAACAAATTCGAATTGAAAAAGTTATAGGCAATGTTGTGTTATAAAAACAAATCTCGTCTTCAAAGGCATTCACACATCTATAAATATCATAAAGTAAACACTGTAAACAAACAAAAATTTAACGTAAACAGAGCCCGTGCCTCTATCGCAGGATTTCATAAATAAAACAACTTAGAATTTGGTCCCCTCGCACCATTCATCAATGCCACTCACGATCACTTACTACTGTCGATGCGACAGGTTTATGTATACAGTACAGGTGGATGAATTTTCTACTAATTTAAGGAAAGTATCGATTAAAAACAAAATAGTAACAACGTTGTACGATTATAAACAGTTCAACACACGATAAATGAATATTTCCCGCTTAGCATAACTTTTTTATTTTTTTCCATAATGAAAACAAGAACGAAATAAAATAGTACTTTTAACGTTGATTAATAAAAAAAACCAGACTTACACACCAGTGCCTTTGTACAGAAGATTAATAGCTATAATTAATTGATTTGTAATAACATGTATATTCGAAACCCTTGAGGTAAAAAAGAAACTCGACACTGGTTGTCAAGCGCTTTCAGTTGTATTATACCATTTAAGACATTTCAATTGAATGTAAATTAGTGATTATTACCATAAATTTATTCTGTGTCTAGACTAAAATGCCAGCCAAAGCCAACCGTCTCGCCTTTGAAATTTTCAGACAGTTAAGTCAGCACATTATGCCTAGATAAACAGCGGTTTGCAATGAACATAGTTATTATGTTGCCAAAATTACGTTTTTATTCAAACTAGTTTAAATCTTTGCAAGTGGAATGTCAGACGCGCCTGCCCGTTAATGATAACCACCGAATTTAGCTATCTGAAAACCCTCATTGATAAATGATTTATAATAAGGCGTAAAGAAACAAAAAATACCTTGGATTTGTAGCATAGTAAAAGATAACAATATTTATATCGCATTTCGCAGCAGGAAGCGTCCTTGAGAGTCGTGCAATTGATAAACTTTGTCGGTCACCGTTACTGAGCGAGGCGGAAGGTCGTGGTTTAGTTACACAGACAATTATATTATTGTTTACGTATAAGTAGAGGATTGTATCTCTGTCGACATTCTTATCCCTCTTCTAACCGTCTGTTAATTTTTTTGGCGTTTAAGGTTTGATTTATCAATAAATGGCTTGATGCTGCCGGACCTGTCAACACTGTGCCAATGGCGTTGCTAGAGAACGGGTGCGTCGAGTGAACACTAAATCGGCTTATAATTGATAACTCCTACCGTTGGTGAATATAGTGCTGAACATCATAAGACCTTAACAATATGCCTGACATTTTTAAGTTTACTTCTGTTAACAGGACTCTAAAGATTCATTAATGTTCCATAAGTACCTATGTCGCTTGATAACTGGAACTTTAATTGCTTTACAAAATTATTGTTGTGATTACAAATAAGATTAATGAGGCTTATCAAGGGCCTTCGCCTTAAAACGAACTGTTAACAATAGCATCTGATGTAAATAATGTTTAACCTAAATTATATGATACATTTGATATTGGCACTCCACTTGGCGTTGCGTGTTCGCGTTGCGCTATTGGCATCTTCGTCGCATAACCAAGAAACAATATACTGCATCCCCTTCACTCAGTATTAGGTACTAAACTCAAACTGTCTCCAACTTGTTTCTCTGACTTATTGGTTGTCTGGTAGAGAGCGCTATTAAGCTAATAAGACCGCCTTTTGTATACTTTGTTTCTGTACTGATTTGTGGTGTTCAATAAAGAGTATTTGTATTGTATTGTAAATTAAGGGTTTAAATCGCTTGACGCTGCAGTATATTCTTCTTACTCGACAATTAAACAATTATTTCAATCAGCTGATTATGATAATACTCCATACATTATCCTAACCGGTTCACGCATCATTGACCTGTAACTGATCACCATAATTATTGTTCGCGCGAGTTGTGTTTCTAATATATTTAACTGAAACAAGAAGGGTAAAATTCTATTTCGCTAGTACAATTTAGCAGTTTGTATTTTTTCCTGCGATAAATGCAAACTAAGTATCCAAATACAATTATAATATCACGACATTCACAACATCTCAAATCTATCTCGCTTGATAGAATTCTTCAAAGCAAAATAAGAAAATAATTTCACATGAAAAGTGTTATTACGTTGACATGATGTGAGATTATAATCCACTTTGCTGGCGCGAAATTATTTTGAATAATCTTCACATAGAGAAAATAACGTTTTTTAGGTAGGTAAGAGAATAATTTGTAGCATATATTTTTATACTTACATAACACTTCTTAGGCGTAATCGCCCATAAATATGTATGATGTGAATACAAGAAATTCGGCTAGATTCGTTGTTGAGAAGGCCGTGAAAATGAGGAACTCGCCTTGACCTAGTGGGGCAAGGAGAGCCCTCATTGAACGAGGACCTTGTTGAGTGCTGATAACTTCCGAGGATGTGCAGTAAAAAGGGACGCCATTTTGTGAGTCTTGAATTTGAAGTTCTTTTGTTGTTGAAAAAAAAAATGAAATAAAAACAACGAAGTAAGCGCATTGGAAGTTTTACTACTGTTAGTCAAGTACACAGGTAATTTTAACTGTTTCCATCAATGTTCAACCAAGTAATGCAAATGAAATATTTCTGTATTTAATGTATTCGCATGTTCGTTGTTAAGTGTTTAGAAATGAGCTTGTATTTGATCCGCCTGACGGTAAGTGACTACCGTAGCCTATAGACTTACCTAGCTTGCTTGTTGCTAAACCTTTAAGAACTTACAACGTTATAGTGAACCGTAACTAGCGAACATTTTTAAAGGCATCAGTGGCTAAAACTAAATACGGCATCCGCGAATCCTTCTCTTTTGAATATATAAACAAGTGTATGCACAGCTACTACAGTTACGTATACAATATTTTACGAATGACTGCCCCCAATCATTCGATCTTGTCGTACCTGATCGCTTCCAGCACCCATAAATATTTATCGACTGTATAACTTCCAATAACTATAGTAAGTAAGACAGGTTGACAGCCATCGAATAATAGACCCTTTTGTCAACGATCAGGTCAGTATTTTATACGGACGAACTATACTTTTAATCACCTGTTCTTATTATGCCATATGCTGTAACAGATACGGCGGCGGTGGAATTTTCTCGAACTGGGGAAATTGATCGTAAAAGTTCGACACGTTAAGACTGTCTGACGAGCTTTGAGACTGAAGATTGTCTTTTATTCCGAAGAAGTCTGCAAACATGAAAATGACCAAGTTATATATTCCAAAGGCTATGAAATTATAGTATTTTATGCAACAGTTGTATTAGATGGGTCAAAAAAGGCGAGTGGTGTGGGTTACGATGTGAGCGTAGCGAACATCGTAAGAAATAAACCACGAGCTTTTTTTGACTTGCTAATACAACGTTGCATACAATATTTTTTCTACGACTAAGTAGGTAGGTACTTACTAAATTAGAGTAATACGTTCTCCAAAAATGAAGAAGTCCAGTGTTCCAGTCTCCACGCAGAAATTCTCGTACCTAGGTTTATCATTGCCGAGATTTTCTAGACAACAAATTTTCCATCACTTCCTGGGCCGCTGCGGATATTTCTTCCGGTGTTGAGTTAATTTCGTTTTCATCGATGCTTTTTTATGATTATGTTAATGTTACAAAACTTTGTTAAAACTATTGCAATCAAATAACAAACAAGACAAGAGCGGGAAACATGAAAACGACTAACGAAAAAATTGGAAGTTTGTTTATAGTAAACTTTGTTTTTAATTAACGTTAACTTTTTTTTATAGCCTTGCATTCTTGGCGCATTTAGCCAAAACGTTTACCAAATTGCCAGTGACGTTATTAAAAAATCTTGTTTGTTATGTTGGCAGCTACGCATTTCGTTCAGAAAGTTCTAGTTCAATAAAAAACCATACGAATGAACTAATTTGTTAAGTTGGTAGCCATGCATTTTTATCGTAAATTTAATGTTGATCCTGTAAAAGTTTTACCTAGGTCTGGCAGTCTATGGCTGGCAGAGTTAACGATGGAGCACTTTTAGAGCCATAAGCCAACAAGTGCTTTTAGAGGGAATAGACAATATAGACTTAGCCAAAGTCTTATTATGAGTGTTCTTACAGTGGTGCTCGTGATAACATAAATCACAGATAATAGTACAGGAGTAGGAAAAATATGTTTATGCTTATTCAATCATGGAAATAATATATTGGTAATAGTTGATTTTTTAAACACCAAGCTACAATGACGCATGTATGTACCTTTATTTTAGTTATTGATAATATTGATAGTCTACTAAGCAAGCGGTTATCTTTTTAATACAAACAAATATTTGCTTTACCCACTAGCTATGCAACTACCACTACCCTTATACAATCACGCGCGGTATGCCCCGTGTGACACCGCCAGACGCCGTGGCAGACCCTCGCTCGTGACTGACGGCCATGTTTGTAAACAACGCTCAAACAATGATAAAACTCTTCTCACATTCATGACACGTAAATAAGCTCAAAAACAGTTCGCGTCTGATGCCAACTAGTTTATCTAAACAATTCAGTAACTAAACGGAGTCTTACAACACAGGAACACGATCATTGCTGCTACTCGTAACAAGGAGGATTTAACCAATTCTCCAATCTGACGCTTGTAGATTTGCGATATAAGCGAAGGAATAAATGTCGAGATTGCTACGCGATTGCTATTTAACTTCTGAACAGTTTGAACACTGAACGTGCGAGAATTTGACGTGGTTTCATTTTGTATTGGATTTGCGAGAGCATTGAAAATGGCTTTGAAGGCCACGTCAAACTACGGTGTGGAAATGCGATTTCATTCAGCTATTAACAGTTGTGTAGCTGAACAACTTTGATAAAGAGGTACAGTACAATCTAATATTTCATAGTACAGTAAATATCAAGTTTGTGCTTCGGTCCCCTGAGTTACCCGTTAATATGCGATGAGTCGGGACTAAATTACAGCTTGCAGCTCCTGTGTAGCGGCTAAACGTTGCAACCGTTTCATTACCATATCGGTACTTTCATTACGCATTTGTGTAACTCGCTATACCTCCTTATATGAAACCTTACCAACAAGTCCACCCACGCACCGGCTGAGTCAGTGATCTCTAAGATTTCGCCGTCTGGTTACAACACCTAAGACCTATTTATAGGACTCGTGCTTAAACTAAACAGGGAGAAATGTGATACGTGTTGATGTTGACCTCGTTTGACGTAAACATTGCAGTTCGTGTGCGGGAGTACTACACTCGGTGACGCACGTGCTCAGCAGTTTTCACGGTCTGTGCCGTAACAAAGACGACGAAGTTATTGTTCTCGCGAGAGTGCTATGGAGCGTCGCCATCTGCGACTGAGATGTTCCCTCCAAGGCTGCGCGATTGTGGCTTTTCTACTAACCTTCCCTGCTAACAGTCGACCCATTGTTTTACGCACAATAACGCTCCGTCAGATAAACGAGAATAGACCTCTTTTGTACGGATTTCATAAGCGGAATCGACAATTGAGATACTCTACCTAATTCGTCTCAAGGCTGAGGTCGTGAACTCGTTCACTGGGCGCGAGCGAATTGATGCTTCGGGAAAATTGAATCCTGTACTATTACTTCTTGTATAGAGTTTGTGTTTACTCGTAGCGAGTGTGATCGCGAAATGGTCGAAATTCCAATTTCGTAGCTACGAGGTCTGCTATTGTAGCGAGCGTTCCTCTGAATAAGTTTGAAAGAGTTTCCCACTCAAGCGGACCCTTCAGAAAGGGAGCATTTCGACGTGGCGTCACGTACAGTTTCCAAATGAAATTTCTAAGTGCTAAGCAGTGGAAGGCTGCCGGGAGCGGTTCCCTTGGGAGATTCGGGAGCGACGCCCGCGCGAATGGCTGGCGTATTTGCTTGCAGCCTCTTTTTCTCCCGCAACGCCGCCCTCACCGGACGGCTATGAATGTGGAATGGAAACGGTCTCAATTTCTATTCCCGTCTATTGAATTAATAAGCCTCGCAATGAACTTTGCTTAACCGGATGCGGATCCCTTCAATAATTCATTCAATTCACCAGAGTCCGAATTTGTGGCTTTTGCGGCCGTAATTGGGCCTTTCTGTATAAGCAATCAAACGGCGGCGTTATGTATATTATGTACCTACTTAATTTGCGTAGATTTCCTCGTATGAGTTTAACCTAATTCACATCGGGCTTGTCTGTTGTGGAGCTGCGCTGTCTGATCATTTATTTGGCCAGTAAAAGTTTCAGCTAGGTTTAATAAAATGAAAGTTCATCCATTGAACGACAATTTTAGGATGTACTTTAGTAGCACTCTGACTGGGTTCGCAATTTGGCAGGTTTAATTAATAAATTAAATGTAAATTTATTTTGCCATTGGATCATTTTGATTGTAACTTAACTAGGTATTTTCCTTAGGTAGAGTTTGCTTTTATAGCTGTTGAAAACTTGGTAAGTATCTTCACTTCGCTTTGAAGAGTTTTCGACGGTAACGTCGTATATCTACTTCGCAAGTTTGGTCGTGATATTACCAATATCAAGACTGATCAAAGTTCCGATAAGTATCTCCTTCCAGTGAAGTTTCTAGATAAACTGTTCTAACTTTTACTGTCACTAATGTTGTGATAGGCACGATTAATAATTGCATTATTTTTTGGAAACCTTGGCAAATAATATTTTATAGTAAACTTTTTGTTCCTTGCCCCGTGCCATGCTCCATTTCATAATACTTTTTAGCTAAAATACACAGAAAAACCTGCTAATTGAGGTAGGACTGTGCAGCGTAAATATCGCCGGGGTTTATTTCGAGAGCGGACACAGATGGCGAAGGTCGGCCAGAATGCCTACTTATTTATTTAACATCGCCCACACATGCGTCTGGCTTTCTCCCTTAGCAATTAGAGTTGTAAACCCAGGCCTGTAAAAAGAAAACATGCCGCCAACTAGTTCCTAACATGTGTGAGATGTGTGCATTTCCATGGGAGTGTTCTTTGGATCCAAAGAACACATTAGTCGATCGTTCATTACGTCAACACGGTTATAGTTATTTTATTTTTTTAGAACGTAGACCGTGTTATTTAAAATAATCGACGAGGCATTCACAGCGAAGGTTTTTTTACTTGTTTACTTAGAAGAAAATTTAAGAAGTTAAATAAAACAACACATTTGGCCAGGAATAGTCCCAATTGTGGCGGATTCGGTAGTAAATACATTTTTATTCCGACCGCAGAGGAGGTGCGAGCCGCTCTACGCCGGAATGAAATGTTAAGTAGGTAGTAAACATTTTCGCGGAGGCTTCTTGTTATTTCGTAAATGTAAATAACGTAGTGCTAAATCAAGTTACGTTTTAGCTGTCTGGCAGTGGAATTAAAATTTTGCTGGACCGGCGAATACAATTTTAGTTAAGAAAAAATAAGCATCTACATCAAGGTGATGTCGTTAAGTCCACTGTACAAGAAGTGCTAGGAATTAATATTTAATACGAGCCATAGTCATTGCCCGTGACTTCGTCCGCACGCAATTAAATAGCCTATGATACTCAGGGATAAATCGGGATAATATAGCAATGTAATCGTTTTTAAATCGGTTTATACCTTAGGTACTACATACAAAAATACAGAAGTTTTCTCTTTACAATACTAATATAGATTTATTCAACAGGAATTAAATTGACCTTATAAGCAATTTGCAACCTCTGTAATACTGCGTTTATTATGTCAATATTTTAATAACGGGCATATGACCGCTTGCGTGTGCCCAGTCCATTAGGCCACACCCGTCTGAAGTTCTATCATATCGCAACACCGCGGTTTTATACTTAAACTAAGTATTAGTTGGCGCCTGCGACTTCATTCACGTATTTGCGAGAGTTACTAATTTAAATACTATTTACTTATTTCATGACAATATCTTTCCTTCCCAACATTTTTCCAGGCATAGTAGGTATTTTACCTGTTATGACGCCATGAAAATTTATCAAGTTATTTTATCTTTTAGCAGAAATTCTTTTATCATTTTCATACCACCCAGAGTAGTTTTTTTTTTCTAATAAGTTTGTATGTAATGTAGAAATTTTTCTGAAATCCTGTAGGTAGGTTATCTTGCGGTGAATCTTGTGCAGGGAAGACGAAACTGAGTTGGCACAGGTTTATTCTTCTAATCTTAAAAAATAACCCAAATTTAATACTAAGTGATAATCGTAAATGGAAAACTAATCGCGATTGACATTAAATATCAATAAAGTCGTGAACATTTTTTTATTGGCGCTACAATAACATAATGTGATAATATGCCTAGCGCCTGTTTCTCATTAATGAGCTATTAAGAATAAATATTTAAAAACGGTTAAGTACCTGCTTGTTTAATTAGCAATGTAACGACAATTTTGTTAACCCTTTACGAGGCTCTTAGAATCCAATTTGGAGGCAAGTAGAAGGTTGGGCGTTACGATTTTGGGCGTTGGGTCTTTTCTGCCTTTAATTTGTAAATAGGTATAAAAAATCTCGCTATTGAATTAGAATGTTTTTTCTTTAGTACTGTTCCCTTTAATTAGAGGGTTATTTGAGTTCGAGGCAACTGCGAGCCAATTCTTTCCTACAAATTATGATAAAGCCAACAAAACATTGCTGCCATTTGGTTTCTCTGAACAGCCAGTTGAACTAAATAAACTAGTTCATTCGACTGATTTAACTAGACGGAAGCGCAACGTTTCATGTCTACCGATCACAGCTATCTATCTATGCAAGAGTTGAATCTAACCAAAAGTTCTATATTTATGTTCCGAATAGTAGCCGTTCCACGTACTTAATGAAATAGCAATAACAAACGGCTACAAACTCTTTATGTGAGGTATGTCATTTAAAACTAACAGTAGTAGTAGCTTTGTAGTAAAGTGAAGTCAGCGTTTCGTTATGGCCGCACCCGCACCCTGCCTGCAACGCCCCAACGGTAGGGGAGGTTATAAAATTATACCCATCATTTACCCTGGGGTTTGCCTTCCTCGAACGTTTTTAACTCCCGTTATATGTTGTCGAACGTCACTTAATGTGCTACGAAATGGTTTTTCGGAAGCTTTATGATGCTTTTTTACTTCTCATATAGATTTTTATCGTCACGTATGACGACTTAAAGTTTGGAAAGTACTTATTGATTTCATCATGACATGAATGTTCGTAAATATATGTAATTTAACATTTATTCATCATAATCTAGGGACAGCTCCCGGAGCGTTGTAATCTCCCTATCTACTTCGTCATCAAAACCGCCAACAGTCCATTTAATTAAGTAAACTTTTTAAATCTTCTTTTCTAAAAATCTTTTTAAAAAATAAGGTGGTGCTCAGAATGTGAACTGGCAAAGTTGCTTTTAAGTCTCACGTTGTCTGCATTGCCTGAGGGTGCACTTTAACACGGTTTTAACGTCAGTTATGCAGTATCTGTGGCTCATTTTACCTCTACTATCAATCGCACTACTGAAATTTAAAAAATGCAAAGTGATGGTAGTGGTGCTTGACACATTCCTAAATGCTATTAACGCTTCCCTGTCGATGCTTGCACATAACATCAAGTGTCTGAGATTAAATTAACTTTATTTTTCGGTAATTATTGTTTTTAATTTTGTCCTAAATCTATCATATCTATTACCTACATCAAAACGAATCCCTATTTCCCGTGGTGACGCCAAATTGGATAAGTATCTTGTGTTTGTTAATATCAGCGAACTAGCTGTCAATAGCTAGTTATTTACATGATTAAATATGTAAAAATGAAAATATCGATGAACATAAAATTTTTACCTTGCTACTCCGCTACTCACGTGCAAGATAACCAAGCCTGTGTGAAATATATATGTTTTGCATGCAAACCCTCCCTCGACTACTGCCAATCGTGGAGGGAGGTTTTGCATGCAAAACATATATATTTCGCACAGGCTTGGTTATCTTGCACGTGACTAGCGGAGTAGCAAGGTAAAATTTTTATGTTCATTAAAATGGACCTCTACAAAGTAACGCCTGATTCAATAAAAAAATAAATCAGTTAAAAATAGATAACAACAAAAAGTTTACCAACCGCAATGTTTCTTGGACTTAAGTGCGGATCGCATGCAATGCAATGAATAAAATACAAAAAAAGTACAATAACTACCTACCGGATAGTAATAGTAGGTATAATAAGGCCGTGCCAAATAACCTTCAATGAAATATTTCACTACGTTACCTACGTTCGTTGGCAATTCACGCCCGTCCATCGCTTTAATTTGAGTCAATTACCACAAGGTCTTTTGTAAAGTATCCCGTACTTATTGTTAGAAATGAATTTTGCAATGACGTGATTGTTTTTGTTTATTGATAATTTCAAATTTTCACAAACAGTTTTGAATATTTTCTCTAGGAATACCACGGAACGAGTGTCGCTTTCCCGTACTAAGTTAAACGATTACTTACGCAGGATTCTCTATAATAAAACATAAATCAAATTTTATAACATAACCTAACCAGCGGAATGTATCAGTAAGCAATCTATAAAATTACTTGTGAAGGAAAAGGAATAAAAGACACGAAACGGACATGTTGAAATCCAAGAAAATCCGAAATGGAATAACTATAAAAATCCTATTTAGAGCTGCACATTTCCAGCGGTTCAGTTCAGTTATATTGTTTTCTTCCACTTAAATATCATTTACCTTGTCTATAAATTTACGTTACGACTAAAATAAAGAATAAAACTGCTCAATGTACTCTTGATCTTAATAGATAATACCTGTAAGCAATCTGTGTAAAGATCTAAAATGTCTAATCCATTTATTCGGTATAAAAGGGTGTAACAATGTAGATGCATTTTGTTTTTCTATCGTATTTGAAAACTAGACTAGCATTTCGTGTTAGAATGTATAATTAACGCGTCACGTGCGCTTAAAATAATTCATGTTTGCGTATAAAATCTAGTCACGAGCACAACGAGCAACCCTCACGGCCATATTTTATGCAAAAGTTACTTCAGCACCTTGATCTTTAAACATTTAAAACCGTTTTCTGCCCGGTTCCAAAAGGGAAATGTTTCAAATATGTAAATCTGTTGCCTACTGCCTGTTGGAAGTTGAAAGTTCTTTGTACATGTTTAATGTTGTATTAGCAGCTCTGGCAGGTAAGTTGAAGAATACGGTGACAATTTGGTGTTTATGAATAAGACAGAGCTGTTCTGTCACGTGTTTTCAACTGAAAGCTAGCAGTGCCAGGATTTTTTAGGTTTTTGAGAAATTGTATACTTACAAGAATACGCGAGAGTTTCATGTTGAATTCATATTCTTTACCTATACCCTTTTGCGTCAACGAATGTAGTGCTTAAGACCTGGGTCGAGAAACGCCAGTTTTGTAGTTTTTGAGATTATTTTAGCATATTTTAGGTTCTTTTTTTCCTTGAACAATTTGTACTTCGTATAGTACTCGGCAATTAATTTTACTATCGATTTGTTCTTTATTAAGTGCCCAAGGAGACTAGAACTCATGAGGCTATAATATAAACTTATGGTTGATGGACCCCTTTCTACAAGATGGGCCGACGAATTGGTTAAGGTTTTCTGATAGGTACCAAAAAACTTTTTTTAATTATGTATAAGGATTTTTTATTAAGCAACACGTACCTTTCCCTTACTATAGGAATCTGTGATAGGAATAATTTAAAACTTACGAGACAGTGACGTCTCGGAGTTCGCTGTGCCCTGAATCGATATTACAATAGGAAACTAGTACGTCACTAGTGTTTGCGCCCCGTCTCTAAGGTGACCGATTCGATTTGAAATCGTTTGTCGATATACTTATGTACGTAGTCTCGTGAATGGGACACTGGACAGGGACACGTGAAGTTCAAACACGTTCTTTTAAATATTTGTAATTATTTAGTGCTATTTATAATTAGAATATTATTATACTATAGTAAGAAAAAGGAACTAAAATTTTACCTAAATAATTGTTGCTATGTAACAGTTAAATTGAAACTAGCACAACATTTATGTAATTGTTTTCACATAGGATTGGGCACTTTATGCTAGTAATGCTACTACAGTTTTAAAGAAGGATGCCGAAAGGCTCTAAGCAAAATAATTAATTTTAATATAAATTTGCTAGTGTTGTCATATGTTTTGTTAACA
Source organism: Pandemis heparana (assembly GCA_963854515.1). NCBI lineage: Eukaryota > Metazoa > Arthropoda > Insecta > Lepidoptera > Tortricidae > Pandemis > Pandemis heparana. Next base: position 14,928,692 of record OY978007.1, on the reverse strand, counting down.
CCTTTTTGACTATACTGAGAAATGTGTGTAAATTCGTTGAGCAAACATCAGTATGACATCATTTAGCGCTTCTATAGCTTTGATTAACCAGTTAATATTATTGTTTCAGGTATGTTCAAGGAGATTAAAGTACTTATTTCAAGAAGTTGCCGGATTTCATAGGTAATTGTATCGAAATGAAAGCTTAGGTGAGGACGTAATAACACTGGAGCCCGTTTAAGCCCCGCGACGCCGCCCGCATATTTACGACTAAAGTTAGCAAGATATTTACCCCAGGCGTGGGCTCCTAATTCCGTTACTATTTTTAGAATTCATTGTGAACGATCCTATCGGCGAAGCAATTTGCCCATGTCCTCGAACAAATTTACATAAGAAGTGGAATCATCAAGGGGCTATTTTGAAGGCTCCATAAAAAGTTTGCAGTTTGCTTAATATAAGGGAGTTCGTTTGAGATTGTATCGTCAATTTGCCCATTATTCGTATTGTTAACTTTACAGCTTTCATTTATTAGCTGTAGGACTTAATTAAAACAGCACTTTTGTTTATTGTGTGTAATTACAACTTAACAACCCAATTTTATATGTAACGTGAAACCGCAATGCTACAGGAAGGTGAAACCTTTACCTTTTACATTCTGTTGATGAATAAACTTGAACTAATTCTTGATACTTTGTTTTTATTTTACGAATCTATATCAAATTACAGTTTGATTAACATAACACGCGAAGTAAGCGCGCAAGGTTTATCCAAGGTCCGCGTGTGGCAGGCACCGTTTTCAATGTTAGGTTGGCTGACATACCTAATCTATGACAGGTGATTTGATAATCTGTGGCGCGTGTCAACAGATAAGCATAAGAGTTACAAAAATGTGGTAGGTATTATACTTCCCTAAGCAGTTTCCACAACTGTTTATTTATGCTCTTTTCGTATATGAATGACGACAGAAACGTTTTCTTGAGTGTTTTTCCTTGTGAACATCTTTATTTTAAGCCTGAAGCCCACATAATACGGGAACTGACTAAAGAAAAATACTGAATCCCTTATTTATGCCGTACTAAATTGTAACGTTATTAGCTGAAAATGGGAAGCCTCACCTCCTCTTGGGATATGCTCAGAATGTTGACTTTTTCATTTCGAGGTAGAATCCTCGTTTTTGGGGCGAGGGCGACCGCGAGCATTTTCACATCAACGTAAAAATTCGAGAAATGAAGTGACCTTTTTTAACCACTTCTCGGGTCAAACATTATAATGTCGTGCGGCCTTTGCATTCATTATGAGAATGCAAAACACATTACTTGGCAAAACTTGGGACACGTTTTAATTGAATTAAAAACATGTGTGTACCTATATACACTCAAAAACAACGGGTCGCTTTTCGTACAAATTTGTATGGAGACTGACCCGTTATGTTTGCTCTTTAGTGTAGTAATTGCTCCACGGGAGCTAATTAAAATATTACTGAAACGCCAAAAAAAACTGTAGGCTTATTGTCTAACCTAACTCGTTCGCAATCGCCATCGTGTTCATTTTGACGGTTCTTGTATGAATGTGACAGCTAGCTGATTTCGATGCCAATTGTCAGCCCATACATGAACTGTCAAAATGAACACGATGGCGATTGCGAGCGAGTTAGACAATAAGCCTGCTGGTTGGATTGTAATTTATAACGACAGTAGTTTTAAGAACCCAATGTACCTGGCAATCAAGTCAATATTGTCTATTCAAGAAGAGATAGAGAAAACAGGATTGGAAGATCGGGGAGCTGATGGAAAGTTTAAATTACTTTGTCATGAGTAGGTATTGATGAAAGAAACTACTGGATACGTTTTAAAGAGTTTCTAGACACACTTCCCTTCCCCTTTGTTTCCCTTTGTTTTTGCTCACTAGTAAGTAAATAGTATTAGGTTTGTAATTACCTGCCTCTTAAAGTAGATAAAATACGATGAGTGGAGTGGAACACCAGTTTATTTCTTGGAAACTTTTCCATTCAATTATAACGCCGGCAGGTTGTTTGCGTTTAAGTCAAGAATATCAAGTTTGGAGCTCTTGTGCTGATTATTATTTATGAGGGAAGAGAAAGATCGGCTTAGTTTCCCCCTCACTGTTTACCAAGGGCACTTAATAGTCTTAACACTCGGTTCTCTTTTATTCGATATGAAATTTGGTAAAAAAAATTAAGCTTCAGATGGTTAAAAATTTTAATCAAAAAGCAGATTTTAAAGGTATTATTGCAATTGGCCGCCCGAATGTTGAACTTGGTGTAACATAATACGATCCTTTCTGCAAAAATCGAGCTGTGACTGCGTGTTGAACAAAGACGACTGAATTTGTAAAACCGTGCCGTGCAATCATGTCTTCTTTTAAGTCGCTACACTCTTGACATAGTGGTTGTTGAGAATCTCAACTTTAACAATGACTTTGATAGGAAATCAGGTGACCCTCTAGTAACTAGAGTCTAGTTCGTTCCACACGGCTGTGAATGAGTCCGGAGTTTAGAGTTGGCAATAGAAAGCTCTGCTGCCCGCTGTCACATCAGATCGTTCATCGCCTTTTATTTACGACACCCACGGGCAGAGATAGTCCATACTATTCTAAAATCTTTACCTGACACGGCACGGAAGTGCAGTAACGTAGATACGAGTAAATTTTCTACAGATATTTCCATATTAAGAAACAATATTCCCTTTTTGTAAAAAGACTTTAAATTCCGTTTACACAAATAACATTTAGGGTTATTTCATTCAACACATTCCCGAAGACTGAATTTCGATCCTGCGAAAGGGTCTTCGCTTTAATTTGGAAAGTAATTTTTCAACGGCCGCTTACCATACGGCTTTGTGGATGACCTCTCGTGTTACCGGGAACAAAGGGCTTTCAGCTCTGTTCATATTGTCCTTTCACGGCAAACCCTACTTTGTACACATTACGTATGACAGCTCTGATAAATTACAAGCATTACGCGGCTCTACTTACACTGAAACCGGTATTATCGCTGATAGATTAGATACATAGTGGAAACAATATAACAACAGTTGCTAAGCTTATCTTACGAGACTATTAGTTCAAAACATTCGACTTGAAGTAGATTTGACTGGAGTGTAAGGAAGTTTTACGTTTCGAGCCAAGTAGGTACAGAGTAAACTTACTACTATAAAAAATAACTTAAAAATGACGTTAGTATTATCTTTCAAATTGAAATCTGAAGTTCGGTGAAAGTTCCATTAAAAAAAGAACTTCATAATTTTTGAAACCTGTCCCAACGATATGGGATGTACGTAAAAAAACATCCTGAATTTAGGTATAGGGGAGGAATTTGCCATTTTGACTTACGGAACCCTGAAACTGGTAGCGGAGCGGAGCCCGCATTGAAATTGATCTGTTACGACAGCCGCTGTTAATGGGCAGCCAGTGCGCTATCAAAGTTGTCTCGCCCCCCGTTTCTGTCAAAGGTTAAAAAGCAAAAACGTGTAGCGAGGTGAGAACTCGTCACGTCGGTAGCGCTTCAGCCAAAGTCAGCTTGAGCGAGCCGAGCCGTTCGGGCGCCTGTGACGTCACCGCCCGCCGTCCAAACAGAAAACACCCCTGATGAAGGGTAAACAAATCCTTGTTTACCTATTTAAATCCAAAACCTGTAAAATTTTACGATCTTGACAAAAATGGCGGCTGGCGCTGACGGAGCGGCGAAGGCGGCATGACGAACATAAAATCTTTAGATAGACGACGCTGAGGAAAGCTGGCTATAAGTCTGCCAACTTTTGCGATGGCTCGCCCACAATTATTTATATTTTAAATGTATCCTTAGGTGTCTTAGTAAAATATATTTTATGATACCTAATGCGATAAACTAGTCTCGGAAAGGTAGAATTTATTATTATTTTGAATGTTTGAAATATTTAGTGTTTTAATTTTATATCTCTATGACTTAAATATTAGCCATGGCGTGATAAAGAAACCAGTTTTCCGATTATAATAACTATACAGTAGATATAACTTACTTGCATGCTCTTTTTACATTGTTTGTCTATTATTTGAAGCACGTTATGAGCCCAACTTCCCGGATATCATTGGCAGGAAAATATCGCTTCACAATATCTTTGAGCTAATCTCTGGAATTACCTTTGAAATGCATCCGTCCACCCTCAAAACTTGCTAGGGGTCTCAAATTTGGCTCTTTATTGGTATATCTGACTTAGTAGGTATAGAGTCGCGATGTGATACCGGTATTACGTAGGTACGTTAGGTACCTGTTGGAGTTGGAGTTACCCACAAGTTTTCATTACCCGCACAATATTAAGGAAGAATCGTTGCGGGTCTCTGCGTATATTAATACCATTCGTATGCGCGTCGCGCCCTAAAACTTATCTCATTACAAGTTTTCCCAGTTTTACACAAGTCATTAACACAGCCTCCGTGTACCCACATTCCGTACGTCGTTTATCACCGCAGATATTAATTTGGTGTACATTTTTTTCAGTGCTATAATCTCGGGCTCAGCGCTGCTTTAATTTGATGTCCGCCGAATGATATATTTCACAGTTTTATGTTTATTATGTTTAGTCCGCTGTTTGTTTATCGTGGGAACTTTCCGGTTACTGGGTGGTTGAGATACGAACTTTTCTTCCCTTTAGATCAAAGGATTATTTCAGCTGGGTGGGCATATTTATCTTGAAACGTAAGCTATCTCGACGTTCTATGATAAAGTTTCTTTAAAGAAATAGAGGTTAGCCCTCTACCATCAACCTTCTGTCAAGTTCAAGTACATATGTATAATATCTTTGGCAGTATTTTTTTTACTCTGCAAATAAATTATATTTTGTGCTTAAATATCAGAGACATCTCGATGTGGTTCGGAAACCTTATATCTTTACCTTTCAAACTTTCCAGTCGCATCGTCAACACACTGTAAGTGTAACCTTAAACCGGTTGATTATAAACATAATCGTGTCTGTTTAGAAATCAATGTTCCTTGATTCGACCGTAGACAAACCGAACCAAATCAAAATAAAATTGTTGATTCCGCGTCAAAGGTCGCTTGTATTTATAACCTAACCACATCCGCCCACGACGGCGGCACAACTGGAGCACGAACTTAACCCGCGGGGAAAGTGTTCCGGATACTTGGGCTGCATTTAGGCATTGTTTACACTGATGCAACTGGTTTTCGTAACGTGTTTTGACAATAGATCACGGCTACCGTTAGCTGTGGCAACTGCTTTCCTGTGCTCGGCTGTTTGAAGTGGTTAGGGGTTTTAAAGGACATTGAAATGATTCAGATTTACAGCTAAAAATCTAAATCTAGATTACCACTAACTGTACAAAAGTATAGCTGTTGCTTATTTTCTTCAGCAACATGACTTGACATCTGTCATTCAATTGCTGGCAAAAAGGGTGCCACAGAGAGCGCTCTGGTTTAAAACCCATGCAATTTTATGAGGTGGTTACATTTGACGAAGAAAACGAAAAATAAAAAAAACAATACAAACAAAATAACAACGCAATCTATCGATTGGAACGCTATTTCGGTGTATCAAAGCATTATCATAGAGGTATCATTTGACAACGTTAAAATAAAATGACGGGGTTATTCGAGTTCGTGGTCAGGGTTAAATGCCGGTTCAAGGAAGATACAATGTTTCTTGTAGAAATACGAGATTAAATGTTACAATCAACTTGGACTTAACGGTCAATGAAGATTAAAGCATACAATGCAAAGTGCTCGACAAGTTAAGCGGCTTACAAAAGTAGAGCGTAAAATAAATGTATCGATTTAATGACAACGCAGCTCAAGCTACAAACATTGTATACCAATATTTTTGGAATCTTTTAGGCGTAACTTCATTACATGAAATTTTTGAGTATTTTGTTCTAATCCCTGTCCCTTTGTATGCTTAAATCTTTAAAACTACGCAACAGATATTGATGCGGTTTTTAATAGATAGAGTGAATCAAGAGGAAGGTTTATATGTATAATGCATGCACAGATACAACCGGGATATTTTTTAAATCCATTCACGGTATTTCATGTAATGTCTTTTTTTGGAATGGCGTAATTGAGTAAACTTTCACGTTGATAATTTTAGTTTGTCGGAAGTATTCAATTTGACATCAATGGAACAATGCGTCTTTGAAACTAACAAAAACTTCCCACTTTTTGTTTCAAATTTTGCGAATGCATTTAGTCGATTTCATAGTTTTGGTCATTAGTTTTGTTTCCGTGTGAACCGCTCCTAAAGAGCGTAGAAGTTGACGAAATGCTTTTGTCGTTTTGTCGTCACGGCGTGCTTGCGCAAACAAGCTATCAGGGAAACATTAGAAAGTTGTATTACTCAAATATTGCGGTTTCAAAAACTAAAACGCTTAAATTTCGCTGTTAAATTTGTTACAGATTGTAATGATAACGCAATAGATTTACTTGCAATGTTTCTTGAAGTAAGTCTGAAAAACTTGTCAAGTGCGAGTCGGTCTCACTCGCTAAGGATACCATCGCACGGTTGTCAATGTTGCCATATTATTTAAGTCGAGCCCTTGAAAATTTTCACTGCATTTTTTCTGAGTAATTATTTACCGTGGTTCAAAATTATCACAGCAGACTTAGACACTCAGCAAAATCTTGGTCCCTTAAAAGGAGTCTTCAATTCCTCATTTTTATTCCAATCCGGACTTACTTTTGATTTTCCCATTTTTACGTTTTTCTGAGCAACTTTATTCAATTTTTTCCCTTCATAAGAACCTTCCTCAGACTTGCCACGAGTAATTAAAAAATATCACATTTAACCATTCATAGATACGAGGCAAATTATGTAAGTCTTTAAAATTTCCACTTTTACGTCGTGCAGCTGTACCCCAAAAGGTGTAAAATGGAAGTACTTTTTCTGAAAACCATATTGAACCCGCCAGACACGATAATCTCGCAATATCGGGGGAGCTGGCATAACTCGCCTCTAGTACACCATAATATGAGGGATCCCTATTGCCGCGGTATTACCTACCCTCTTATATTGCAATCGGTCTCATATTGAATTTTGACCTTGGTCGTAAAGATTCGATGTCGGGGTAGAAAGTAATGAAATGTTGAGATTTAACAATATACGACAAAAGCATCTTTAACTTTTGATTAATAAACCATAAGATATACAGTTACACCCTTATCTATATACAACTAAAGATTATAAGACAGAACCTTTACCTAACACGAACTTAAAACCTTTATGAAAAGGGGGTTACTACGGTATTCATGAAAATTATTATGACTTGGCAAATCACAAGAAATTAATACAAAATATAATACAACCTCGTCAATGCCCCTTTAAGTATCACTCATGCTCTTAAATTAGTAAACGATGAAGTTAATGAACCATAAACGTTTTATCTAGTTCGTTTGAGCCATTAAACTCCGGTAGCTCGTAATGTAAGCAAACAGAGTAATAGGTGCTTGCTGCGAGTAACGAGACGGGAACACGATGCTCCACCGCCCAAATTATCGTCTGGACTGTGATATACTATACTATAGGTATTATATTATACTAGACTAGCTTCTGTCATTTCGAATGTAATTAACGTTAACATTACACTTTTTTTTTTAACTGAAATGCTGTTTTCCTAATTTATGATTGCTGATCACCGCCGTTCATAGATACCAAAGCACCCCTGAGACTTCTGCCTGGTGCGTTGCCGATCTTGCAAAATGTGGTAATACAAATACACCCACCGTATAAAGCTTTTACGATTGTTGTAGCAAGTTGGGAAATCTCAGCCTGTCCATTCCAAATGCAAGCAGGGGGCAACATAACAAACTCCACAATGGAGGACCACCAGTATGATTTATAAAGTTGAGCCAGTACAGGTATTATTGATTACCATCATCCGAAAAACAATGTCTGTCTTAAACATTTCCTGTAACAGGATGGATCTAGAACTGAGTGGTTCTGCCAAAAGGCTTCATGTTATAATAAAAGTGAAATAAATTATCCTGCGTAGAGATAAATATAAATATCTTAAGTGCTGAGAGACCGCTCAATAGCGAGAGAGTCAATAAAATTGTTATTCGTAAATTTGATGGATCGTGGAAGCAAGAAGGAAAGTCGAACGCAGACGATAAATGATTTATCTTGCTATTTATCTATATTTCTTTGGAATGTTTTTCCTTAACAAAGTAATTTAGTAGACTAATTTATAAATCAAATTTTATATTGACTTTTAACATGAAACTACTGTGAAACTCAATCATAGTTACAGAAACGGATAACTCTTGTATTAAAGTCGAGTAATGCTCGTATTTACTTTTTGCGGCAGCGTTTATTTTATTCAAACGTTAATATATTATTTATGTTGTCGATATCAGTCGTTGAACTTTCTTATCTGTTCTTATGTTGGATTTGTTTAACGCTGCGTCTTTTTCTACCTTATTTTCTGGTTTATCTCGTAATTTTATGTCTAAGATTACTATCCAAATGTCTGAATGAAGGCAAAAGTTTTGATTACCTGTCGAGTTGTGGGCACTTCAGGTATGTACATCTACTAGTCTAAGAGCTAGCTACCGAAATAGGTATATAATTTATAGAGCAACGAAATCCCTCTAGTTAGTATGCCATACTATCATTATTAATTAATTCGAGCGTCTGGCAGCTTTTTCTGTTTCGTTTATTTGTTTGGTTATTCGTTTGTATGTAAAGAGTAAATCTCCGGACTATTGAACCTATTAAATTTCAGTAATAGACAGCTATATTGTCCTAGATTAACATAAGATGTGGACTACGTAGCGGGTAGACCACAAATGTATACCTACTCGTACAGATGCATTTTCAATCCTCGTTCTACGTTGTCGCAGGATGTTTGTATACTCTACGGTACCATTTAGCTCCAAGAACAACCTGGAAACTTCGACTAACACAAATGCATTAACCGCATTTCAGTGTGTCTCGGTGGCTAACACAGTGTTGCCACAACTGAGTTCCCAAAAGGTACATATACAGCGCTGAAAAGGTACATTTTGGGATAAAAAGGTACATAAGCATTTTTTTACTCAACTCTTAACACAGGTTGTATCGCTCTCAGTTTTGCCACAACTGTTTGGCGGCAGTTTATAAAATGTTACACATAGTTTTGGATTTGAACAAAAGGTACGTAAACTGGACCCCATTACACATAACACATTGGAGGCTAAATAGGTACGTCAAATGTATAAAATGTACGCTAACGGCAACACTGGGCTAACAAGACCAAATTACCAGACGAGGTAGGTACGTGCAGCAATAACTCTAAATTACGTCTAGTCTAACGGAAAACACACGCCTTACTCACCCCAAATTCTCCATTATTTCTAATTAAAATAAAGTGGAAGACACTTTTTATGCGCCTTTTACGTCAGGTCATGCGGTTTGCTTAGGGGAATAGGTATTTATTGTAACCTTGAAAAGTTATTTATTAAATGCTTTTTTACGGTTAACCCATTGAACTAGCGCGCCTTAGCTTTGCTTTTCGGATTTTTATCTGTGCTCTCCATAGTTTTCGGTAGGTATCGTTTAGAAACGTAAGCATTTATTAGTTGCTGCCCGCGACTTGAAGTTTCTCTTTTTAGTGCGAGACTCGATTTTAGACAGTTATAGAGAGAGAACTGCGACTTCTAAAAAAATAATGTAGATTTACAATTAATTACAATTTCTACTGTTTATTAAGTAAAACTTTATCATCATTTCGCATTTACCACAAGAACTGAAATATATACCTACGTTTTTTTGTGTCCGATTAGGGCAAAGGTCAAAGTGACAGACATAGATTTTTTTTTTGTTTAATTCTCCTCCTTTCATTTTCGGGGGGAAGGCAAAGAAAACTCTGTCCATACAGCCTAGTCTGGCGTTATCTTTTTCTTTTTCCTCAATAAAAAGGCCGAAGCCAGCGAATACAAGTTAGAAGAAGCTTAACAAGCTTTCAGAAACGGTGGTTCGAACATGTTCATATCAAACCTACTTCAATACAGACGCAAACTTATCATAAATTGCGAACCTTTTTAAATTTTATAGCAGTCTGTTTCAGACATGGGACAACGAGGTTCCGTGACGTAGTATTCGCATCACATTATGTATAAACGCCTGGAAGCACGCCAAACTACTGGTATAGCAAACAGCGCGGAGCCTTCCGGCCAAGAAGCAAGGATATCGGGGAGATGCTCGATACTGATGGCTGGTCTTTGCTGTCTATGTGTATAAATTCGTAAGTGCAACGAATAATCCATGCGGCGCCTTTGAAAATGAAAGCTTAAGAAACGTTTGATTATTTGTATAATGATACGCGTGAGCTCTGAATAAAATAAAATGTATTTTGTTTTTAGTTTTAAGGTTCGCTGTTTGACAACTGAGGTACCTTTACCTACGTAAAACTATATTAGGCAATAATTTAGAAATTGTGCAAAATCTGTGTGTTTGCTGAAAAATCCAAGTTAGAATCAGATTTTTGACTGCTTGAGAAAATGAATAAGTACAGACTGTACAGAATAACTACTCTTACATGTAGGTACATAATTTTTTCACAGATGCTTTAGAAAATCGGTTGCCTAACCAGCATACCTACCTATTGTCTAACACGCGAGCTCTCGCGTCGCGATCGCATTCACCATCTCTTTCTACGGAGCCCCTCTTTTGCCCGAATTTCAAATGCCATAATGTAATGTTTGCCATAATGATCATTTGCCATAACCCTTTTTTTCTCTGAAACTGTAATTTTTTCAGGAGCATTGGAATGGCAATCCTGTAGAACTCTATAGGTTAGGTTAGGTTTGTTTCATAACAATCCTGAATAATTAACAAATAAAGAGAAAAAAGGGTTATGGCAAATGATCATTATGGCAAACAATACATTTAAGGCATATGAAATTCGGGCAAACGATAGAGACCCCTCTTTCTACCCTCGCACTTTACCGATTGTCAGAAAGGAATGGTGAATGCGATTGTGATTCCAGTATGTTAGACAATAAGGCCTCGGGATTCATCTCCGCTTGCATCTCTGCTCCGCGGCGCTGAAGCCTTCCGGCATTCTGTCACCACAACATGCGGCGCTTATATAATATTACTCTGCATTTTCCATAGCCTATTTACCGAGGAACATCTATTTGCTTCGATAAATAAGTCGAGAAGAACCTTGGCACGCGCCGTCAATTATTACTTCCCGATGTTTGCATAGGACAAGAGGTTTTACCGAAAAGTTTCTTTCCCGGGCGCTCCTCCGGAATTTGAAAATCGAAATTTGTATCATACCCTCCCTTTTAGTCTCTAATGACTGTTAGTGTGAGCAGTACGGCACCAAACTAATTTCGAATTTATAACTTCGAAATAGGCCTATTATATACTCCTATAGACTATATTTGACGATGAAAAGTTTCAACGTACGAATGAGGAACTAAAACTTTACGCACGAGATTGTTGCCATGTTAAGGCCTATACAATTTCTTTTTAGTTGTTCCAACGTTGCCAGTGTTAATTCACAAAGAGATATATTTAATTAACAGTATTATCTTTATCTTGTCTTGTCGCTAACCAGTGCTTGCGGTTCTGTTTCGGTATGGAGAGTAAGACTCCTGGTGAAATTCTGGTACTCCATAGTATCCTATATAAGGCCCCAAGGCTAGTAATGTGTCTGCTACTGCAATCCTATGGTGTTGCAGGTAGTGCACAAAATACAGGTTGTAGATGATGATTCCAACACCGAAGAGGTAACAGAGATATATTCGTAGTTACGTCCACAATATCTATAATGTAGAAGGCGAAATATTAGCAAACCTTCCCGCAAGGTTGACGGAAGATCGTGGGAAAGTCATTGGCTGCGGGCAGCACAAAACCGATCGTCGGGGAAAATCTTGGGTAAGGCCGTTGTCCTCTGTGGACGTATCCCGGTATGATTACGATGTTGAAATGTCCTTCGTGATTTCTCACGCATTGAACTACCACAACTCGTAAAAGGTACTGAAAATGAGTGTAAAGTAACTGTCGGAAGCTTAGCAATAATCTAATCGTTGGGTTGGCAACAGTGCAAGTTAAGTGGAATTGGTTGTCGCGTGCGAAGAAAGCTAACGAACTCACTTTGGGGGTTTCGTAATGGGTAGGGATGCTTGATTGCTTTGCTAGGACCTTGAACCTGTGGGTTGCCAGTTGCTGTCTGGTTTGAAGAAAACATTGGAGTAAGTAGTAAGTCAAAGGGCGCGTTTACGTTAAGTATAAGTGAAGATTACAGTAGTTATATTATAATCTACATTTCGGCCTAGGGCTCGATTTTGAGAGCTCAACTCAAAGCTCACTTGAAAGTACCGTCCGAGATTGGTGTATAATCAACCACCAGCACCACGCAGAAGTTATAACTCTAAATCAATCAAATAATCTTGGCAACAAGTTGAAATGTTCCATAGGTACTTAGACTTAGATTAAATAGGTTTCGTGTGATGTGGTTTGAATAGGTAGGAGGTGCTACTTCAATTGGCTATTAACATTTATATATACATGTTGTTGTTGTTTTGTAACCTTTGACTAAAGAAATGTGTGACATCATAAATTAAACTGACCAAGGTACTAAAATATGTGTACATAATGAGCTCTTATGTTCATCATTAACTATGGGGAATTTTCGATCCCAAGTCTGCTCTATAAAAGCTGCATACGCTACAAATTTTATAACAATTTTAATGATCACAATATAGCCAAATGCATTGTGTTTTTATATCAGTTAATCTTCTAACTGGTATAAAATAACTAGTCTTGTGTATTATCTGATGGTTTAGGCATAGCGGTCAGTCACAGTCACGTTATCCTTTTATAGGTATACGTTAAAATATCTCTTCAACTTCCTTGTTATAAGTTCGTTTCGATCTCCGCATGTAATAGGGTCAGCGGAGTGTTTGCCAAAACTGATTAAAACTTCAGAGGCCACTTCATCCATATGGGTTCGCACGTTCCATCTGATTTGGAACTATTTCTAGTTTGCCCGAACAGTGTATAACTTTAAATCAGTAAGAGTGTTAGTACTCTAAGTTGAAATTATAGCGGATTTTTTTAATGATGTGAATAGGATTGATTTTAATTAGCATCATACGGAAGAAATTGTCCACTCCTGACTCTCCAGCAGGTATATTAGAGATCGATTGAAATTTGCATCGTTTATTCAAAAAGTAAAGATACGGATAGTTTGCGTTTGAACTATTCCTGGTTTGTGCGACAATTTGCATAAGATTGTTATCTCAACCTTCGTTAAAAAACCCAATTGGTTGAAATTAGATAGAGTATAATTATTTGTTTTATTTGTATATCTATAAAAACTAACGCGACTGACTGACAGACAGACAACGTGCAGGCTAAACAGTAGATTTAGAGATCTGAAATTTGGCAGACATGTAGCGTGAGTATCATACAGATAAATTAATGAGGAATTTTATGGAATTCCCGCAGGATATAAAGCTAGCCTATGTTTAATTGGGATAGTCTATTTTTTTACAATGCATGGTAAATCGAAAACCATTTCGAGATAAATGCTTTTTATATCGTTTTCTGTATTTGCTTTATTTTATTTTACAATAATGAATTTATTACATGAAAAATAAGCAATGACCTTCATTTGACATTCCCACAAATTACGTAGACGGTCCAAAATGTACTTTATTTACTAAGTTTACAAATTCTTCACTATTTACGCGTCGATTATACTACGGAGTTCAACTTGGACTCGCAATCTGACATTTCATTCATCTTATGACATGACAGATCACAAACAAATTACAATCTTATTATGTCATTCTTGTTTTACAACGAATGTGAATTTACCGTATTGAAGATTGAAATACTCTTGCTGAGTTTATACTGGATTCCGATAACCCTTTCTGAATAAATATTACTTTTGCTTAACCCGTACACCGATCAACCTGCACGAACGACGACATACGCTTCTCTCCTGGACAATCAACATGGTTTGACCCCGGACACCGATCAGCCTGAACGAACGAGGACCTACGCTTCTCTCCTGGAAAATCGACTCGGTTTGACCCGGGATACCGCTCAGCCTGCACGAACGACGACATACGCTCCAGTAGAATGGCTGCCAACACCCAGTTTGTTAGAGCTGATTCAACAAATCTTCCCAAAATGGAATCATGGATGACGTTACTGATACATATTTCCTAAACTACTAACAAGTGCTCTATCTAAGATTAAGTGAAACCTGTTGGATTGTATTGTCATATGAGTGGTCAGTCACTATAAATCGTATAAACTATTAGTCTATTAAATAAAACAAATTTTATTCTTTATTCGCTTTTTATTACATAGACATAGACAGATAGATATTATTTCTTAACCCACACACTATTAGAATGATAATAGTCCATATAACTTCAATAGTCAATTTAAAACACCATGACCTCTTCAAACGGTTGTTAACATGTACAAACACTATTTGTTTGTTATTGCGATCAGTATAACTTGCAACCAACCAACTTGCAACCATACATTTTTTTGTCATTTCGGAATCCGGGAGGCAATGAAGTTCAATTTCTAAGCAGGTTCAGTTCAGGTGACTAGCACAGGTCGTCGGGTACGTTGGGGTAATCGGAATCCAGGTAATCGGAATCCAGGGGAAAGGCAGTTCAAAAATATAATAATAAAAAAGAAAGAATGAATACACTCGACGCGACTTGAAAAACTGGGAACGTTGTGACATGACATTGGCACTAATGACAGTTTCTCAACTTCGCCACAGATAGAAAATACATTAATGCCGCTGCTACACATACGTATTATGATCAATTTATCAAATAAGCGTATGTGTGGCAGGGGCATAGGAAACTATGACGTCATCAACCAAAATACTTTCAATAATTAATATTAAAAAAAATTGTGAGTTATATGATAAAATATTGAAATTAGTTTCTTATAATTGACTTCTCTATCCAAAAAAAATATAAAAAGGACAGGTATTTTTTTTTAGACAATCCCAATTCTTTCACGTAACGCAAGTAAAGCTAGCACCTGACTAGTGCTAAACTACTTATTCCATTAAATAATTCAGACTAATTTAGACCTAATAATTCCTGGAATGGTCAAACACGCGACACCAGTAAACTTTAACTTTTAGTTGAAGTAATAAAAAAATTGTAAAACTTACTAGAACGATAAAATAATCAAGTTTTCTTACTGTTTTCGTCATGTTCTCTGCTGCTCTCTCCATTCGGTCATTCGACGCAGGAAGGAAATTGAATCCGTGCGCTATTCTTTTGGCTCAATGCTTTATTAAAGTTTCAAACTTGTTTGACGCCATGTTATATAGTGTCGGATGGATTCACTGGAGTTTTATTGCGATACTTTTTACGTTTCCGAAGTTAACGAGCATTTCTTATAGTTTCGTCGTGTCGTGCCCTATTCAAGTTATGGTGAATTTTTCTTTTCGTTTGACCATGGTGTGGGTTGTTTTTGGATAGATAGGTAAAAACTTAAATATTTTTAGTTTGCGAAACATTGATTGTTTTTAATTCAATCATCTCCCCCCACCATCCCCGCCAAGTCCAGTCTGCCAGATCAGTCTGTTACAATTGAATTGAATTGTGAATGTCTTCGTTACAATGCTGAAGTCGGTTAAAAAGAAACTATGTTTCTTAGAGTAAACTTCCCCTTTCTATAAAGTATATATACACTTCATCCAAAGCCACTCCTAAAGCCATAAACACGTGGCCATGCAAATACGCTCCTTAGGCACCTCGTTCCCGGTTTATGCTCTGTTATAGTGCCATATAGAATCTTATGACGCTCTCAAGAGATGAGCCCGGACTTAGTATCGGAAATACTTGGGACGCAAGCTACTTGACTTTGCTGAATTATTAGGTACAGTCCACGCACATGCTCTAAGAACCTGTAACAAATTATCGCTAGTGAAAATGGTGAAAATCTACCGATAAGCATGTTCTCTTCTCGCGTCAGTCTGACACTCTTGAAGTAAAATATGCAGAAAATGATGAGCAGGGATAAAAATAAAGTTTAATTAGTAACGGTAGCAAGAGAGAGTACAAAGCCAGGACAAGGAATGACATATTAGGAACACAATAAAACGTATTCAAAATATAAATCAGTAGTATCAAAAGTAGCCAGGGTGTTTACTATTAGAAAATATAAACAAGAAGGTTTAACAGACACTCGTACTGGGAGAGTGCGGGGTATGAAGCGACGTGCGGGAGCGGCGTGCGTGTGCACCCTCCGCTTCCCCTGCCCCATGTTCCTCGGAGCGCGCGCGGACTGTCTGTGGCGAGCTTTGCCGAATTTTATAAAATGTAAGAGGTTCTAACGACTTACTCGATAATTTGTATTATAATAGTATAAGTTATTTTACTTTAGATATGTGTATATGTAGATCTGGGATAAAAGTCACCGTAAAATTACAGAAGTTTTATAAATACAAGAAAACGGTGCGAATCCCTCAAGCACTATTAAGAATTCGATCCGTATAATGTGATCTTTTAATAATTATTATTGCTACTGAAGTACGTCCAACCGTGACATCTTTCTGCAACCTTTTGGATTTTGCACACTCCAATCCAAGACAGATGGAGAGTTTACAGTATAATGTTTATCATTAAAGCTCCCATTAATTAATTCACAAGTAAAATTCGCTACAACTCTAGTGCCATCCTCGTAATACACGATAAGCCATCTCCGAGCAAGTTATTGAATGAACTTACACAAGATTAAACAATATAAGCACTTGAGCAGATAAGGGTGCGAGCGTCAAGTTTAATATTTACCTTATGCTTTGAACCCGCATTGAGTGTGTTAAGGGACGACTAGAATACGGGTATTTCGCATATCATTTAGTTTTTAGAAGGCAAGTAAAGAACCTAAATTAAAGTACCTATTGACGCCCGATGTTAAACAATGGTTGATCCGGAATTATTTAATGAATTGCTTGCTTAAACTATTTTATTGAATTGCTTGCCGAAAGTATATTATAGTCATAGTTATGCCGACCCGGAGGTCGAAGATCGCACTTTGCATTAGAAATTTTCCCTTGTTCATCAGTACTTCCGCAATAAAATAAAACGTACCCTAAACCTGATTCCTTTATCCAAACTCTATCCAAATACTGCCAAAGTTAGCGACGTTTGGCTGAGAAATGTGCCTAGAAGTCACTGCTCTAAGGTCACTGAACTAGGATTCGAGGAATTGTTTTTCACGTTGAATGGATATGAACCTGGGTTAATGAGGTTGCTGTCTATGCTAGTTTTCAAGTGAAGCCGTTGTCAGAGGTTTCTTTTTAAAATTATTCCGGTCTAAATCGACTTTCGTCCCTAATTTTTCTATACAAATATTGCCCTTTCAATAGTTTTGGATTATTCTAAACTAATCAACTCCTAAGTTGTTCCTCAAAATCTATAAACCTGCGTACTCCTTAGTCACGCTGTTCTTCTAATTATAATGTTAACAATACTAAAATTCGGTACATTAGTATTGTACTGTTGTTGTGTATCCCTATACGTGTACTTAATTTCAAGTCCATTAAACCAATTGAAGTGACTTAAAATCGACTTTTAAGATTTGATCACAATGTTCGTTTATTTCGTTACAAGTGACTAATAGAACCGTGTTAAGATTAAGGATCAAATCTAAATTAAATCTCTAACTTTCTTTATTTTAGACTAACGATTTATAGAACCCGCATTTGGCAACGTACTTACCTACAGGATTCTAGATTAAACGTCTTTCTAGAATAACGTACGGTCGCCATATATTCAGCTTGCTGCGCAGTAATCCTTGCTAAGTCCGCTTAGCAGACTTGGATCGATGAGCCTTGGTTTGTAATGACGGGGTAGTACCTACTGCTGGCAATGCAGCTGCACTAATTGGCTATGGAAGGACGTTAAGCTTGCTTAGCACTTGACCAGGAAATTGCTGACATTCTGAGGTAACATTTTTGTTTATTTCGTATCGAACGTATCTGCGTCGCAAAATATGAGGTTCGTTTGCTCTTACAGTCTTACCCCCTTATTCATAAACGCACTATAGGCCTCTGCTAAGTTAGTAATCGTTTGTCCTTATCTGTGAAAGGTAAATGTCAAAGTGACAGATAAGGACAAACGATTACTAAGTTAACAGAGGCCTATAGTGCGTTTATGAATAAGGGGGTAAAAGTGTAATTATGACAAAGAACTCGTATTAACTCTAAGTCACGCAACTTTACTGTAATAGTGAATGCCATACAAATTCAACAGCTGAACAAAATCTATGCAAAACTATTCCGATCACACTGATTAAAATAAAATAACTACTAAAAATATAGATTGACTGATGAATTATTGATTTTGTGATAGTTCTCTACATTAGTGGAGTTCATTAATTTCGTATACGTGTACGTGTCGTCGTTTATTACAGTACATACGAGGAGATTTGAATGACATTGGAGTGGTAGCAGTTTCGGTTGCATTTTCTCTGAATCATCTCATTTCTAAATGTTGTATGAAACGTAACGTAATCCCCTGCGGCTGCGTGGGTATCCTTGATCTGTTTGATGCGGTTCCTACCATGCATTATTTGGAGTGCTCTTAAAAGAATGCTTTTAATACACGAGAGGAAAACGTAGCTAGTTTTATTCTGATGTAGGTACTCAAACATGATATTAGATTGAAAACGTATGGACATTGGGCTTTGAAAGTTCAAGGTTGCAATTATAGTAAATTGCATACGTTGAATGAAGTTCTCTAGTTCTAGTATTGTATAATTAGAGAGGCATTAGGTCCTTATATTTAATCTTGTCAAGATCACACTAATAACATAGGTAAACTATATAGTTAGTCACCAATTTAAATCTTTTCTCCTTGAAACCAGTACTCACCTTTTCGCTTAATCTATCGCATACAGGGAAACGGTAGAACGTTGAGTACTACAAGATGAACGGTTCGATTCATGACTATACGTGGTAAGGTTCAAAAGTTTCCGGCCTAATAATGAAAATTAACGTTTAGGTTAAAAAAAATATTTTTATTTTTCAATGTAGTCTCCTCCTATTGTTATACATTTTTCAGATCGTTTGATTAACATTTCTATGCCTTTAAAATAATATTCGGAAGTTTTGTCTTCGAAATGCTCGAAAACTGCAGCAGCGACCTCATCATCGGACGAAAATTTTCTCCCCCTTAAGTCCGATTTAAGTTTAGAAAATAAAAAATAGTCGCTTGGGGCTAGATCAGGGCTGTAAGGTGGGTGACGGATTGTTTTAAATCCACATTTAGATATAGCCGCCTTTACAACTGCAGCCGTGTGGACAGGCGCATTGTCATGAAGAAGACGGACACCCCTGCTGAGTTTTCCTCGACGTTTAAGCTTTATTGCTTCTCGCAACTGGTCTATAAGGCAAGCATAGTAACTGCCGTTTACTGTCTGATTGCGTTCTTTGATATCTATAAGCAATATCCCTTCGCAATCCCAAAATATTGTGGCCATTATCTTTTTGGTAGATTGGCACACCTTTGCCTTTCGAGGGGGTGCTTCCCCAGAACGACGCCACTCCATCGACTCTCTTTTCGAAAGAGGATCATAGTATAAGACCATAGTTTCGTCTCCGGTAACAATGGACTGGATAAATTCACTCTCACATGACTTGAACTCCTCTAAAAGTTCCTTGGAGCACGCCACTCGTTCAGCTCGCTGAGCACTCGAGAGAAGTTTCGGGACCCATCTTGCACTAACCTTATTCATGTTTAGATGGTCGTGTAGAATCCTAAGGACTGTTATTTTCGTAAGTCCCGTTCTTGACGCTATTTCCTTCGTCTTTAGTCTTCTGTCCTTCAGTACCTCTTGTTCGACTAAATCGACGTTATCTTGCGTAAGAACCTCAACAGGGCGGCCTGGTCGGGGTTCGTCATCGATGGACTCACGCCCTAAACGAAACTGCTTACACCAATCCTTAACAGTCGAAAACGAAGGGGAGGAATTCCCGTACACGTTATCTAACCTTTCTTTGATTATAGTTGGACTTATGCCTTCCTTTGTCAGAAATTTTATCACTGATCGATACTCCAATTTGAACATTGTACAAATTACACCGCTTTTTATATTTAAATCAAAGAAAATTTTATGAAAACGAAAGTTACAAACCACGAAATTATCCACACAATAGCTGAATAAATGACAAATAAAATGACATTCATTTGTTTCTTGTTTTCTTCTTTTAAATATATACGGCCAGGAACTTTTGAACCTTACTGGTAGTTCGAGGACGGGACGATTCCAATAGTTTTGATTATATTATAGTTTTTTAAGTTAAGTTTATTTTGTTTATTTAATCAATACCGTTATATTTGTATTTAATCCTACTTCTAACTTAGTAGAGTATTTATATCAACTTGAAGTTTTTTTTCCAACTTCCAGCGGCTCCCACTTGTTGCCAGAGATAAAATACTGTCATTTGTTAGGCGAAACCGCGCGCTCTATTGAAATGCAGCGACTTTGTCTTCCGAGTTTTTAAATTAGAACCTGCTTCATGTTTTAACAAATACGACACTGCATTATTCATACATAATTTCAAAATGGCGAATGAGCTGTGGTTTCAGAAGCAGATGAAGTTGTTTTTCTCTAGGTTAATTTACTTGAATTAAGATCACTCTGCGAAAAGTTGTAAATAGTTGTTAGGGCTTCGATATTCGAAAGTATCCTAACTATTCCGACCTTAATCGACATTGGAAATCAATCCTTGCTGAACTAAACCATTAAAGCGTACAAACAAAAAAAGAACTCGTACATTCCAATTGGAACTGGCATCAAATCATTGAACCAATAAATTTGAGCTGCATGTAGCCTGCTGTTATTGGTGCTTTATTTTTTATTTTATTTTTGTTGTGATTGTTTTAATCCGCGAATGCAGTTTTATTTACTTACGTAGTTTATTCGTTTTCATTCATTAAAAATTAACGCCTAAATGCCTGAGATGCGACTGTTATCATTCAACGCTTATAGGGTGATATCTTCTATCTTCTTCTATCTATCTATATATATAAAAGGCAAGGTCCTGACTCACTCATTAATTGATCATCGCCCAGCCCACACCACTGGACCTAAAGACTTGAAATTTTGCACACAGATACCTTATACAATGTAGGCTAAGGAAGGATTTTTGGAAATTTGACCCCTAAAGGGGTTAAATGGGGGTCCAAAGTTTGTATGGGGCGACGTGATTCCTTGATCCGATCTACTTCAAATTTTGCATAAACATTCTTTAACAGAATTGATGGAATACGTGTTTCGTATTTTCTTGAAATTCATCCCCTAACGGGGTTTAAAAGGGGTACAAAGTTGTTGTTGTTGACGACGTGCTCACATGGACCTACCCTTTTCTTTTAGTTTTAAGAATTATTCAGGTTTGAGGGTAAATTTCCCTTAGTTTGCGCCAGAGGCCGATGGCTGTGTGCCCCGGCAGCTGCACGCATCTCGCGACTAGGTCACGTGTCTTTGTTTTTAGTATTAAAAAGGTTCTATGTAAATTAATCTTAAACTGTGCATACGTGTTACGAAGGTGTGTTTTTACCGAAGAACATACCCCAGCAGCCTACAGTTGTTTTGGGGGTGATTTGCTTCGATATTGATATCAATACGCCTTAGTGCTTTTGATTAAAATTACATTTTATTTTGACACAGTCATGTTTGAAAACTCAATCCATGGACGTACTATTTAAACAGGACCGAGTACTCGCAACTGAAAAGCGAGCCGATCGAGATAGTATGGACGCGCGTGTTCCTTTCTAACAGGGTGACAATAAGATTATAAATTGTTATCAATACATAATTATAAAACAAATTCGCTTTCCGCTATCTCTCTTTTCCTATGTATGCATAGATCTTTAAAACTACGCAACGGATTTAGATGCGGTTTTTTTATAGATAGACTGATTCAAGAGGAAGGTTTATATCCTACTAATATTATAAATTCGAAAGTTTGTGACGATGTGAGTGAGTGTGTATGTTTGTTCCTTCTTCACGCTAAAACGACTGGATGGATTTGGATAAAATTAGGAACGAAGCTAGCTGGTAGGTACCCTAGATTAAAACATAGGCATTATACTTTTTAACCCGGAAAATTGCATAGTTCCCGCGGGATAGCTATAAACATGTTAAAGGTCGTAGCTGCCTAGAGTTGCAACGTATAAATTGTTGCGTGTACCGTTCTCAGAGAAATCAGTTAATATTATGATTATTAGAACTTAATTGACGTCTCTGAGTGTGAAAGTTAACTTTAATTGTCCTGGGGGTTGTATTAACTGACGCTGGAAATTTAGAACTGTTTTACCGTGTTAAGGGATCAAGTTCAAGTTTTAATTTATCATACCTGCGTAACCCAATAAAGTACAAAGGAATAAATAGTCCTTTAATATGTTAATTGGCGTTTTGAGTGTGAAAGTTAACCTTTGCTTTCTTTCTTCTTCTTTCTGCGGTAAAGGTACATAATAAGTAGTTTTTCGACCGATTGCTTTCAAAATCGATATCTAAGGGTCCGACTGGTCCTCAAGCATGAATCTGTTGTCAAAAATTTTAAAAGTGGCCGCCATTTTGATTTAGTTTTTCTACTGACATCTTATCGATATCTGAGGTTCCAAATGGTCCTCAAGCATGAAACCGTTGTCAAAATTTTTAAAAGTGGCTGCCATTTTGAAATCTTTAGTTTGTGGGCCGATTGTTTTCAAAATCGATATCTGTGGGTCCATGTGGTCAATAAGCATGAATCCGTTGACAAAATTTTTAAAAATGGCGTAATTTTTGAATTTTTAGTTTTTGGGCGGATTGTTTTCAAAATTGATATCTGAGGAACCGGGTGGTCACTAAGCATGAATCCGTTATGAAAAATGGAAAAATGGCCGCCATTTCGAAATCTTTATTTATTGGCCCGATTGATTTCTAAATCGACATCTGAGGATCTAGAAAAGCGAACGCTTATCACACTTGACCGTTTTACTAGAATCATATTTAGCATACACACAACAACTTACAAAAAAATCATCGCAATCGAGTCAGTAAAACATGAATTTGACATGTCAACACCTAAATCCGACTCACGCTCGACTTTTTTTTTCTTAAAAAAAATCACAACATACCTACACACAACCAACAGAATAGATAGGTAATTACAGTTTATTGCTAATTCTACGCGGACGAAGTCGCGGGCAGAAGCTAGTTTAGCATAAGGTGTAGCGCCATAAGGCTTTTACGCGGTCAAAACTGGAATTTTATGATCTTACTCTCTATCTTACTCGTATTTTTATATGGTACGAGTAAATAAGCTTGATTTTGGTCTGTACTAAAATGAAGACAACATTCTTAAGGTTTGTGACCATACTTAGAGGTTGGGTATTAATCCTAAAAAACATAAATATCAGTTTATCCAGTAATGTAAAATCAAATAAACTATTAAGTGCACGCGGTGCCTAAGCAGAACACTGGACACACACCGCTGACTAATTAAAAGTTACGTTAATTTGTACAAGTTTAATTAAATGGGAGAGTCATGGAACTTTAAATGGGACAAATAGTAATTAGTTAAAAGTTAAAATACATATTATTATGTTGGTGTAGCTCTGTTTTGAGTTAAACTCTGTGTAGTTTCTAAAAAGAAAAGATAAATAGCTTTCTGAATTTTTTTGTACGTACTGTTTACCTGAAAAGCAGATCGCATAGAAATGTGTAGAGAATTTTTGGACAGTATTTCTTTTCGTTCGTTTTGTCATGAACTTGGCTCTCGGCCACAGTTTTTTTTCCGTTATGCGAATGCTACGACTGGTTTTTAAAAGCCATTTCTTTGCGAATTTGTTTAAATAATATAATTCGATAAAATCAACTGCAAATATTCATTAAAATATAATAAAAATTTAGCAAGGAATTCGATAGTTGCAGTCCACTACTTTATTGTGCAGTATTAGTTATCTTATTTATTTCTAATCTTCGTGTAGTATTGTGCCAGCCTTTACGGAGTTATGTATTCCACAAAATCCCCGGTCAAAGATATAAAAAAAACTGGGAAGAGAAAAACGCTTTGTTCGCACATAATAGCGGTTAACAATGCAACGACTTCGGGGTGATTAAATTCAATTTAAAGTTCAAGTTTGTGCTTGCCGCTTTAATTTTATCGGTTGGGGTTCGCTGTAGGTTTAAATATTAATTTGTGTATAAGTTTTTCGTTGGTCATACCACAAAAGTCTTGTAGAAAATCCATACCATATTATAAATGCGAAAGTGTCTCGTCTATTACCTCTTCACGCTTAAACCGTTAAACCGATTTAGTTCGAATTTGGTGTAGAGATTGTTTCAGTCCCGGGGAAGCATACAAGATAGTTTTTATTCCGGAAAATCGCACAGTTCCCGCGCGGAGTTGCGAGCAACAACTAGTGTAGTACAACTGATTTTTTTCGGTCTCTCGTATTGTTAAACTGAATAAAAGCATTGGTCACCGGTATTCTAGAATATATTATTTCCAAGATATTAATACAACACCATTTCTATTACGACCATCGCGGGAAGAGGCCACGCAGGCATCCCTGTCAGTGTCAAACCACAGACTATAGCATTAGGCTACAAGGCAACGTTCAGAAATCAGGCTAACAATATGAAGTTCGAAGGCTAACCAAGATAGGCGTTCGTAGATTAGACACAAGCTCATTCTTTTCAAACAAACTAACCTTATTACACCGGGGACATCCGCGGACTATCCCCAAGCATAGGAGAACTTCATCATGAAATTGCTTAGCAAACAAACTTTCCTAAAAGCTTGTAGTTGCGCCGTGAATGTGTTTACTTATTTCGTTAAGGCGATGTGCAACTTTGAATGACACTTCATTGATTCGTCAAATTATCTATGTTATTTATTAATTAACGAATAAATTGTTTGGTATTAGTTAGATAAAATTCCAATCCATTTTAACGATTTTGTAAAATGTCGCTAAGAGTTCGTATAAAATTTATATACAACAATAATACAATACAATACAAAACAATACAAATACTCTTTATATTGAAAACTACAAATCAGTACAAAAAAATATATAAACAGAACAAGGCAGACAATAGGCGGTCTTATCGCTTAATAGTCTCCACCAGACAACCAATAAGAGAAAGAACTAAGTTGTTGGGTGGAGTTGGGTTTAGTTGGTGGTAAATTGGTTGTAATGGTATAATTATTATAAAATGTCGTGAGAATATTAACTATAATCCTTCTATATTACGGTGGTTATGAGGCTAATTGCATACAATGAATGATTCTGTGGGAATTCATTTGATGAAATTGGTTTGTTTACATAAGCATTCGAATGGATTGGAATGGGGATGATAACAGCAGTGTCTCGTTTACAGGTTGAAGATGACGTGAAACATTAGTTAGTTTAGTTTAGTTTATTATAGTTTATTATTTATTCAATACAAAAAATACATTGGTTTACATAAAATGTCAAGCAAAGATAATTCATATTGAAGTCGTCAGAAAATTAATAATAGAGAATACAAAGTAAATTATAATAAATTATAAAGTGAATCCATCTTGTTCCAGAAAACAACCAAAGACGTTCGCATTCGACCACTGCTTCTTCTCGCTGGACGCTTCCTTGCCAAACTTCGCGTCACAGAAGACCGTGTTCGAATGTCTAGGAAGAGACATTTTAGACAACGCCTTCGACGGGTACAATGCCTGTATATTCGCGTACGGGCAAACAGGTCAGTTTCTCGCACTAATATGTTGTCATTTTAGTTTTTTAACGTAACCTAACCGTCAAAACAAACTGAATAACAGTGCTGTTAGTGGACTTTGTAATCATGCTCACTTTTCTTTATCTTAAAGCCGAAAAACGTTCATGGGGTCACCAGTAGGCTTATTGTCTAAGGGTGCGACCAAACCGCCGCGTATACGCAGTAACGTGTCGTATGCGTCACGTTTTCTCACCGTTTCTTCATACATTTTGTTGCGATTCCGTAACGTCACTGTTTTTTAAGCGGCGGTGTGGTCGCACCCTAACTCGCTCGCGATCGCCATCGTGTTCATTTTGACAGTTTTTGTATGAATGTGACAGCTAGCTGATTCCTATGCCATTTGTCAGCCCATACATGAACTGTCAAAATGAACACGATGGCGATTGCGAGCGAGTTGGACAATAAGCCTACTACTGATGTTAAGTGATCATCACCGCTCATAGACACCTACAGTACCATTGGGTACCATCACAGGTGTATTTTTTACTTTTTGGTAGGATAGAGAAAAACATTTTAAATGCGTATAATATTACTTTAAAGTAGTTTTGGGATTAGATACGTAGTAGGTATCTCTAACTCGACGATTTTTATAAATTGACAACTAAAATTTGTTGTTGACTTATACGATACGATAACTTTGAGCAAAAGGTCCTTCATGAACAATCAGAAATGGTTTCCTTGTTAGACCCCGTTGTCTAAAATACCCCAATTAAAGACAATGCAACTCTCCTTTCCATCTCTATCCCAGATTGTCTATACGCAATCGCAAAACGTAACCATTTCAATATGCCAATAACCCAATTCCTGGAGCGTAAATGGCTTCAAAACAGGAAAACTGGAAGCCGCTGCCGGAGGCCGTGCCAATTCACTTCAGTCGTAAACACTGCTTAGACGCAGAAGGGAGGCTCTAGAATAAGTAGTTATCTACATGCAATAAGTTGTCGTTCGGAAAAGGTCACCAAATTTTCACTGAAAGCTTAAATAACCTCCAAGTCTAGATTAACATCTGTGCTCGGTTAACTTGTAGATATCTAACTAATATTATAAACGCGAAAGTATGGATGGATGGATGGATGGATGGATGTTTGTTTGTTACTCAATCACGCCAGAACGGCCCAACGGATCTGGATGAAATTCGGCACATAGATAGAGAAAAGACTGAAATAGCACATAGGCTACTTTTTACCCCGGAAAATTGCGTAGTTCCCGCGGGATAGCGATAAACAAATTCTTTGCAGACGAAGTCGCTGGCAACAGCTAGTATATATATATATGTATGCCGTCGATCGATAAACGTGTACTCCCTACTAATCTTATAAATGCGAAAGTAACTATGTCTGTCTGTCTGTCTGTTTTTTTATTTTTATCCCGGACAATCGCATACTTCCCGCGGGAAAGCCATTAGCGAATTCTGCGCAGACTGAGTCGTGGGGAATAGCTAGTATAATATATATTCAGAAGAAGTGAATTTATTACATACCTACGTACCTTGTTTAGTCAATCCTATATTTATATAGTTGAAAAGTAGTGGAACCATTTGTTCGCCTGGACCGCTCATTATACCACAATGGAATCCGGGACAGTTTTGCTTCGAAAATAACCACATTTATTTGCATTTCGGCTGTTTAGTCGAGACGCCAGTTTTGCTGCTGCTGCTTTGCATTGCTGGGTCGCTTATCTCGTTATGAAACCGCAACCCAGCAATTTAAAACAACTCACACTATATTTAACATCGTTTAAATAATGCTTTGGTATTGAGAACATGTACCTACTGAAATTGTAGTAAATTCGGAATAAAAAGGGCTATATTATATTGACATTTACTTCAATCACGCTTTCCACTGCGTAATTAGTCCAAAAAGTATTTCGGCACATGATTGAAATTCGAATTACACAACGCAGACGGATTATTCCGGTAAAAGGGAGATTTACATTTTGTTATTGAGAAAATCTGCGCATTTATAAATAAAAGCAAAATACTACGAAATGGAAATTCGACTGAATTTAAATCTGATTGTCGGTCAGAAAATTGAAAAATCGAAGTTAATTTCGTAAGGTATGTTTTTAATATTATGCTATTACGTAAGATAGTATACGGAGTGCATGAAATTTAATGCCTTTGAGTCGCTGTACACCAGACTACTAGTAGCGGAGATCAGCAACCGCCATAGGTAGTGACTAGTAGCAACCGCACAGTAGGGTACCGATGGCGATCATGCCAGGACTGGCGTCTATGGCCTGTTATGCGCCACATTTCAATCCTGCTGTTTTGTGCATCAGACACGTTCGAACGCACATTTGGCGGCTGATTGGCTGCTCTAAACTTTGGCTCATATCTTCCTGAGATGGAAATAGATGGTACCCTGTCTAACTTTAATTGCCCGCTGCTCTCCCTCAGTTGACGAAGATGTTGACCACGTTTATATGATACACCAATATCTGAAGCAATCACCAGTCGCCACGACAAGTGACCAACGCGATATCCATAGCTAAATTGTTATACAATATTTAGATGTAGTGAACGACAAGTAATAAAGACTGTAAGTGTGCTAGCCAGTTGGTCTCTACCAGTCTTGGATTGACGTGAAGCGAACGACTTAAATGGAATATATCAGACAGACTTGCTTATCGGGTATCGATCTCGATTTATTCAATGTCGTTGAAGGCAAACTTTGCTTTGATGAAGTTGACGCCGCCGCTGGTTTAGTTACATATTGAATGACTTTACTGCTTTATTGCTTTTGAGTAAAATAGGTGATATTTTTTGCATATGTAGGAAAGAGGTTTCTCAACACTCACTCGTGTTGGTAAACAATGATAAGATTGAGCACGTCTATTACTTATTACGCTAGATTTGATGTTGACCAGATTGTATTGTCCAGGGAACGCAGACAAACAAAAAAATCCACTCCGTAGCTGTCTGGATAACAAAAGACTAACGAAAACACTTCATGCGATTTTAAGGATGCTTACAATATAAGAGTGAAGACCCCGCCTACTTCTGGGCGATCTGTGAAAGGAAGGAACCAGTGGTATAAGGTCGTGGAGTTTCGATTCACACTAACATGTTGCCTGTAGAATATCGCAGGCCATTTTGACATAGCAGATGCGTTGCCATGCCTATAGAGAGCTAAGATGAAATAACTTTTTCCCAGGTGGATTTTAATACCCATTTATTTCAATGATTATGATACGCTGGTAAAAGTCGGCCATTATTTATTTTTACGGTCTATTCCCTTTGCCACAGTTTTCTTGCGAAACAGATCATTGAACTCTGCGTCTAAATACACTGAAATAAATTCACTTTGCTGCGTAAATATTACTCCCAAGAGCAGGAAGATCTGTCCTCACTCAAAGTCCCTCAGCAACATCCTTACCTGATTTATTCCCGGCACCGTCCAATGGATCATCCATAAAATATACAAAGCGGAACAAGACAAGTCAAGGGTCTAACTTGCTACGTCGTACATTCGTATTCCTCACCGTTGTATATTTCATAAACTATCCGTTCAACGCAGCGCCTCGGTTAGATTTACTCCCCAACTCGCCCACTTGGCGTGTAATTTTAATCTTATTTATCGCTTTGTTGGGAAAAATATAGCTCCCTTTGTAGCAAGAATAATGAGGGTGCAGAATGATAATTTCATTTTATTTGTACAAGGATTCCGCTGACTTAGGTAGCTGTGCGACTTATTGGATTTTATACCGCTATAAACACAATACGTATAAAGCTAGGTTTTTCATTCTAGTCCTGACAATTTTGCTTTGCATGGAGTACAGAACTAGCATGAAGTAAAAGCATCTTGTAACGTCTGTCCAGTAGTATTTGAACGGGGTTAGAAATAGAAATATCTAGATTCAAACCGAGATTTAGCGTAACATTCCCTCGTTCAAGACTCATGTTTATTCAGTAACAAAGCGCAAATAAACATGAAATATACCGACATTTCAACAACAAGTCAACAGACCTTTGTTACTCGTACCTGCCGGGTGGTTATTAAAAATTCCTTCACGTAAATACAGGGCTCAAAGGGCGCAATAACAGTCTCGTACGTGTTTTACGCGGTAAAGTTTTGCGCTACAGCGCGTTCCTTCTTACGCTAAAAGATGTGCACTTTATTACCTACAATATGGTACCAAGTGTACGTCAAATATGAGTACTCACTTAAGACAGGCGACAAGATACGGAATTTTATTACGTATTTGTTATTATTATGCTAAGCCATCGATCCATTTCTTGCATTTTTATAAATATATCAACTGGAACCCCAAATTTCATAAATACACCTCGAACGGTTATTTGGATATCAATGTATGTATGTAGGTTACGTGGTTTTGTCACTTGTCACTGACTGACCGATATATATGTGTACTAAAAACCTAACTCAACTTCCAGATGACAGCTGATTGAGTAAA
The DNA here is from genome assembly GCA_963854515.1 of Pandemis heparana. NCBI lineage: Eukaryota > Metazoa > Arthropoda > Insecta > Lepidoptera > Tortricidae > Pandemis > Pandemis heparana. Next base: position 14,898,543 of record OY978007.1, on the reverse strand, counting down.
AATATAACTTATTTCAATTGAAATGTCAAATTTTGTATACTGAGCTGATAAGTGATAATTTAGACCAAGTTGAAGTATGCGATTTGGCTTGGGTAGTTTTGAATATTATCTTACAGTAACTTGAATAATCTAACTAATATTATAAATGCGAAAGTATGGATGGATGTTTGTTTGTTTGTTACTCAATCACGCCAGAACGGCCCAACGGATCTGGATGAAATTCGGCATATAGATAGAGAAAAGTCTGGAATAGCACATAGGCTACTTTTTATCCCAGAAAATTGCGTAGTTCCTGCGGGATAGCGATAAACGAATTCTTTGCAGACGAAGTCGCTGGCAACAGCTAGTATAAAATAAATCTGAGAACTTAAAAGAAGATTTTCACGCAAATTCTTAATATTGAATTTTGCTCCCATTTTCACATTTTAGTTTTTGATTCAAATGTCTTGGTTGTAGCATAGCTTTTGCACTTTCTAACTCCCTTGTCTTTCCCACGTCCCTCCCACACATTAGTAAAACACAATGCAACATACAGTATTAAAGGGCGTCCACTGCCTGCTTCGCTCAGGAAGTGATTGCATTAGCAGTAGATACAGTCAACTGGGGTAACTTTGATTTACGGGGTGACTTTAAAAAGTAGTTTTATTGACGAAACCATTATTTTTTATTTGCGTTTACTGCTTCGAATCAATGTCTTCGTCGATCGCCTTTGCGTCTACATGCCAAACATTCACTGGATATGGACAATATCGATTTTATAGCAATTTTAAAACGATCAAAGTAGCCCCAAAATTACCAAAGTCACCCCAGTTGACGGTAGCTGTATATTTTCTACAGTATAACTTTTTTGTTTGTGTTTCAGTTTGTATAGGGTTAACTATGCGTTTATTTAAGTTATTTGCGAAGAATAACCATTTTTTCCGAGTTAAAACATGTTGAAAATACCTGAGACTCCGCAGCGATTATGGAAAATCAATAATATAACATGGCAAGCTTATCACGCACAGATAGGAATAGCGTTGTTTAAGTGTATATTTATCTGCTGCCAAGCTATAGTACAGCTTGTATAGTCGAGTTCACCTATGTGATCGTATTAAATTATAGACTTTGGTAGTCTACAGACGTGGTGAATTGATGATTGTCGGGGAACACAACTCGTAGAAGCGATGGCGTAGTTCTCAAAGCAGAACAGCCGCCTTATTTATGGTCTAAAGATTTAGTTGGACTTTGACGGTTTTGGAACGCGGTACGAACGTCTTTGGAAGAGACTTCTGCATTGGAATACACAGCAGTTGTAGTACTTGAGTTCTATTAATGATAAAGGATTTCAAAGTGAAAAAATAGTAACACTTGCTGTTATTCATGACTTTCATGAACGCTTAACGAGCTTCGGTTAGTTAACGTTAGTTTGTCTTTATCTGTCACTTTGATATATCTTATGCCTGATAAAGACAAAACATTCAGTTTCCTTTAACGAGTTATGTACTTTGGAGCTACGCCGTACGTTTTTTCATCTGAGGTTTTTCTCACAACCAAAACAAGGTCGAGTTGCGTAGTTGTACGTTTTCTGTGCAGAAGTTTTTTCAATTTGGCAAAAGAAAAACTGAAATCGTTACCGAGACTACCTACGTTGATACTAACTTTACTCGCGAAAGTTTCACAATTAGCTTTTACCTGGAGCTTTGTTTCTTGTATTTCTACGAGAGTACTTCAACTTTTGATCTTGCAAGCTTTCGCTCAGGAACTTAATCAAGTCCACGTATAAAATCTAACCTTTATGTCCAAATACCAGCTTTTGCCCGCGGCTTCCATCACGTATGTATCGAGCAGCGAGATGACGTAAACAATCATAAAAAGGTGAATTCCTTAAAAATGTTTGTATGTATGTATTTAAACTCTTTAGTGTGCAAAATAAACGTAAAACAAATACCAAAAATTACGCTAATGTTTTCCAAAAAACGATATTTTCGCGGGATAAAAGGGAGTCTACGCTCGACGACCCCTTAACGGTCTCTGAGCACAATATCACGCAGATTGGATGCTCTGTTGCTCTGCGAAAACAAGGACCAACGAACAAAGAAACGCTCTTTCGTATTTATAATATTAGTAATATGGCTTGCCCGCGACTCCATCTGTGATGAGTTCGCTTATCGCTATCCAGCGGGAACTATGCTATTTTCCGGGATAAAAAGTATCCTATGTACTTCCCCGGGCCATTTTTCCATGAAAAAGCAACAAATATCCAAACATCCAAACTAACATCCAAACGGGTGTTAGAGCCTTGTGCAAGGTCCGTCCGGATCGCTACCACCATCTTACTCGCTAATCCTGCCGCTAAGCAGCAGTGCTTGTGCTTGCTGTGTTCCGGTGTGGAGAGTAAGACAGCCGGGGAAATTACGGGCACAAGAGGCATTTCATCTAAGTCCTCTAGGTTGGCAACGCATCTGCAATCCCTCCGGGGTTGCGGGTGTCTATGGGCACTGGTGATCGCTTACCATCAGGTGACCCACTTGCTCGTTTTCCTTCCTATTCACATAAAAAAAAAAAAACTTACAAACCTTCGCCTTTATAATATTAGTACTAGAGATTACGCTTAAATTTTTGCACAAACAATATTGTGAGTTGGTAAAATAGCAAACTGAACACTTAAGTAGGAACGAATTAAAAGTTTACGATGGTTAGTATACCTAGGGGAATTAGGAATATTGAAGAGGAGTGTATTAATAGTTAAATACATAGGGAGACTAAGTGCCCTGAATTATTAATTTGCAGTGCTAGCAACATTAAATTCACTGAGTTCTAGACTAGCTTATTATTCTACATTCTAAAAAAATGGGTTCTATATCTTTTAAGCTGCAAGAATTCGTCTCACGTCTGGTTTCACTTCGGTATCAAGGGAAAACTTTGTACTCGGAATGTTGTATTATATAAATTAAAAAAATATATGTCTTTCTACCTAACCCACGCAGGTGTTTTATTAAATTAACCAGTAAAATGTTGGTTTGTCTTGCTTTGTTCGGACTAATGTCTTTTTAAATATATTTTTTACCTAATACATACAGGTTTATTTGGCAGGTAGCGGATGTTAGAAAGGAACATATTAATGAACTGACATACACACATAACTGGCGGTACTGACCTACACCGCGAATAAAAAATGTCTAAGTTACCGCAAATCATTTAAAACTGTCATCATAAACATTAAATTGCTTTGCCCGTAATATTAACAAATAGCTGTTGGCCGCGGTTTCGTCACCGTTCCAGTTCTTTTTCTCTTTCTCCTGATTGGTCTACCAGCCAAGCGAATTAAATTTAAATATATTTAGACACTAGCTGTTGCCAGCGACTTCGTCTGCAAGGAATTCGTTTATCGCTATCCCGCGGGAACTACGCAATTTTCCTGGATAAAAAGTAGCCTATGTGCTATTCCAGACTTTTCTCTATCTATGTCCCGAATTTCATCCAGATCCGTTGGGCCGTTCTGGCGTGATTGAGTAACAAACAAACATCCATCCATCCATACATCCATCCATCCATACTTTCGCATTTATAATTTTAGTTAGATTACAGCTAAAAATGCAAAAGCTACAAATTATTCTCATAAGACATGTAAAAACATGTCCCATAGATTTCAGCGTAGTAAATAGCCCTTATCGGCTATCTACAAACGGGTACGTAAATGTGAATCTACCTCGCCTTACGTTCACGCCGGGCCCGGACCTCCGTAACTTACGCACGTGATGATACCTTAGATTACGTTCGAAGCCTTTAAACGATGTACGGCCTCGTTTCTTGCAGATCTTTAGGGTAATAATATATCAAAGTAAAGTAAGCACGCTAGGAGATACAGCTGAGTCGGCAAAAAGGGCGCAGTGCAATATTTTTGAACGTTATGGTTATGAGTTTACTAGAATGAGTCACATTATGTTAAAATTGAAAAGATAGGTATGAAACACGCGAATACCAGTTCATTCGAAAGCCAGTTTACTTGCGGTGGCTTTTAGCCATGTTTGATAAAAATCGGCCTAGTAGTATAAAGAGTACCTATTAGCTCTTTTACAAAATGATGTGAGGCATTTTTGGCACAACATTGAATTTTTTTTTTACTTAAGAAGTATTTATCTGTGGTGTTCTTAATTTTTGTTGAGACCGAACATGCCGGAACTAATTTGGAAACTTTAATATGCACATATTTTAAGTTTACTCATAGATTGAATAAAACAATACTGAAATTCAACTGAAACATCACTCCAAGGGGCAGACAGTCGTAAAATTTGAAATTCCTAACTTAAGCAGTTTCAACCTGTGCGACGATGCGACGTTCACTGTATATTTATTATTGCGCCGTGGGTGTAGAGAAAGCTGGAAAGCAAGAGCGATTTCAATTTAATATAATGATACATAATCTGAGTTATCTGAGGTAAATAATTCTCTGAATCTTACTACGTGTGTAAAATAGAACCTCCCGAGTATAGCTGATAAAGTACGACCACGGAGTGCTCATTCCATGGTTATCGCTTGCTGCGTGCGATTTACATTGGACTGGCATATTTAACATTTATTTACACATTAAGTATTAAAGCTGTCATTTGTTTTGGCCCACGGGGAAAAGTTTACAGTCTCCTGTCTTCGTCATAAATACTATTTTTTTTTATGTAGACATGTACCTATCTTGTTACTTACTTTAACTTAAATTAAAAAATCTCATTTTTACTTTTTGATTTCTATGTAAATGATATGTTGTAGACTTTCGGAACTCATTTGCCTTAAACGACGTCTGATTATTCTCATAGCAAACTTTGTTACGAATAACAAAACACGTAGCCCTTTATAGGTAAACTTTTGCATTTCAAAGTTCTTTATCTTACTTTTTATTAACTTGCGAATCCTTTTCAGGTTCCCAAGTAATTTGACTCGGTGGATAGAATAGATATGTCTTTATTATAAAAGCTCAGTAAGTACAGCTAAAAATCTGTTGTGTCATGTCTGAACTCAAATAAAACGGGGAGTTTTGGACGCTATCGTTATGGCGTAGCAAACTGTTAGCTAAAGTCACATTGCATTGTACAGTGCTACGAACTTATCCGTGGTCAAATATCAATGTCTATTAGCAGCAACAATATACTCACCAACAGCTCCGCTGTCATCGGGTTTGAAATTTTCGTGGTACTGTATGGGGGTGGTCGTGCGACTCTAGCGTTGTGTAACATGGCTTACATGCTACGGCAGATCACGTGACATTTCGTTAGCTTATGTCAATCCCATTTCCATACAATCCCTTCTAATGTTATAAATGCGAAAGTAACTGTCTGTCTGTTTGTTACGCTTTCACGCCTAAACCGCTGAACCGATTTTAATGAAATTTAGTACAGATATAGTTTCAGTCCCGGGGAAGGACTTAGAACATAGGATAGTTATCATCCCGGAAAATTGCATAGTTCCCGCGGATTAGCGATAAGTGAAGTCGCGGGCAACAGTTAGTTAAATGACGTTGTTGATACTTTGATTGTCTCCTCTGCAAAAGTTATTTAATATGGTAAAGTTATTAAATTCGGTTCTTGTACTAACAGATGAAAGGTAGTTTCGGGATCGCGTCGCGATTGACCTTTCACGTCGCGTAGCGTTGCGGGATGTACGCATTCCTTCATTGCCCTAAATGAAATTTACGGCCCGCCTTAACTCGTCCGCTTGCCGGATGATATATCGCCCGATTCAAACGCTCAGAAACTTCAGCATGTAATAAGAACTTTACGAAATACGTTTAAGTTGCGAAGTGGAATTCTCGTTGTGTAAGTTAATAAGTTGAATTGGCTTTGGCTCGATACTTTAGACGTTAGCACAGAGTTTAGGCGACGGAAAGTGCGAAGGTAGTCTTAGCACGCTTATGACTTAAGGTTTTCGCGTGCGGGTTTTCCGAGGCTCTACACCTTGTTGAATGACTTCACGTCTGTGTCAAGATGTAGTGATAAATATGAATAAGATAACTTTATTTCACACCTTAAAGGATCAGAATCTACAAGTCATTATTTAGGTACCAGTGAAAAAGTCACTGGAGGTGGCCCGATGCTGATATTATGTGGATCCTTAAAATAAATAAATAAATATATTCTAAATATTCTATTCTATTCTATTCTATCCTTGGTGGCAAGCGATACAGAAACCGACGCTGGCTCACTTTAAAACTCCGCAAATATACTACGCATAGGTACATATTTTCAGCAACACTGATCACTTCACTAACAACAACCATATATTCCTCAGACACAACTACCTATCGTCTATCCCACACGAAAGCACTAGGCTTTATAGATTTGCAATTTTAATAAATGGTTTATGAGGTTTGAAATGACACGTTTTGACATTTCTTGATGGATGAATACCAAGTATAGTTTCAAGATTGCCTGATTAAAGATTCAGCAATATAATCAACCCAGAACTGAAGCTAAGACGTAGTCTGAAACTTAACCCAACGAGTGTTAAGACCCGACGTTAATGCCTGCCGCTCAGCTAAGGGCCTGCCTTAGCCGTTAATTACTGAGTCAACATAATTATTCGCTCGCCGCGCCGTTTCTAATTACGAATATGAGGAGCCTGATAAACGGGAAGTGTTGGTGCAAACTCTGTTGCTCTTTAGGGTGTTTAATTTTAGCTGGCGTCGATTTTGAAGTCAAGTTTGCATTTGAAAGGGGAAGAAAATCATGTGTTTGTTATTAGCATGGCGTTCTAATAGCTTAGTGTAAGTTTTGTGACCTCATTCGCGTTGAAGTGTAAAATAAATAAGTTCTAAAGATTAGTTTGCTATCGTTACGTGCCGCTATTGGCGCTGCAAAAAATGAGACTGCTGAAAATGTTTATCTCGTGTCGAGCTTTGTCACTTTTAATTTAACTCAGTTGAGACTTGAGAAACTACGAGTAGTTTATTGGTACAATTAAGTAATTCGTAGATATGACATCTAACTTTCCTGCATACACGGCTCTCACTGCTCGAGCATGTGTTTTAAGAGTATGACTTTGCAACTTGTTCATATAATCAAGTTGTAAATTGCCTTGTTTTGAAATTGGTAAACGTTTTTGTTATTCTGAATAAACTTAGCTTAGATAAATAGAATCCACATACTTATCCCGTCCTTTACTGATTTTATATACGCTAAAGTTTGTTTGACCTATTTAGAATCGCTCAGGTAGGTTCGCTTGAATAATTCTGTGTGGTCTTAGGGAAATCTAGACTGGGTGAAATAAAACTCCGCGTTAAACTTTCTAAGGATCTTTCGTTTCTTGAATTTTAGTTGAAAACTTTTTAATACTCAGTAAGTACTAAAGTGATACGGGAATATTATGCTGGGAATTGTGCGTAATAGCCCGTGTTTGGCGATAAATTTGTTCTCTCAAATACTCTTTAAATGAAATTGGATTTCAATTAATTTGCTCGACACTCCTACCTTTATATTTAAGCTAGCTTTTAGGATTATTCAAGCGTTACAGGCACGTGATTTTTGTTACACGAATAAGTTTTATTAATAGGATGTGTTGTGACGAATACCGAATCGAGGGATCAGAGCGTTCAGATTAAGTATTTTAGGAACAAATCGCAAAATTATTTTAAGTATCAGCCTACGTGATGTGTTGTGATGCGAAACGGAAAATAAAATGAACTCCCTTTCCGTTCGAATCAATTATTCAGCTCCAGCCTGTCTGCAATCACCCCTTCCAGCAAATGCGATGAAAATCACCGATATTTACGGAAATATACATATCATGAGCGCCCCGAAATGATGTTCTTTTGTTATAACTCAAAAGGTCAAACGTATGTAATCCGTCAATCTACTGCCAGCTGAAGTCGGGACCCTCTTCAACGACCATTCAGCCAATTTTGCCGCCTTTCTCATGAGCTCATACATACTTCTAATAAGGTGGACAACGTAATGTATAACATTTTGATTCCTTGTTATAAATGTGCTTTTAGCGAAATCTTTTTAGTGCTTCCATTTTCGTTTATAATATGAGTTAAGTTTATACGATGTTACTTGTAGATGAACATTTATTAAATCAGATGTTACTGTGCGGAAGTATCTATGGACTTTAAACCTTTCAGCTTGCTACTCTACTACACAACTTGCCTGTCTAGAAAATTTACTTGTGTCACTTTGAAACAGATGGGGCAGGAGTTACATGGTCTTACTACTTTTACTATACAGTAAAGTGGAGACGATGGAAATGTTAAAGAAATATATATGTTTTGAGCTACTTTATATATTCAATAGTAAAGATAGTATCTGCTTGACCGCCTTTAGATAAAAGGTTTGTTAACACGGAATTCGATTCTCGTAACGCAGATTGTTACATTTTTCCACGTCACATATTAACGCCTGAAAGGAGAAAAGGAAATGTCACGAATGAATGCGCAATTTACGTCAAATGTATCAAGTAAATGGGCGTGAAAAATACAAGGCGTGGTGATATTAAAATTTCCGAAGAATCGTCGGTAAGAAATTACGTAGGGGACGTGAGGAACGTATACGTATTTCCTTGTTTTAATATTAAAATTCCACGTAGATGTAGAATGAGATGTAGCCTGGTTGCGGAATACTAAGGCCCGTATTGGACCCAGCTCGGAATTCGGGTGATAACAGTATTTTATAGCTCGGATGCATGTCGTTTGGTTCTTTATTAAAAACTAGCTTTTACCCGCGGCTCCGTTCGAGCGACTCAGATCTGTTAGTTGAAATTCCAGAATAAGTAGGTATCATAGAATTTTTCTATCGGAGATTTCAAAGATTACACGACACGGGCTTTCTCCAAAGTCCCTAGTGGCCTTCATTTCATGATTTTAAAGTTTCAGACGCTGCAGAGGATTATGTTTTATAATATAAAGTACCTACATATTTATAGAGGTACCTCCGAGCTCAAGGGTTTTCGCTAGGCGGTGCCCCAACGCGGTAATGAATTCCATTATTCTTTGTAAGGGCGGCTCAACAAAAATATCATCTCGCACTTTCCGCAATTGCCAATGATTTGCTTTTTCTTGTCCTTTAATATACGCTGACAACTGTTTAAATGGTTGAGACTTTGCAACGTGTTCAGGAAAACCTTCAATTGTTTTCTAAAAGCTTTCCGCTAGTTTTTGAGTGGAACTTCCAACTTTACGAATATGAAAAATAGTTAAGTAAACTTTCACTCGGTTTTGAATTTTTTTTAACGCTTAAAAAGAGTACTTGATTTATCGTTGTAATAATAACCCCTTTATATCTAAAAATCTAGCTCTTCAAGTTATGATTAATGCGACTGCTCGTAAATCTTAGTGAGCGTAAAACGCTTTATTCCTCGTCTTCATCTCAAAGATCAGAAGTGAAAATATCATTCAGTTAAATTATTATAATTTGCGCAAAAGCCTCAAAACTCGTAAAATCTTTTTGTACAGGTAGTCAGGTTCAAAAAGTCATGCTAGTTACTCCATTTCTCGATCGAAATCTTGTGTAGATGCCGTCGCCTACTTTTTGGCCTGTCATTACTCGCAGATAGCCTTCGTCCCAGTTTCCTTTGAAAATTGAGCAATATATCAATTATAATTAAATCCAGCAAAGTTAGGCGAGTGACGTAGTTTGTTAATAATGCCGTTAAACAGCTAACTACACAACTTATCTTAGCTCCTGGCAAATTGTTGCGATAAGTAATGAACGCCTCGGAACGTCTCACTTTAACGTGCAATTAAAACTAATAATTAACCGCTTAAACCTAACTACTAGTAGATAATATAAAGAACAAAAAAATTGCGACGAGTATTTCGGCGAATGCATTAAGGAACGTTTTATTCGCAGAATTTTAATTTCTTTCGGAGGGAAATGTTGTGTCAGCTTTAATTTGAGAGGTGCCCTTTTGGCTTTTATTGCTCTTAGTTAGCATTATATCAACACTTAAGTAAAGTATTTTTGCTGTAACATTTTTGATTACACAAAGATTTTTGTACTGAGTAACTCACGTAGCTACTGTAATTAAGTTTTAATTTTTTACTTCATCTAACTATCAACGTACAAGTATGACAGTGGCTACTACGACACAGGGGCCTTACCATGACGTCTTAACCGAATTCAATTCCGACTCAGTTCAGGGTTTAGCTGCCATTTTTAGTATGGATCTGACGAGCGAACCTAAACTGAATCGCATTAAGACGTCATGTCAAGGCCCCGGAGATGTTACGCCTAATACTTGCGCCTATAGCACATGAACGTTTTGAATTAGGTCGCCGATGTTTATCTAGAATCAGCCAGAACCAACGCGAGACCATGTTTGCCAACATTAGCGAGAAAAATACGAATTCCTCCACAGATTCGGTAGATAATAATAAATGATCACTGTTCTGGTGTTCGCAAAGTTGTTGTCACTAGAGAGAATGCACTGAATGGAATTTCCGTGTTCTTTTAAGTGGGATTGATGTGTTCCCTTTAGTAGGTATACTTGTAAAGCGTTTTTAAGATGTGGACCATCTTAAACTTTTGTTGTTCGCAGCTGGGAAACCGCAGTGTACTTAGAACTTGAGACGTATTTTAAAAGTATGATGCATTTCGTTCGAGCTCTTTTACGAGATTAGAGTCGCTTGAAACTCGTTTTATTGTAGTTATAATACCTACTTCAGATGGTCATTACGCTTTTTTTATGAAGATTGCACTTCAATTTAAATTTTTGATTACGTCCTTACGATAGGTTTAAAGAGGACTAAGACACTTATAAAGCTTAAGTTACTTGCTCGTCCTTTATATAAGAGCTTTATGTTTTATGATTATTACTAGCTGTTGCCAGCGACTTCGTCTGCAAAGAATTCGTTTATCGCTATCCCGCGGGAACTACGCAATTTTCCGGGATAAATAGTAGCCTATGTGCTATTCCAGGCTTTTCTCTATCTATGTGCCGAATTTCATCCAGATCCGTTGGGCCGTTCTGGCGTGATTGAGTAACAAACAAACAAACATCCATCCATCCATCCATCCATCCATCCATCCATCCATACTTTCGCATTTATAATATTAGTTAGATTATTGATAATCTTGTGTCATCACAGATTGGTTGTCATTATATTATCAACGGGATATAGACCGCAATTACCTTTATAAGTTCTTGAGTTTTCCACGCAATTACATGCGTCATGATCACGGGTAGACTGAAGAAATTGCGGGAATTGCGCGCGGTCTGCTCTCATTTTTAACCGACTTCAAAAAGTAGGAGGTTCTGTATTCGTTTGTACATGGAATGTTCCAGCGGGTTGGGTTACGTTACAGTCAACTGGGGTGACTTTGATTTACGGGGTGACTTTAAAAAGTAGTTTTAATGACAGAACCATTATTTTTTATTTGCGTTTACTGCTTCCAATCAATGTCTTCGTCGATCGCCTTTGCGTCTACATGGCAAACATTCACCGGACATGGATAATATCGGTTTTATAGCAATTTTAAAACGATCAAAGTAGCCCCAAAATTACCAAAGTCACCCCAGTTGACGGTATAACAATTTTTCATTAACATTTTTGATTCAAAATTTAGTTCCGCCGTTGACGCGGTTCAATTTGAACATCCAAAAATCCTGAAAACTAACCCTACCACTTACTAAAATATTCTGGAATCATTTTAAGAGACCTTTATATTTAGTCCCAGTATATTTTTTCGCACGTCGACTGCGCGCATCCTAAATCTATTAAGTATTGGTTATTTAGATATAAGTTTAATTTATGTAAATCAGTGTGTAATCCGTCCACAAATGCTGACTCGGCTCGTAATTCTAATCCATCAAGCAACTGTCGTCATTGAACATTGATAAGCTTGCAAAGCAAACATACCTACTATATGTACGTCATCTATCGTGACGTCTGAGCGGTTAGAACTGCGCTTTCAACTACCCTAAGAAATTCGAAGTCCGTATCATACCGTCTCATATAGTTCTCTGGCTACCTGTTTTGCCTCTCTCTGAGCTAGTACTTTTCAGTGTTAAAAGAATAAAAATTCGCCAATATTTTTAAAACGGAAAGAAATGAACAATTCCGTAAATACTCGAGAGTAATGTAGCAGCTATTTTGATGGCCATGACGCATGTAGATTACGTGTAAAAGAATGCGTCTCTTATGCAAGCGCGGAAAAATATAGCAACATTGTTTAAAAATATCACGGACATTTTCATGCAAACAGCTTTAGGTCTTTACGCTGATTAATATAAAGTGATCGAGATAACTAAATGATAAAGCGAGCATGCGTATATCAGTACTAAATATGGGTTTTAGCAGTTTCAAAAAAGCCCGAATCGTTTATTGATTGAATTGTGCAAACAGCTGGACCGATTTTTATTAAGTATCTTACGGCGTTTGTTGCTTAGTTACACCTACTCTCAAGGTCTAAACACTCCTCCACTCCAGGGCTCGAGCTTACACTTAATAGGATGACTTTGATTTAAGTCGGAATAGAAGCGTTATTTATAGAAGAGATACAAAAGAAATCTAAACAGGGAAGTCAGGGCTAACAGCTGTACACAACACTATTACCCAAACCACAAAATTACTTAAAATTATTTAACTATTGACTCTACAATTCTATCCACAAATGTTGTAAGTAACGAATCTCTTAAGCATGGGTAGGTACTTCATGTAAATTATTTCAGTCGAGTCGATCCTAAGCAGTCATTATCATTACACTGGACCATTCTTTCAATCAATGTCAATCAATCTTCTAGAAAAAAACAATTGAATCGTCTGAGTCTCCAAACTAAACCAAGAACACAGAACCAATCCCAGGCCAGCTTGAAAACGTCCCCTATTACATTCCTCAGGGCGCCCGTAGGACGGAGGGGGGCAATTAAATTCCCGTCAAATATCGCGTGGTTTGTCAACGGACGGGACTCCATTAATTGAATGTCTTGGAGTACGGAATGAGTCGAATACTATATCGAAGGCTAGGCTAGCACGGCAGTATCTCGATTAGATATCGCTTAAATGGACTCTGGGGAATGACCATTGGAATTTTCAAAATGTGAAAGATTCTAGGGATCCAAAATTCTATCCATTTTTGAAGATAGATAAAAGAACAGGGGAAAAAGCTACATGGTGAGGAGAGTGCCTGATTTAGCAATGCATTGGGCTATCATTTGGCAAAGTACATTAATCGACTAACTTAGCTTGACGCGCTACCGCGTGCCTAGATTATTCATGTATGGCAACTCATTTTCGCCTAACAAAACATATGTTTGATTTGTACCGTAATGTAGGGTAAACATTAAAAATTCATCCGTGCATGCTTTCCCTTTGGCACAATAATAAATGAGAAAAGTTATAAAATGTTCACCCTGCGTAAAAAAAGCCTGGTTTTAGAGGCTCTCATCATTGCCGTGGTTTTTTAAATTGGCTGTAGCTGAACACGTTCTGTGAATGTTTTCGGCCAGTGTTCTTTTGTTTTTGTAAGCCCGGAATTGAGCGGTCAAGAGTGCCCTCAAACTGTCGATGTAGTTCAAGTTTTGTTTTGTACAAGTTCGTTCGAATTTATTGTGCAAATCGATGCGGGTGGACAACGGAATAAACTGCTCTGCTCCGTTTTGTTCTAACTAGAAGTTGGAGGCATTGATCAAGTTACAACAGAAGTTAAGTTTCTGAAGTTTTAGAAGAAAATGCCACTCCAAACTGGCATACGAGAAGCTTGCCATTTGTACAACTAGGCAATTTATTATATATTAATATATTTTAAATTGTATTAGTAGGTACTTAGTTTAAATGGCAAATTATGAACATGAAGCCATTTAGTACCTAGTTTACCCAGTTTCATATTCATATTCATTTATGTGTACAAAAAGGTCTTAATTTTAAACATGTTTCAACACAACCCTGAGAGGGCACTGCAATACACTACAACAAGTTTCCTTATCAATAGACCAATTAAAGACAGTGAGATACCAATTATTTGACTTCATTTTAAACGCTAGTTGTACATTAAGTAATTAAAATTCTAAACGAAGGATAGCAGTTTACCTAGTTGTACCTAGTTTGTGAATTTATAATGGCATTTTAAAGTTTAGTTTTTCATTTTCGTTTGTATATGTTCCGATATTAATATGAATGATTTAAGTGGCGCTCTGAGTGTCAAATCAGTTTTCGTTAATATTCGAGTGACGTCGTTTGTACCGTTATAGAGCGGTTCCCGGTTTAAAATTGTAGACAGTTCTACGAGCTACGCCGTCGTAGCACATGGAAGTTGCTACGGCGTAGCTTTCGAGTTTGTTAAAACCGACGTAGTAGTTAAGTGAGAAGTTAGACTACTGTTTATTGAATTCTTACCGTAGGTACTCTTAACTACTCAAACAAACTCATTGCCATTTTCCATATTTTTTCATATACAAAATCATGGAACAAAATTCCACTAGAATGGAGGCTTATTGTCTAACTCGCTCGCAATCGCCATCGTGTTCATTTTGACAGTTCATGTATGTATGTATGTATGTATGTATAACTCTTTATTGTACATAAAACACATTAATTTCATGTATGGGCTGACAATTTGCATCGGAATCAGCTAGCTGTCACATTCATACATGAACTGTCAAAATGAATGCGATGGCGATTGCGAGCGAGTTAGACAATAAGCATACTGATTAAGACTGTTAGACAGTCAGTTTATTCCCAAAAGGGTTAGCGCTCAATGCTGCCTGTAAGAATCAAAATCAAAATACCAAACTACGTATGGCAAATATTTCCCCTTAAAATTTTCATGCGCATGCTTGGCCAAATATTTGCGGCCAATGTTGCAGTTGATTTCAATTAACGTCAGTTTGATCGGAAATTTGATGTCGAAGCGAGCGTTAATAGAGATTCGCGATGTTTGCTTTACACTTTGTGACTTTTTGGTTCGGATTCGTTATTATATTATTGTAATTGGATTTGTCGTTGGGTTAATCCTCAAAGGGAAGCACGCTGGTTTTTAGCTTTGTGCTGTAACTTTGGACGTTTATAGTTTCATCATGGATGTCCCGAACCTTGATCAACATTCAGCCTTTTCGTTATAGTTGATGTCGTTCCAATAAGAGAAGAGCCAACTTTTTAATAAAACTAAGGACAGTACCGATGCTGAGCTTAGTTTGATCAAAGTTATCCCAATCTACTGGAGTTTGATTTTTGTCAGTTTCTGTAAGTTTCTTCTAATCTACTCGTATTTAAAATTTGGTACAATTTTTCACCTCTTTGAGTGGTACTTTTTTTTCACACGTGCCTTCAAAAATCGGACTCCTGGACTGGTCCACTCTGGCGTGGGAACTACAGTTCCTAGTTCTTTCATTCTAAGAGGATGCCAGAGGGGCTACTCCGAAATTTGAAATCCCCAGTTAGTGTCATACCGTCCTTTTCACAGTCCTATTAATGAATATTAGTGTGAGTGGATCGGCACTATACGAACTACGAATTTATATCTTCAGGATGTGTGTACTTTACCTACTCAGTGGTACTTAGTGGTAGTGGGTTGGAGATGAATGAATGAATTTTTTATCTAGCTTTCTGCCGTAACCCCGCGTAAAACATATAAATGTCGATCACCTCTAAGAATCTCTCTATATTCATGGGCCGGGTCCGAGCTCGTTTCTGCTCATTGTGTTGGGATTTGGGCTATAACGATTGCTCTCACCAACTAGTGACTATTACACTAATGGGACTGATTTGTTGTGGGTATTTGTGGACAAAAACAGGTCAGAACTAGGTTCTGTTTATTTTGAAAATAAGCCACAAAGGGCTTGCTTATATTTTAAACTGCCATAGCTTCCACTTTGGCAAGAAGAATTGATTGAATAAAATTGACAGGATTTTTCTTAAATCGATTTATAACATTACTAGCTGTTGCCAGCGACTTCGTCTGCAAAGAATTCGTTTATCGCTATCCCGCGGGAACTATGCAATTTTCCTGGATAAAAAGTAGCCTATGTGCTATTCCAGAATTTTCTCTATCTATGTGCCAAATTTCATCCAGATTCGTTGGGCCGTTCTGGCGTGATTGAGTAACAAACAAACATACATCCATCCATCCATCCATCCATACTTTCGCATTTATAATATTAGTTAGATAGTTAGATATTCGATTCTTCTTAACCACTAATGCTAATCGCCTATGTGTCAGTCTAAAAGTACGCGTACTTAGACTGACACACAGGCGAGTAAAGTCGTCGAACCGTATTGTACGCGAACTTACCTACTCGCCCGTCTGTCCCACTTAAGGGTGCGACCACACCGCCGCTTAAAAAACGGTGACGTTACGGAATCGCAACAAAATGTATGAAGAAACGGTGAGAAAACGTGACGCATACGACACGTCACTGCTTATACGCGGCGGTTTGGTCGCACCCTAAAACGTACTATACTCAAGATCAAAAAAACCGGGTTAGTTTTCACACAACTTTTACGGGAAGTGGTTTTTTGCTCTCGAGTATATATCACCTAATAATAGTTAAGAAAATAAGAAATACCTAGAAGGGGCCGTACCATGACGTCTTAATGCGTTTCAGTTTAGGTCCGCTCGCTGTCAGATTCATACTAAAAGTGACAGCTAAAACTTGAAGAGGTATGTCAGGATCGTAGCAAGTGGAACAAAGTAGTCTCTGCCTACCCCTGTGGGAAAGAGGCGTGACGATATGTATGTATGTTTGTAAAACTTGAACTGCGTCGGAATTAGGACGTCATGGTAAGGCCCCAGTTGTCTGCAACTTTGTCTGCATTCCGCGGGAGTTTTTGATCTTTAAAAGTGCAGCATTATAGATTTTTTGGAATCAATTTGCTAGCTCAGGCAGGAATAAAACTAAGTTTATTTATCTATTCTGTTTGTATAAGTATTGACTAAATCGACTGACATTAAAAATTGCTGAAGACATAATGATTGTTATGATCCGGGATAGCCTTTAGAATGAAACTCGTTGTGTTTTGAAGTTTTTAAAAGTGAGTGTAAATATACACTAATTTCTACACTCCTACCAATAAAGTACTACCACGATGAGATACATCGAAGGAGATCTCGTCTTCAATTAAACTCAATACCAATAGGTACCCTCCGGCAGTGGTGTACAAATATTTTCACGATACTATTGTCGAGAGCTCGCGAGCTTGTTCAAATATTTTTCAACACGTCCGCACTGAAATATCGGTTGTTTCTTCATATGTCGGACTGATATAATTTTTGTATCGGTGAAGAATTTAAAAGGAAAACCAGGATAATAAGAAATCGAATCGAAAATAGTTGACCCATCTTGCGATGGTGCCTCAGTTAGTGATTTTCCTAGACAAAAATATTTAGTTAATTATGTACTTCTTACTTCTATTGTGTCGAGCCGTCGAGCCACGATTGGTTCGATTGTACACGATAAATTGGCAGTTGATTGAATAAAAACTAACGAAACTCTATTAGATGACGGCGATTAAGTTTTCATTACGCGAGGCGTAGAATAAATAATAAAATATATACGCGTCGAATTAGAACCTACTAGGTACGTTTTTTTTTCGTCGGTTGAAAAATGGAAACTCGTTTATATTCGAAATTTGAAGTAAAACAATCTGCATTTTGCGTCAAAACGAGGTTTAGGTGCATCATATTTTAGCTTTTTCTAACTTGTATGGTATTTACATATGAAATAATGGTATGAAAAAACCTACGATGTCTATATATTAAATTTATAATAAAAAAGGCCCTTTTTTCATTTATAACAAAGGTAATGCAAACTGAATACTAATCATCCAACAATTAAAATAGAACATCTGTGTGACTGGCACGTAAACATAATTGTATTCTCTTTTCCAGTCAGTTTTAAAAATAATTGGAATAAAAGAAGTCAAAATTTTATTTTCAGCCAGTCATAAATACTATTTTCCCTCCGTTTCGCCTATTAAACGACAATTAGCGCTTCAGCCGGCGGCCGTAGAACGGAACGCAGACAACGCAGTATTGCAGAACAAAAGCAGCCTTTACCGTGTTGGCAGGGCAACTTTAAAAATGTATCGATATCGATTCATAACACTTATTCGTAAAAATTAATGGCGATCAAATTTAAACATGCGCATAATATCATTAAAATGTTAGGTTAGCGCAAAAATGTTAGCGGGGGATTCGGGGCAATTACTAGGTGTCTTGGAATAATTCTGGAATAATCAGCAGGTGGTTTAGGTAAGTTTGAGTGCACTCGTGTAAAGATTTTTATCGTAATTTTGGATTCAAAACTAAGTGACCTCATTGACGCTGTGTATTTTTAACACCGACCAATGTGTGGAAATACTTGTCAATCACAATAAAAAAACCCTAAACATATTTATATGTAGAGGTGTTCAATCAAACTTAACTAAACCCCGACTGAAGTATACTGGATTGATCTTATTATACAAGTATAGTAGTTTATTAATAACGTGTGATTTTAATATCAATGTTGGAGCTATTTTCTAATATTTACGGTTTTGAAAATATCGATAAATTCTCATGAAACTCACTTCACTCAGACATCCTTAGCTACTTCGTATGCAGCACCTATGCTGAATCTTCATTTAACTTTTAACTTATTATGAATGTCTTGTTATGGCAGATACGTGCAATTATTTAAGTGGCGTAAGAAATGTAGTATTTATTTGCCTACACAAAATTCCTAATAAAGAAAAAGTTATTTTCACCCCCAAGAGCCATAACATTTTGTTTGTTACGAAACTTCATAACAATGTTAGTGAAGGTACAAAGTAAAGTCAAAATATCTTTGTTCAATTTTGACTTTGTTAGAAATATTTTCGAATAAAATCTACCGTCGGGAAAAACATTAGGTAATAAAAGCAGGCGTCCTGAGTTTAGAAGATAGAGCCCTTAAATTTTTGGACTGATGGACAGGTAGACAAACGGGACTGACAGCTGGATGACTTAGGCTCCTGTGTGAAACACTAAAAACAAGTTATAAGCCGTCCACTAAAACGAAGGCTTACCGCTCTAGGGATTGTGGCGGTGAGCAACTCAGCGGTGAATATTTGTGGAAGGCCAGCCAACGTTGGTTCAAATGTTGGTGCTTCTATGCAATATTAAAGCTGAGAATAAATTATTGGACGCGTCCATCAGCAGTGGCCGCTTGCCGCAGCTTGCTGATAGCTGAATACAAATACACTTTACTGTGTAAATTATCGGCCTAAAGTTGCGAACTTAAATTAGGGATCGTCCTTGAGTGTTCGTTCGGACGTCCCAAAGAAATTTGTATGTTTCTTTCGGCTAAATTAGTGGGTGAGATTTTCTCTCGCTTTTGAATTCCTTGCTACGTTCCACGAACGTTACAATCTGGCCGAGTCCATAATATCTTGGGTTGATAGGCAAAGACAAGCGTGTTCCATCTTATGCCACATCTTGGCTTACCATTAGACGATTCTGGTCAAACACGCGTTGGAAGTGTACAAAGTCGAGAAGGCAGGCAGACTCTCCTTAGCAACACCTAGGATAGCATCTAAATCACCGTACATATGTTATAGTGTATAAATGCTACAAGTACGTCCGATAATTTGTTCCCAGCTCAAATTGTTGCCTTCCTATTCATATAAAAAAAAAAAAAGTGAACGAGCCATTGTCGATCATAATGTCCACAAAAAACTGTCTCTTTGTAATTGTTTTACGATTAAAACCGCGTAATCCAAAACACAAGAAAGCAAAGCTACAATAAACACTAAATGTAGCTTACAAACACGATAGCCAAAACGACCTTCTGTTCCCAGAGGGTATACTTTTAAAGTGCGAACCAATCAATTGAACACGGCCTAATCCACTCCATCGCGCAGTAGAGGCCGTCGCGCGGTATTGGTCGTCAACACAATCCTCAGTAATCCCGCTTTACTGCCGCGTTCTTTCCTCATAAACTTAAACGCCGTACTGTAAGCAATCTACAATACTGAATATGCACCTGCACAAACGCTCACTGTCCGTTCTTAGAATAAGGTACATAAAATAATTTGACAACACACTTAAGTTTAAAAAAAAATTGTCGACGGTATCTACTTTTTTGCTCCTTGTCCAAAATGTTGCTGGGTCTAATCAATTGTTTTTTGGCTAAGTATGCATGCTGGTTATCGTTTTATCGTATTGAATATCTACTTTTGCTACAAATTAAATGTTAGAAGATTCTGGAATACTCGTAAATTTCCAGATTCCTGTCACACTTGGGCTCCCTCATTTCTGAAACTGGAGCGCAGGTACACTAATGTTTCTAGATTTAAATATTGTTTGTAGAAAAATCCTATATTTATACGTCGGAGAACGCGAATTATTTTCTAACTTTGAACCATCAAGCTCAAGGGACTACATCCTTTACAGATATTTCTTTAGTAATTCAAATCCCTTCGCTGTCAGTTCGCTTGCTTGGTTATCTCATACGCTTTTACGAAAAACCTGACATGGTTTATGTTTATGTTCAATTCTCTGGGTGTAAGCAAATAATGTGGCGAATTCGAATGTGGAAGACATGGGACCAGCATTCGTTAGAACCTTATTGATTTCGTCTTTGTTTGCTTGTAATTTTAAAGTACGTTTGACTGTGAATATCGTGATCGATAACTACAACCAGTCCGAGATATCGAATCATAATTTCTTGTAATTACTTCAAATTAGAAAGCTATTTGTGTTCAGATTTCTGCAAGTGAAATTATGATAGTGATAATATTCATAATATTGCTCACTCGAAATATCAGTCACATTCAGAAAGAATCAAAGAAAAAAAAAATCAGAAGGTATACGCTTTGGGTAGAAAGATATGCTAAATGCAATGCGAGTGCCCGCGCTTCAGACAATAAGGTCTCTGATTTCAATGGATTCTTTTATTCTATCGTTTCTAAGTAATACTAAACAGGCATTTGACTTATTTTAGTACAAAAAGACACATAAAATCACTAAATAGAGTCGCAATAATACGAAAGCAACTGCACTTCTATAAACAAACGGAAGCTCTCATTCAAAACTAAACAAGTCATAAAAATAACGAGCGAAACAACTAAAAGCAGCAATCAGTCCACGGTTGTTTGTAGTGCTCCAATAACGAATCGTTTGTCAGTGTTTCAGCGCGGCTAACTCAATGGGCGCTACTCGCTTTGTCTCTACGTGCGTCTCTTTTTATCTAAACTGGCACAAAAGAGATGCAATAAGCGAGAAATGAGAAAATTGCGAGCGCGCTATTTCAAAGCCGTTATTCTGCTTCGTTATTTGTGCCATTCAGGGGTTATTCGACTGTGCCTGTCCTTATGAGACCGAACGCTTTCATTGGTTACACCTGAACATACATATAACTATGTTCAAGAACGATTTAAGATCCGTCTTAGAGCGACCTACGGCGATCTAATAACCGGATGAAAAGTATTCTATATCAAACATAATCTGTTTCACTTTGTCTCTACAACACATATTGCAAACACATATTGTATTTACCGCGTTGGATAAATAAAAATATATAAACCCTTAATAAAAGTTATATGAAATGAAACCACATCTGACATGCACCGTGGAACAGAAAATGAATCAACGAAATTCGTCCAAAAAAACCGTTGCCGATGAATATCCATACTAATATTATAAATGCGAAAGTAACTCTGTCTGTCTGTTACCTTTTCACGCTTAAGCCGCTGAACTAAATTAGTTGAAATTTAGTAAACAGATAGTATCAATTCCGAGGAAGGACGTAGAATCTTTTTTATCCCGAAAAACAGCAGAGTTCCCACGGGATCTATAAGCAAATTCTGCGCTCAAACGGAGTCGCTTACAACCACTAGTATATAATAAAAAGTATAATTGATTGACGTTCTACTTTTTGAAGTCAACTGAAAATAAGGTATACGGTAAAACATAACATTGTTACATAAATATCTGTAATAGGCGAAGCGTGCCGATAGCTTCCTGAGTGGATGTCCTCTGCTATGTGAAGTTCGGTGCCTTTGAATATTCATTCCAGCAATATTGGCATTCATTCGATCGTGAAATTCCATCGAAATTAGCTTTCACGTAGCATCCCTAGCGAAAGAACTTCTATCATGACGATTGAGGATTTATGGATATCGATGTGACTTTTAATTAGACAACCCTTCTGCATTGATACTTTTTCACTTAAATATAACTGTTTGTGGTAGACTTGTAGCTTAGAGAGCTCTCACACAAATATCAAATAAGTAGTCGTTTGAATGTGGGCCAGCAGAATTCTCAAATTGAATTTAGAGCTGCTTTTGTACGTATGAATTGATGTGAGCAATTTTATATTTTATTTAGAGTATACATAAGAATCGTGTAAAAATAATCGAAGCTGACAATGGTCAACGATGGTCTACAGTGAAAGGGGTTACGTACGTGTATTAATGATTGTTGATACCTATAAGAGGGCGCGGGTCAGAATACATAAAGTTTAAAATGTATAATGTATTAAAATACATAATGGTTCAAAATATATAATGCTATTTTCTGTCAAAATATTAACTAAATGAACTTTTTTGATATCGTAATCTACAGATTGGTTTAGGTTAGGTTAAATAGGTTTGTTTTATAACAATCCTGTTTAGTTTGTCACTTTCTGAGAAAATCGCATTATATATTTTGAACCATTATGTATTTTAACCCATTATACATTTTAAAGTTTATGTATTTTAATACGTACCCCCTATCAGAACTAATTTCATCGTTAAAACATTCGTTTGCTCTTGCGTTGATAATATTACACGTCAAAACAAGTTATCGATATGATGTCCAATTTAATTAAACTGTCGTCTATTGTGTACGTGCTACGTAATTGGGATTTTAATAATCACTTTAGCGTCGGTTACATATTTTTTCTTTGCTCCCACACCAGCGTGGAAGTGATTAGTAGGATTTTTATTCTAAATATTGATACCGAATTGCGTAAAGTAGTATAGTATTTTCTGATATACGAGTGCAGCGACAGTTGAGTGTACCAGAAGAGTTACATTACATTACAACGTGGCCTTTAGGTCTTGTTACCTTAGGCTCTGTCTACCCCGTAAGGGATAAAGCCGTGATATATGTATGTATGTTCGATCAAACTAACTCTAACACCTGCTCAAATACTCTAGAACAATTCTAAGACACATTGTTGTGGTCTTCATTGGCCGCAATCATCATCTCTATCTTTCAAACGATAAAAGATGGCGGCAGAAAGAGATGGTGAATGCGTCTGTCATTGCGGTCGCGTTAGACAATATGGTCTCCGTTTTCATTACTCTGGACTGCATAATCCCAGTCCTCGTACGACCTGACGTGAGAGCATCGGACAGATGCCGCATTCAATCCACCTAATGCAACCAGGTTTGCTGTTTACGAACGAGGTCAGGCCACCAAACAGTCGAGTTGCGGCAAAAACCTCCCCGGAGTCGAGTTACCATTGAATAACGAGTTAACTTTGTAACTGCCTGTTATGCGTTTGTTTTACTAATATATTTTGCGTGTTTACACAAATTTTGTTGATGATATTCCATTTGTATTGTTTCTAGTGTAATTTTTCATTCAACCTTTAAAGCTATGGCCGCTTCATTATGTAAGCAGAATTTTAATATTATTTGACGCCTCGCTCGTCAGCTCAAGTCTTTTTATTTTAGCTAGATACTAAAATGACATTACCTGTGTTGTATGTTTTTTGCAATTCAAAAATAGTGATGTGCCACCACTATCGAAAGTTAACGATAAATTAAATTCAGTAAGTATAGATTTTTGGATGTATAAGCTAGTGTAATAAACTAATAAACCTTTTGCTTGATTATGATACAATCGTATTTTTTCTTAAAATATAACATGACCAAACCTCTTGTAGTACACCACTAAACAATAAAAGCTGGTATCATTATTTCACAATTTGACATTTGCAATTGTCAATTTAGTATCTAGCTAAAATAAATATACTATTAACTTTGATAAACAATAACTGTAGATACACAGTGCCATACAAAATCCCCTTCAAAAAATGTCCGAACTATTTATTTGTTTGCGTAACAAATAAAATCATCACCTACACAAAGTAATTAAGAGAATAAGTGACGAAATTTGATCCTAGTCTTTACTTAATTACAGTTGAATTTTGCTACTCCACAGTTAGGAATATATTTACGTGTGCGTAGAGAAAAGTAATTCCACCACACAGACGAATTGAAAGAATACGTGACGAAATTTGAACCTAGTCTTTACTTCATTACAATCGAATTTCGGTAGCGGCAAAACTCCAAAACGCTTGACACCTTGACAGCTAAACATGACAATTTCACACACGTTTGGTTTAAACTCGGATATGAATGTAAGCCTTATCAGAAACGGCAGAGGGATTAATTCCACTTGTTACATTGAAGGCGACGCTTTGACGAGTTTGACTTTGCTTTGACAGACGAAATTATGTTGTTGAACAAAGAATGCATTCGGACTTTCGGAGAGGACTTAATTTTTTAAAAGTTTTTGTCAATTAATGCAGTAAAAAACAGGGTGAAATTAATGTTAACGCCAATACTTTACAGGATGAATGGGCAAGTCATTTAGATAATCTTAAAGCTAATTTTCTTTACTCCAAACCAAATGTTTACCGTTTTCGAGATACGTATCTATATCCTACTAATATTATAAATGCGACAGTTTATGAGGATGGATGGATATGACAATGTGAGTGTGTATGTTTGTTTCTTCTTCGAGCTGAAACGACTGGACGGATTTTGATAAAATTTGGAACGGAGATAGCTGGTACCCTAGATTAACACATAGGCTACTTTGTATTCCCGAAAGTTGCATAATTGTCGATAACCAGGCACTTTCTAGTCTGCTCGATTCTCTGGCTGTGCGGAGGGATGTAGCATCCCTCTGCATATTATACCGAATATATCATGGGGAGTGCTCCAATGAACTTTTCGGATTGTTGCCTGCGGCTAAATTTCACTACTGCACTTCGCGGAATCGTCTGTCCTTCCATCCTCAACATCTTGATGGTTGGCAGTCAAGTACCGTGCGTTTTAAACGCAATTTCCTTCCTCGTACGACGAAGATCTGGAACCAACTTCCTGCTGCTACATTCCCTGAGCGGTACAATTTAGGGATCTTTATAAAGCGAGCCTTCCTGTTCTTGAAAGGCTCGGCAACGCACCTGTGATTCCCCAAGTCTTGCAGGTGTCCATGGGCGATGGTGATTACTTTCCATCAGGTGACCCGTCTGCTCGTTTGCCCCCTCTTATATAAAAAAAAAAAAACCCGAGGGATAGCGGTAAACATAACAAATGTCGTAGCTGCCTAAAGTGGCAACGTATATAATTATTGCAGAATAATAATATATCAAAACCGTTCTCAGAGACGTCAGTTAATATTATGATTATTAGAACTTAATCGACGTCTCTGAGTATGAAAGTTAACTTTAATTACCTACCCAGTCGGTTGTATTGACTGACAGTGGAAATTTAGAATTGTTTTACCATGTTCATGGATCAAGTTCAAGTTTCAATTAATCATCCCTGCAGCACTCAGAGTTCTTATTATGTTAATTGGCGTTTCTGAGTGTGAAAATTAAGTTTTAAAGCTGGCCGCCATTTTGAAATTCTTAGCTTTTGGACCGATTGCTATCAAAATCGATATCTGAGGGTTCGAGTAGTCCCCAAACATGAAACCGTTATCAAAAATGGAAAAAGTGGCCGCCATTTTTAAATCTTTACTTTTTGGACCGATTGTCTTAAAAATAGATATCTGAGTGGTTCTCAAACAGTCAAACTATCGCACATGTTTCCCAGTAACACATACACAAGATAAATTTTATTCAAATGTTATTAGAATTATAAAATTGACATAATTTTTTACAAAACTTATTATTTTTGACATTGTATTTTATTTTATTGTTTTAGTGTTTATAATTTATTATGCTCTTATTATTATGAATTTTTGACGATCTCAACAGAAATACTTATATTGGTGTTCGGTGCAACCGAACACCTTTATGACGTCAGTCACTGGCAGCTCCCGCCTTTTAAAGTTTAGTGCTCTTTACGGTATTATCGCGACCGGGTGCATTCATAACATTAACATTTGTACTTATACTATTTAAGAAACATTAAAGTGGAGTTTATTCGTGCTTACTTGAAGTGTTTTACTCAACAATAATTACAACAAGGCCACTCCCCAAACAATTGGTGACATGCATGTTTGTTTTTAAGTAATTTTTGTTGATGAATAAATAAATCTAAAACTAAATCACACATACATGACTTACGTATACACATCCAGGAAATCAAAGCTTCACACAAAAAACACATAAGATTCTAGAAATAAAAAATAGGGTGATGGCAACTCCACTACACTTTTGTTCTATGTTCTGTTGTTTATCTGGGGGGTTACTCCGAAATTCGATTTTCGAAGTTCGTATCACACCGTCCCTCTCACTCTCAAATTAATAACTATTAGTGAGAACGGAACGGAACGAAACGAACTTCGAAAATCGAATTTCAGAGTATAAGGCCAGTTTCGTTTTACTGATAAGCTTTCCTGTGCGTGTGACAAAGACAAGGCATTATGTCAATGTTGTCGAATTCTGGCAAAAATTAGCAATTTAGAAATGGTTTTAAAATTAATTTAGATTAATATTTCTCTACGATTCTTAGAATTTAATAGAAAAAACAACAGATATTCACTGAAAGTATGATATTCCATCAGATTTGTTCCGTTTTTGCGAGGGATTTTTGCACTATTTGAAGACACACGTGGACATCGTTACGCTGGCATTGACAACAACGTACTGAGAAAAAATTAAGCCAATTTTATTAAATTGGAGCTTATTTGGTTCGGAGATTTTCGGGAGCGCGACTGTGTATCTACAGTTATTGTTTATCAAAGACTATTAAAGTAAGCTAAGCGGATATCACTCGCTTCTAATCTTACGTAGGAATCGGCATAATTTTCACGGAGTGTCTCCCAAGTTTTTGCTTTCTACAAACTAGCAAATGATAAAAGTTCGGCAAATTAGCAGTTCCGTAATACATTGGTCAAAATAATTGGATCCCTTGGATCCTATTCCGAATAACGCAATAAAATTCTTCCCTAGCTGAGCCAAAGTCTATTCCCTCTTTTACGAAATACGTTAAACAATTTAAATGAAAAAGAAAACCTTTGTCATGAGACTTGGTAACTGCAGTCCATACAATGTTCAATTTGCGATGTAGATTGTGCATCACAGGCGCCGGGCAGGAGTTGGCTGGTGCATTGTGCACTCTGTTGACAACTAAGTTTGTTCGCAGCCAAATTATGCCATGAAATGCAGTGAAGTTTGCAGGTTCCTTGTTCGCGTAAAACGTGTTATGCTGTTTTCCGTGTATGGATTTGAGTTTAAGAAAATAGGAAGGATACTTTTAAGTGCAAACTTATTTTTGCTGGCTTATAAATCGTGTACGTGAAACTCAGTACGCGAGTTCAACTCTCACTTGATTGTTTATTTCGGTTTTACAGTTGGCTGTAAACCAATTTCGATAACTCCCATTTATATTTCAAGTCAGTTAATATTTACATTCACAAAATGTTTGAGTTACAACTTGTAGTATTTTCGCGTTTTATACTTTGATGTCATATAAAAACGGGTAGGTATGGACAGGTAACCGCAACATGCTTCGTCAAAATATGTAAAAAATTATAAATTCGTAACAAGCTTAGATAATATTTTAAGTTGAAGAGTTAAAGTTCCGCTGTCTCAATATTCGTCTTTCTACAATTAAGGAGCAATTACCCTCTTCTGGTATCTTCACCAATCAATCATTTCTTATCATATTTTGTGTACAATTTGTGTTCTAAATCTTTGGCAAGTGAGCCGCGAACTATCGCAAACGCCATGTGTATTTCACTTTGACATAATGTGTCTGCTATAAATTTCTCGTCCACCGCTCAACCTGCCTTTTATTGCTCACCTGCAAAAATTCCATGCCGCAGCATTTTGACGCAGTGAAACTTTGCTTTTATAAGCAAAGTTAAAAACTTGAAGTAGGCACCTATTTAATACAGAGTTTTGGTTTGTTTTTAGGCTTCCGTAATCGAAATCGGAAAAACTAAACCTTAGTTTCGCCATGTCCAAACGATCTATCGGCCTGCCCATCCGTGGTTTACCTAAAGAGACTTAGTACCTAGTAGAAAACATCCCTCACCTCTATGTTAAATACGTGTTTTTGGATACGTGAAAAATTTACGCGCAGTATCCAAGAGGCAGTAGTATAAAAAGGTAGCAGAATTTAACGGATTTGAAAGAAAAACTATCACATAGCTGTGAATCAATGTTGCACCGCTAATTTTTGTGTAAAATCGAGCTTAATTATTATTGTTTAACCATTTAAATGCATATTTAAATAAATAAAGACGACACTAAAGTACATAGGCGAACCCGAATAAATCACACACATGAACACGATTTTTGTATTGTACAGCATGTAACAACGTAGGTCGCGACAATTTTGTTGGACGTGGAACGTTAAGCAAGGATCTTCCCGTTAATTGCAGCGTCTCAGCACACACCTAAACTAAGTGCAGACACGGTATACAAGAGTGTATAGGTATAAGGAAGAACAAAGAGGGCTTTACCGGTGCCGCGTCGGGTGACCTAAAACTGCAGGTGCCAGAGATGTGTCGCTGAAACTTGGCGCAAGGGGCAGAAGGTAGCGCCGAGTCTCTAGTGTATTTTTTGACACGAGAAACGCATTCGAGGTAACTTCTGGGTAGGTACTCAAAGCTACGTAAAGTTATCTATTTCAATTTCGCAATATTCGTCTCCACCATATTTCGTCTTCGGCGGAATGTCCACATCTTGTCGTTGCTTTTTAACGTCCTTTTTAAACCCCAGTCCCCATCCTACCTTTCAGATAGATTTAGTTACTTGGCCGTTGGTTCCGAGAACCGATTGCGGTCGAGTAGTAATCTATCTCTTGCGTTTCCTGTCTCCAAATCGAAAACCTACTCCAAGTCCTTTTCCGTGCACGCTGTTAGACTGTGGAATCGTTTACCTGTTGAGATCAGGCAGTCGCAGTCGGTTGCCGCCCTACGAAATCGCCTAAGGAAGTATTGGCTTGATGAGTCTTCTTGAGTGGACTTTGTGTGTTTCGTGTGTGTGTATATATTTATATATCTAAATATGTAGGTTATATTACTATGTAGTGTATTTCTGACATATATTAGTTTATCGTATATTTATTTATTTTTATATGTATTAGGGTGTACCTGTATTGTTATGTAGGTGTATTATTATTATGTTAGTGCTTTATTAGTTTAGGTTTAAATTAGGGTCATTGCTCTTCTAGCTTTCTAGTATGTCTACTCTCTATTCTCTGATTTCTGTTGTCCTGTCAATCGTTCGAAGGTTAACTGGAAGAGATCCCTTTAAGGGATAAGTTCGCCTTTGTACATCTATTTGTCTCATTATCTGTAAAATTAATGTGTTTTATGTACAATAAAGAGTTATACATACATACATATTTATATCGCCACGTTTTGTAAATCAGACTTACATGTACATGTAGACGTGACATCATTTTAGTTTAATATTTTAATCGGACAAATATGCAGGCTTGTCAGTTCATTCATTGCTGTCAAATATTTACAGTTTATCAAATTAATAATACTGCCCTATTTAATTTCCAGAATAAAATCGAAAAGTAGTTGGAGGGTCGATTAGCACGTGTTTGTGAAGGTCTGTAGGCTTATTGTCTAACTCGTTCGCAATCGCCATCGTGTTCATTTTAACAGCAAGCTTATTACGTAACTCGCTCGCGATCACCATCGTCTTCATTTTGACAGTTCATGTATGGGCTGACAATTGGCATCGTAATCAGCTAGCTGTCACATTCATACAAGAACTATCAAAATGAACACGATGACGATTGCGAGCGAGTTACGTAATAAGCCTGCTGTTCTTTTATGAATGTGACAGCTAGCTGATTCCGATGCCAAATTGTTGCAAAGTTCATTGAACTGTCAAAATGAACACGATGGCGATTGCGAGCGAGTTAGACAATAAGCCTACTGGTCCGACATAGAGCCGAAAAAGTGGCGAAAAACTAAATCTCTTTTCCCTTTTCACATGCACCAAACTTTTAACTATCTAATGTTTGCGCTCATTAATTGTCGAAGGTGCGACGCTGAGCCCCAGATTCATATACCTAAATTACCTATTTATCCTTCTATTTACTAGTTTAACGTTTAGAAAGGGTTAATAGCTGCCTTACCCTTCTCACAATCAATTCGGGAGCGAAGGTTTCCAGCAACACACTCTGCTCTGCCAATTATTGTTTCTGACGAATTTGACGTTTAATTTGTACTGGGAATTGTTTGGACATATACCCACAATGTTTAGGGTACTGTATTTGATATTTTTTTTGTTACGAAAGGATTGTAGTACGACATATTTCGGCTTACATTATCCTTCCCTTGGCATTCATTAATCACTCCTTGACATAGATACGCCGAAGTTCGGGTCAACTGGTCTGGCATTGGATTGATCGAAGGGTCTGGCAAACAAAAACGAAAAAAAAGGGTAAAAAATTCATACAAAATGACTGTCATATAGTCATATTATTTAAAATAAAAATAAAAAAATGTCTAGTGACACTTGACACCAATTGACCTAGACCCAAACTAAGGCAAGCTTACAACTGATGTAAAACGTCAATAGGTGCAATACAATACAATACAATACAAATACTCTTATTGAACACCACAAATTAGTACAAAACAATACAGAAAAAAAGAACAAAGTATACAATAGGCGGTCTTATCGCTTAATAGCGATCTCTACCAAACCAGAAGAGAAATTAGTTGGAGACAGTTTAAGTATAAACATTCGTATTTCTCGTACAAATCTGCCCAGACCTCAACCCAGGACCTTAAGCTTCATAGTCAGGTTCTCTATCCACTGGCCCGTCCGGTCGTCATTTAAACCTTTCGTTTTGAAAAAGTTAGTGACGAACCACTAACGTGGCATTGAGTTATGTCGACATTTAGATCGGGCTGTACCTATTTTGCTATCTTAAGGCTCGACCTTTGAAATTTTCGTGAAAATGAGTTGTGTTGTAACCATTTTATACATTATAACGTAACAATTTATACGTCGGAAAAAATATATCCTAATCTGGAAGATATGAGAAGTAACATAGTTTTGGTAGAAATCCATTTTAGTGAAAGAAAGCAGAGAAAAAGCAATCTAAAGTCACCCCTATTTTTTCACTTGTAACCATTTTACTGCTCCATTTTTTATCATAAAGAGATGAAATTTTATAATCTGCTTCATAAAATAATGAACAATAACTTTATTTTCCTACTTTGTCAAATTTCTTAAAAAATTACCTCGTTTTCTGAAATATTCCCTCCCAAGTTCCTACCGCTCCCCATTTTCGTCCATACGGTCAGTGCGGGACGAGGCGCGATGCATGACGGACCTGTGTCAATTTGCGCTGCGACCAAACAAAACTCCGTTTTTAAATATTTGTGGAATAATTTTGTTGCGTAGAGTGGACAATCCGTTTCGTGATTCGTAAAGTAGGTAGATCCTACTAATATTATAAATGCCAAAGTTTCTGAGGATATGAGTGAGTGTGTATGTTTGTTCCTTCTTCACACTCAAACGACTGGACGGTTTTGGATAAAATTTGGAACGAAGATAGCTGGTACCCTAGATTAAAACATAGGCTACTTTTTATCCCGGAAAATTGCATAGTTCCCGCGGGATAGCGATAAACATGTTAAAGGTCGTAGCTGCCTAGAGTTGCAACGTATTCATAAATTGTTGCAGAACTTGAACGAGTGCCGTTCTCAGAGACGTCAGTTAATAATTATGATTAGTTAGAACTTAATTGTCGTCTGAGTGTGAAACTTAACTGTAATTGTCCTCTCGGTTGTATTGACTGACGGTGGAAATTCTACGCTGTTTTACCGTGTTAACGGAACAAGTTCAAGTTTTAATTTATCATCCCTGCGTAACCAAAGATACAAAGGAATAAATAGTGCTTTAATTATGTTAATTGGCGTTTCTGAGTGTGAAAGTTAACCTTTGCTTTCTCTCTTCTTCTTTTTGCGTAAAAGGTAGGTACAGAATAATTGTTTTTTGACCGTTTGTCTTCAAAATCGATATCTAAGGGTCCGAGTGGTCTTCAAGCATGAATCCGTTGTCAAAAGTTTAAAAAGTGGCCGCCATTTTGAAAATTTTAGTTTGTCAACCGATTGCTTTCAAAATCGATATATGAGGATCCGAGTGGTCCCCAAACATGAATCTGTTATCAAAAATTGAAAAAGTAGCCGCCATCTTGAAATATTTTGTTTTTGGGCAGATTGTTTTCAAAATCGATATCTGATGGCCCGATTGGTCCCCAAGTATGAATCCCTTGTCAAAATTTGAAAAAGTGGGCGTCATTTTGAAATCTTTAGATTTGGGCCGATTGTTTTCAAAATCGATATCTGAGAATCCGACTGGTCCCCAAGCTGAATCCGTTGTCAAAAATATACCTAAAGAGTGGCCGCCATCTTAAAATTTTTGGTTTTTGGGCAGATTGATTTCAAAATGGACATCTGAAGATCTAGCAAAGTGAACGCTTATCACTCTTGACCGTTTTATTAGAATAATAATATTTAGCATACACACAAAAATTAAACTATACGTAAATGTTTATTAGGTAACTACTTTACAAATCACGAAACAGATTGTCCACTCTATGCTACAAAATTATTCAACAAATATTTAAAAACGGAGTTTTATTTGGTCGCCGCGAAAAATTGACACAGGTCCGTCATGCAATGCAACGCGCCTCGTCCCGCACTGACCGTATGGACGAAAATGGGGAGCGGTAGGAACTTGTCCGGAATATTGCAAAAACGAGCTAATTTTTTAAGAAATTTAAGTAAGTAAGAAAATAAAGTTATTGCTCATTATTTTATGACGAAGATTATAAAATGTAATCTTTTTCTGATAAAAAATGGAGCAGTAAAATGGTTACAAGTGAAAAAATAGGGGTTCCTGATTATAGTTAATGTCAAGAGTCAAGACTGTCAACTACAGGAGAAAAATGCTAGACTTGCTTGTTGCATGTGGTGTGATAGAATAGTGAGTGGCAATAATACCACACAATATAAAAAGTTCATATTGCAAAAATATTGTCTATGAAATGTGCATTAAGGCGAAGGGATAGGCAAATGACCTTGCTCGTTTGTGACGTGGCAAGCAGTCCGATCAACGCGACATCTGTTAAATAATCGACGCGTGAACTCGATGCGAATGGGCGCGGGCTGATGGATTGAAATATTGCACTGTGATGTTAGTAGATGGCGCTTGTTTCAGTTTTCCGATTGCCTTACACACACAGCATAATGTTCAAATCAGATTTCGCAAAAATAATAAAAATTGTAACATTTCGGCATTCGTAACGTGGCCTTAAAGTCTTGTTACCTTGGGCTCTGTCTGCTCCGCAAGGGATAGAGACGTTATTTATGTATGTATGTATGTGATATTATACATGAGAAAGTTTGCGACGATGTGAGTGAGTGTGTAAGTATGTTTGTTTCTTCTTTTTTTTTTCTTTTTTATATGTGAATAGGAAGGTAAACGAGCAAGTGGGTCACCTGATGGTAAGCGATCACCACTGCCCATAGACACCCGCAACCCCGGAGGGATTGCAGATGCGTTGCCATGCCAACCTAGAGGACTTAGATGAAATGCTTCTGCATGAAATTTGGAACGAAGACAGTTGGTACCCTAGATTAAAACAGGCTACTTATTATCCCAGAAAATTGCGGTGTCCAGGGTCTGTCTAGAGTCGCAACGTAAATTATTATTGCAGAATAAAGTAAAACTTGAACGTGTGCAGGAAAGGTACAGAATAAGGTATAGTTTTTCCAATGATTATTTTCAAAACCGATATCTGAGGGTCCGAGAGGTCCCCAAACATAAATCCGTTATCAAAAATGAAAAAGGTGGCCGCCATTTTGAATTCTTTAAGTTTTGAAACGACTATTTTCAAAATCGATATCTGAGGGTCCGAGTGGTCGTCAAACACAAATCAGCTATCGAAAATAAAAAAAAACTGGCCGCCATTTTGAATTCTTTACTTTTTGAACCGATTGTTTCCAAATTCGATATCTGAGGAAACAAGTGCTCTCCAAACATGAATCCGTTTTTAAAAATGAAAAAAGTGGCCGCCATTTTGAAAACCTTTGTTTTTGGACCAATTGTTTTCAAAATCGATATCTGACGATCCGAGTGATTCCCAAACACGTATCCGTTATATAAAATGGAAAAAGTGACCGCCATTTTGAAATCTCTAGTTTTTGAACCGATTGATTTCAAAATCGATATCTGAGGGTCCGAGTGGTCCGCAAACATGAATCCGTTATCCAAAATGAAAAAAGTGGCCGCCATTTTGAAATCTTTAGTTTTTGGACCGATTGTTTTAAAATTCGATATCTGAGGATCCGAGTGGTCCCTAAACATGAATCCGTTTTTAAAAATGAAAAAAGTGGCCGCCATTTTGAAAACTTTTGTTTTTGGACCGATTGTTTTCAAAATCGATATCTGATGATCCGAGTGGTTCCCAAACACGTATCCGTTATCAAAAATGAAAAAGGTGGCCGCCATTTTGAATTCTTTAAGTTTTGAAACGACTATTTTCAAAATCGATATCTGAGGGTCCGAGTGGTCGTCAAACACAAATCTGCTATCGAAAATAAAAAAAACTGGCCGCCATTTTGAATTCTTTACTTTTTGAACCGATTGTTTCCAAATTCGATATCTGAGGATCCAAGTGGTCTCCAAACATGAATCCGTTTTTAAAAATGAAAAAAGCCTTTGTTTTTGGACCAATTGTTTTCAAAATCGATATCTGACGATCCGAGTGATTCCCAAACACGTATCCGTTATATAAAATGGAAAAAGTGACCGCCATTTTGAAATCTCTAGTTTTTGAACCGATTGATTTCAAAATCGATATCTGAGGGTCCGAGTGGTCCGCAAACATGAATCCGTTATCCAAAATGAAAAAAGTGGCCGCCATTTTGAAATCTTTAGTTTTTGGACCGATTGTTTTAAAATTCGATATCTGAGGATCCGAGTGGTCCCTAAACATGAATCCGTTTTTAAAAATGAAAAAAGTGGCCGCCATTTTGAAAACTTTTGTTTTTGGACCGATTGTTTTCAAAATCGATATCTGATGATCCGAGTGGTTCCCAAACACGTATCCGTTATATAAAATGGAAAAAGTCACCGCCATTTTGGATTCTGTAGTTTTTGAACTGATTGTTTTCAAAATCGATATCTGAAGGTTCGAGTGGTCCCCAAACATAAATCCGTTATCAAAAATGAAAAAAGTGCCCGCCATTTTGAAATCTTTAGTTTTTAGATTGATAGCTTTCAAAATCGATATCGGAGGATCTGAGTGGTCCCCAAACACAAACTTGTTATCAAAAATGGAAAAAGTGGCCGCCAGATCAGATATCGATTTTGAAAACAATCTGTTCAAAAACTAAACATTTCAAAATGGTGGTCACTTTTCTATTTTGTATAACGGATACGTGTTTGGGAACCACTCGGATCGTAAGATATCGAGTTTGAAAACAATCGGTCCAAAAAGTAAAGAATTCAGAATGGCGGCCAGTTTTTTTTATTTTCGATAGCAGATTTGTATTTGACGACCACTTGGACCCTCAGATATCGATTTTAAAAATAATCGGTCCAAAACTTAAAGATTTCAAAATGGCGGCCACTTTTTTCATTTTTAAAAACGGATTCATGTTTGAGGACCACTCGGATCCTCAGATATCAATTTTGAAAACAATTGGTCCAGAAAGTAAAGAATTCAAAATGGCGGCCAGCTTTTTCATTTTCGGTAGCAGATTTGTGTTTGACAACCACTCGGACCCTCAGATATCGATTTTGAAAATAATTGGCCCAAAACATAAAAAATTCAAAATGGTGGCCACTTTTTTCATTTTTGATAACGGATTTATGTTTGGGGACCTCTCGGACCCTCAGATATCGGTTTTGAAAATAATCGGTCCAAAAACGAAAGATTTCAAAATGGCGGCCACTTTTGTCATTTTTGATAACGGATACGTGTTTGGAGACAACTCGGATTCTCAGATATCAATTTTGAAATCAATCAGTCGGAAAACTAAAGATTTCAAAATGGCGGCCATTTTTTTCATTTTCGATAGCAAATTTGTGTTTCACGACCACTCGGACCCTCACATATCGATTTTGGAAATATTCGGTCCAAAACTTAAAAATTTCAAAATGGCGGCCATTTTTTTCATTTTTAAAAACGGATTCATGTTTGGGGACCACACGGATCCTCAGATATCGATTTTGAAAACAATTGGTCCAGAAAGTAAAGAATTCAAAATGGCAGCCAGTTTTTCATTTTCGGTAGCAGATTTGTGTTTGAAAACCACTCGGACCCTCAGATATCGATTTTGCAAATAATCGGCCCAAAACTTAAAGATTTCAAAATGGCGGCCACTTTTTTCATTTTTGATAACGGATTTATGTTTGGGGACCTCTCGGACCCTCAGATATCGATTTTGAAAATAATTGGCCCAAAACATAAAGAGTAAAATGGCGGCCACTTTTTTCATTTTTGATAACGGATTTATGTTTGGGGACCTCTCGGACCCTCGGATATCGGTTTTGAAAATAATCGGTCCAAAAACTAAAGATTTCAAAATGGCGGCCACTTTTGTCATTTTTGATAACGGATACGTGTTTGGAGACAACTCGGATTCTCAGATATCAATTTTGAAATCAATCGGTCGGAAAACTAAAGATTTCAAAATGGCGGCCATTTTTTTCATTTTCGATAGCAAATTTGTGTTTCACGACCACTCGGATCCTCACATATCGATTTTGAAAATATTCGGTCCAAAACTTAAAAATTTCAAAATCGCGGCCACTTTTTTCATTTTTAAAAACGGATTCGTGTTTGGGGACCACTCGGATCCTCAGATATCGATTTTGAAAACAATTGGTCCAAAAACTAAAGATTTCAAAATGGCGGCCATTTTTTTCATTTTCGATAGCAAATTTGTGTTTGACGACCACTCGGACCCTCACATATCGATTTTGAAAATATTCGGTCCAAAACTTAAAGATTTCAAAATGGTGGCCACTTTTTTCATTTTTAAAAACGGATTCATGTTTGGGGACCACTCGTATCCTCAGATATCGATTTTGAAAACAATTGGTCCAGAAAGTAAAGAATTCAAAATGGCGGCCAGTTTTTTCATTTTCGGTAGCAGATTTGTGTTTGACAACCACTCGGACCCTCAGATATCGATTTTGAAAATAATCGGCCCAAAACTTAAAGATTTCAAAATGGCGGCCACTTTTTTCATTTTTGATAACGGATTTATGTTTGAGGACCTCTCGGACTCTCAGATATCGGTTTTGAAAATAATCGGTCCAAAAACTAAAGATTTCAAAATGGCGGCCACTTTTGTCATTTTTGACAACGGATACGTGTTTGGAGACAACTCGGATTCTCAGATATCGATTTTGAAATCAATCGGTCGGAAAACTAAAGATTTCAAAATGGCGGCCATTTTTTTCATTTTCGATAGCAAATTTGTGTTTGACGACCACTCGGACCCTCACATATCGATTTTGAAAATATTCGGTCCAAAACTTAGATTTCAAAATGGCGGCCACTTTTTTCATTTTTAAAAACGGATTCATGTTTGGGGACCACTCGTATCCTCAGATATCGATTTTGAAAACAATTGGTCCAGAAAGTAAAGAATTCAAAATGGCGGCCAGTTTTTTCATTTTCGGTAGCAGATTTGTGTTTGACGACCACTCGGACCCTCAGATATCGATTTTGAAAATAATCGGCCCATAACTTAAAGATTTCAAAATGACGGCCACTTTAATTTGTCATTTTTGATAACGGATACGACACGTGTTTGGAGACAACTCAGATCCTCAGATATTGATTTTGAAATTAATCGGTCGAAAAACTAAAGATTTCAATATGGCGGTCTTTTTTATTTTGATAACGGATCCATGTTTGGGCACCACTTAGACCTTCAGATATCTTTTTTTTTTTCTTTCTAATGATAGACTATACATTGGAGTACTACTTGCCTAAATATCAAAATTTTTCATGCAGTAATTCCAACCAAAATCCTATTTCCCATGCTTGTTCGCTAAACAGCAAGTAAGTATCAAACCAACCTGCCACTAAGTTCCCAAAAAACGGATTGAAAATAATAACTTTTAACTTAATATAGGTATTATACGTGCGAAGCGAACGAGTACGACTTTTTGAAGCACTGTTTTGCGCCTATTCTGTGACTCAAACAACATGCTTAGCCAAACCAATATGAAAAAACGCAAAGCGAATATTGGCAACGTCGCGTCGCTTACACACTGCCGCCACCGAGCGAACATGCAACGTTGCTTTTTCCTTATTATTTTCATACGTCTTATCCAAATTATTTTTTTATTTATTTATCTATTATTCTTTTATTTTTTTTTTATGAACATTTTTGGTTTTATCTTAATAATTTATTTCATTGTATTATCTTTTTAACATTTTTTTGGTTTCCGAATTTTTTTGTACATTGAAAAGCGCCTGATTGAATGTGCGGGCAAATATTGCGTTCGCTCTTTTCACAGGATCAGGGCAGTACTACTCTCTAAAGCCTTATTTGTTGGCTAATTGAAGCAAACGCACCGCGGAATTTTAATTATGAGTTACTAGAGTGACCTCGTCGAGATTGGTAGCAAACAGATTGGTTTCACCCGAGCAAACCGTGTACAAAATATTTGCGAGACTCTTAGAGCAAACGAATTTTTGTACTAACTACGACATTAAGGAATATGTTTTCACCGGTGAATTCTAATTCAAGACATGTTTTATAGAATGTGCAGTTTTCAAAACTCCAAATTGTGTATTATCGCCATAAAACATGCACAAAAACAATCAATTTATGAGCTTTTGCCTATCCCTTCGCCTTAATAAAAAAACGTGTGCGTCTCGGGACGTTCGACAAAAGTCATAATCTAAGTTACTAACAATATATGTCTATCGCACACTAAACACTAAGTAGAGAGAGGGGAAAGCGTCTGTCCGAAATACGAATGAAGATTATTATGAGCTGGCTGTGTGTATGCTGAGAAAGTTTTTGTCAAAAAAGCGTCAAGCGTGAGTCGGATTTAAATGTTAAAATGTCTAATTCCTGTTAGGTAGGTACTACTATAGACTCGATTGCGATGAAATTTTTGTAAGCTGTTGTGTGTAGGTATGCCAAATATGATTCTACTAAAACGGTCAAGTGTAATTAGGCGTTCTCTACTCTCTCGTGACTGAAAATTCTCTAGTTTACGCCTATTTTATCATATTCTGACAACAAATTCAACTTTGGAGACCACTCAGATATTGATTTTAAAAGCACTCGGTCGAAAAACTAAACATTTAAAAATTGTGGCCGCTATTTCCATTTTTGACAACGGATTCGTGTTTGGGGACCACTCGGACCCTCAGATATCGATTTTGAAGACAATCAGTCCACAAACTAAAGATTTCAAAATGGCGGCCACTTTTTCAATTTTTGACAACGGGTTCATGCTTGGGGACCACTCGGGTCATCAGATATCGATTTTGAAAACAATCTGCCCAAAAACTTAAGATTTCAAGATGGCGGACACTTTTTCAATTTTTGATAACGGATTCATGCTTGGGGACCTCTCGGATCCTCAGATATCTATTTTGACAACAATCGATCCACAACCTAGAGATTTCAAAATGGCGGCCACTTTTTCAATTTTTGACAACGGATTCATGCTTGGGGACCACTCGGGCCATCAGATATCGATTTTGAACGCAATCGGTCGAAAAACTAAAATTTTCAAAATGGCGGCCACTTTTCAAACTTTTGACAGCGGATTCTTGCTTGAGGACCACTCGGACCCTTAGATATCGATTTTGCTATGTGTAGAAAAGTAAATATTTTCAAAAGTAGGTAATGGTATATTGGGGACATCATTTTTAAACTTAATCAATTATGACAAATGGCTGTAGCTAGCGACTCCGTCTGCGCTGCTATCCCGCGGGAACTATGAGATTTTCCGGGATAAAAACTATCCTGTCCTTCCTCGGGACTAAAACTACCACCTTACCAAATTTCATTAATATCGGTTCAGTGGTTTAGGCATGAAAGCGTAACAGACAGAGCGTTACTTTCGCATGTATAATATTAAGTAGGGTAGGGATATCACGTTTCAATATACTTAGTATTTTATGCAACAGTTGTATAAGAGAGGTCAAAAAAGGCGAGTG
This sequence comes from Pandemis heparana, assembly GCA_963854515.1. Classification (NCBI taxonomy): domain Eukaryota; kingdom Metazoa; phylum Arthropoda; class Insecta; order Lepidoptera; family Tortricidae; genus Pandemis; species Pandemis heparana. The sequence goes on along the minus strand of OY978007.1, from coordinate 14,858,258 downwards.
GTGTGGGTTACGATGTGAGCGTAGCGAACATCGTAAAGAAAGACACCACGAGCATTTTTTGACTTATTTATACAACGTTGCATACAATAACTTTTCTACGACTTCATTAAAATTATCATCATCATCGTCATCACATCATTAGCATTTGAAAGGTGATCAGCGTTGGACCTAGGCGTATGTTATTTTAAATAAAACATAAATAATGCCAAACTCGGGCTCAGAGCGACCAAATTACCCGAAAATGATACCCAATCACCATTTTTGTGTCAAGTGTCAAAATGACATCCGCCATCTTGGATCCTAAATATTATGCCAAATTCGCGATCAGAGCCACCAAATTGCCCGAAAACGACACCCATGAACATTTTTCTGTCAAAAGTGTCAAAATGTCATCCGCCATCTTGGATCCAAAAAATTATGCAAAATTCGTGCTCAGAGCCACCAAATTACTCGAAAACGACACCCATGAAAATTTTTGTGACAAGTGTCAAAATGTCATCCGCCATCTTGGATCCAAAAATTTTTACAATTTCGTGATAAGATCCACCAAACTACCCGAAAACGACAGCCATCAACATTTACATGTCAAGTGTCAAATTATGTCAGTAAAATTGAAATATTGTGTTGTACACACTTTTATTTTGTTTGCTTTCTAAATTGCTAACACCGTATTTTGTCCTAAACGGCTGAATGGTTTCTGGCCTTAGTCCGGACGGACAAAATTAAAAAAAATTGTCTCCAGTATATTATGTGTACCATTATATTGGTGTTGGTGACCCTTTAACTGTCAAATAAAAGTACTGGAGTAGGAAAATATACTTAATGATAAATATCACGTTATGACAACGATAATCATGCGATACGACCCGTCCACGTCCACCCTTGCATTGGTAACGATGCGCGGCGCGATGACGCGTCTATAATTTTACTCTGTAAGACAGTTTTGCGCTCACGTATTAATGGAGCGGGTCGCGGGGGCGAGAGGCATAAGCTCCGCCCAAGCCCCGCCCGTACGCTCAAGGACTTTAGCGCGTGTACAAGCCTTAAGATTAAGACTATGATATCAGCCATAATTTTCTTGGTAATTGATAATATTAAAGTTACGAGTGCCTATAGGGTTGGTCTAGTTTGCTGGGCGATAAGCGAAATGGTACTCGTTAATATAGCGATTATGGGCCATTATGTTCGATATGGGCGCGATCTGCCAGTAGTGTTATCATGGGACCTAAAGTTACTCATCTCTAAGTAATACTAAAATGGAAGCCGTAATACAAGCAGACTAGACTGTAGCTCGAAACTGTACCTCGAATTGGGGATGTTTTTATTTTGCTTATTTTTGAATATTATCTTATACGAACTATGCAAGAAGCGAGAAATAACACCGTCAAGTAACATAAAGGCTTACTTTTCACATAGCTTTCTTTGGGAGATACTACCTAAAGATAGCTAGGGCCCATATGGCGCATACAGACTGGTGTAACGTAACTTGCAGTGTAACATCGCATAGCATGAGGGAAACTTACAGTTCGCGCGAGTAAGGCGCCCAGACTAGTATGATATCATTTGTCAAGTATAACGTAGAACGTGTGATACTTTTCATAATACATGGCAGCATGTACCCACTAGTAATTTTGTGGAAGCATTTTAGTTACTATTTATGCGTACTATAAGGGCCTCGTTCACCACTCCTTAACTGTCAGTTATTTATGATGACGTCTCTGTCTGTTTCGTAGTAATAACTAGAGACGGAATCATAGATACGAGTAACTGACAGTTAACGAGTGGTGAAACAGGCCTTAAGTATAGTGTATTACCTGTCGCTAGAGATGCTGCCAATAGACATGCGCGAAATACTTCACTTGAAAGAAAAGATTGATATGCTTCTTTCCTTCACTGTGAAGTATATCACTCATTTAGTTCACTAGTTCAGTTCAGTTCAGTAACTCAAAAGATCCATCTACTGAGTTTATACAGTCGCACGTGACTTTTTCACGATCACGGAACTATTGATTGAAGTATTGAGTCATTTGCCATATTTACAAATACATAGATTAATTAAATTGTATTTTCAAATCACGATGCCAAAACGAGCGGTTGAAGAAGGCAAGATAATATTTTTTTAATGTTACATGAACGGACTGAACTAGTGAACTGTTGAAGTATATAAATCTGAACTGAACTAATGAATGAAAGAGTGACAACGACTGATATACTTCATTTGAATCCTTCATTCGTGAACTACACATGTCTAGCTGCCAACTTGACCATATTAATTGAAACGATAAACCCTCGTAAGCAATAAGGGCCTTAACTTCCTAATGTAACTGCCGTATTTAATGTAGAGCTACACAATTTTGCTCTAACCATAAATCGGTACCAGTGAACTGGAAATGTGGAATATGAGCATCAAATTGGCTGTTGAGTTGAGCACCAGTATCAAAGCAGATATCGGACGATAATGAGGGAATATTACGATTGAAATTGAAATTAAACAGATTGTAAGTGAAATTATATCTGTGGCTGCATTGTGGTTCGTTAAAATTTGGTCATAACAAGTTGATATTATCATAACTTAAAATTCCCTTGTTTATTGAGAAAATCCTTCAAGTACTGGTAAACCAATGCAGCTTAAATCACTTTAATATTTTTTCGAACACCGGACATATCATATACACAAAGCCAAATCAAAAAGAATTTCCTGTCCAAATTGTGTCCGTAAAAATTTAATACTTACCTTAGAAGTAAGCTTTTTTATTATATTGTCCCAATCCCGTATTACAGCATCATATAACTTCTAACTGTGTTCTTTCACGTTACCGCGGAAAAATTACAAGAGCTTCCATTTTCCCCTCCAATTTTCCCTTTTCACTTAGCTGTGAGCCCTCGATACAGAACGACTCTTGACAATGACTGTGATGTAGCGCTGGCGGCCTGCCAACGCGGGATCATCATTTCTCAAGCCTAACGCTTGCAGTTTTCCTCCCATACAAACAATGGGAAGCTGACATTTCCTCCTCAAAAGTAACAATGTTTTTATATCTGTTATTACAATATCGTCAGATAGAGTATCCGAGCGAGCAAGATTATGAAAATAAATTGGAACGCTTTTAGCTAAAATGTGTTGAAGCACGTTCGGATTATGTCCAACGATTGCTACTTACCTACGTAATTTATCTGCTGAAGTTGTTATTCGGTTTTTATAATTGCTTTTTGTTGTAAATTGTTGTTCGTCTATTTTGTAAAATAAATTAAAAAAGATCTGGCCGCTCATTTGTTTTAATATTTGCGTTAGACGAGCCCAGATTGCTCGACGAGTAATACCTATTGTCACGTAAAGGACGATCCAGTTTTATGTTTCGTGTAGAAACTACAAATAAGATTTATAGCAGCGTTTCCGAGTTCAAGTTGCAAAAGGCATTGCCTAAAAACCTTTTCGCGCGTTTGGTTTTCTGTACATGTTTCAGGGGATAAAAAAAGTTACGACGTGACAGGTGTTTCAGCCAATAAAAGTTGACATTCCCATAGCGGCGTATTCGTATGCTAAGAATTATGGCAACCCTCGTCCTGTAGAGGTTGTTTTGATTTATGCAAGCAGACAAATGAATGACAAAGACCCTTTGTTGTTTCATCCGACGAAAGGTGGTCCCGACTTTTTATTTGAAGAATTAATTAGGAAAGCAAAAGTTTCGGGCGTCCTTTATTTTCATTGAAATTAAGAAAATAATTAAAATGCTTCTGAGAAAGTCTTTAAAACTTCGACAGCGAAGTAGAGAACTTATTTCGATCATTGTTGCTTGAAAACCTGTAAGTGTTCCAATCAGGTGATGGTAAGGGTTGTCTCGAACGTGTATTTGAATAGTTTCGATGTAGGTTTCCCAAGCAGCAGGTGGCGTCTATCCGCCGCATAATTTCCCTATATATTCCACATAGCTGCGTTCTATTGTTTCTGTATTTGGGAATTGAATTATGTGCGCGACTGGCGCGTGAGAGAACTACAGATGACGCTAACATTTCTATAGAGACGTCTTACTATTCAATCAATGCCATGTACTTGTAATAGTCGCTCGACGATAATCGTTCCATCGACGATGCTGTCAGCTCCGTGACGAGGGGTTTTGTTGTGTTAATCAAAGTATCGAGATGTTGTATTAAATCACGACATGTTTAATTACTTAGTACTGTGTGTAAATTAGTGTTACTATTATGGGCATGATAATTATATTAATTAGTTACGACATGCTGCGCTTTGGGGCAAATAATATTATGCAATAGCTAAATTTTGCTCTTCTGGATTGCTTCTTAAAAATATCCTACAACGAAATGTTACCAAAAATGTCTAAAATTTGGACTGAAATGGACAAGGTTACGAGTTTCCGATAATTTCTAGAGCCTGTTGACATTTCTTTCTAGTACGGTCCCCTCGCCGAAGTACCTTTTACTTCACACAAAGTTTCACTTAATTTATAAAGTATGAATTACATGACCTTTCGCGGTCCGTGGTATTATTAACTAAGTGCCCTCCGGCGGGTACTTACCTACCTCCTGTCTTTGAGAGTTCGTCTCATTTCGTTCTGTTATCTTTGCTCAGGGGCGAACATCGCAAACGAAAGATATTTTAAATGTGAAGATATTTTTTATTTCTAAATGAAAAAGTCGTATAAACTCCAAGGAATCTTAAATAAATATCACCAGTCAACAGCTTTCTACAATAATTAGCAGCAAGATTTATGAATTCCGCGTTAATCATAATTTTAATTACCTTGCTCAGCGCGGAGATGGAAACTTCGAACGCCTCCGGGAAAAGCCGAATGCCGACACCCATCGCTTCGTTTTACAGTACTAGTTATTTACAGTACCATCTTTAGTCAATAAACTGTAACATTGAATTTGGATCAATCAGCGCCAGTTTACATTCTAGAATTCCCAGATTACCTGTCTCTGTTTTGTGACACAGGCCGAGGATTTAAAAGGGATTCGCGCCTGAATGAATAAAGTTTCAAATAAATTTGTTTTGACTTTGTCACGAAAGGGGCGAGATGTAATCTCGGTTCGGGTTGAAAATGTCAGGTGATACTTTAATCGCATAATTCTCGTATGACACATTGTTTGAAATAAGATTGAGCTCCGAATACTTTGATTTAGTTTTATCATATAATGAAAATAAAGAATGTTATTTTATGGAACGTATAAGTTTTTCTTGCGCTTAAAAAAGCGACGCAAGTAAAGACGCGTTCGGGTTGTATTGTAAGTGGGAGTAGCTAGCTTTTATTTTAGTGTCCCCAATCGTATATTTTAGGGTATCCCAATAGAATGAGATACTCGTAAAGTGAGGTAGTGGCGTGCGTTTTTATGGCTGACATCCAACCATCGGGCTCGCATTATGTCTAAGTATACATACATATTACATGGATGAACAATAATGTTGTATGTAGGTATTGTATAGATGGATAGTTTCCAAACGACTTTACCGTTCTTGCTCATATGTATCTTTGGTTGAAGAATGAACTTAGACGGTAAAGAAAAAAGTAGGTATTAACGTACGTCCAAAATAGCAATAACAGTCATACGATTAGCATCATCATCAGCATTAGCAGAATCAAATACCTTAAAATCTTTGGCACAAAATATAATGAAACAAATATGTTTCAGTTTAATTCATAGACTTATTGTCTAATATATTGTACTTACCAGCTTACCACGGTCGCAATCGCAATAACCACTTATTTTGTCAAGCGTTGTCAAATGGCCGTGGAATGAGATGGTATTGTATTGCAAGTTTTAAGTATGTTTCTCTTTCTTAACAAGTTCTAAAGCAGAAAAAAAGTCGGTTTATAACGTTATAAAGAAACTGATGAAAACTGCTATGCATCACAAGCCGAACGCTTAGGCCGATCGTGCCTCTCTATCGCTTGATCCGCGCGCTCTCGCTTGCACGCTCTGACGTCACGCGTAACGTGACACTTTTTCGTGCGTGCAGCCGGTGTTAATCGATTTATAAGACGCTCACGTCAAAAATATAATATATCTATTCCGGTAAAGGTTTTAGTCGAAAATTTGGTTTTAAAGTCACCACTTTCACCACACTCACAGTCACCTCTTTGACCCCGTACACTTTGAACATCGCCTTATAAATTATATCAAATCGACTACAGTTAAAACATCCTGAAAAACATTTGCGGTGGTGTTTAGTGTTCATTCAAACTAAACCAACCAGCTGCTGAAATATTCCGGATTTGTATTAAGACGTAGTATGTGTATAAATAAACTAACGTGAATATGTTGTTGCAGGTTCCGGCAAGTCGTACACCATGATGGGATCCCCAGGCGCCGACGAAGGCGGCATCATCCCCCGCCTCTGCGATGCACTGTTCGAGCGTATTCGCAAACAACAGTCACCGCCTGCGCTCACTTATAAGGTAAAAAAAAAAATATATAAGTTTATTTACTAAAAAGTTTCACAAAATTAAACATGTTACCTATGACCTTCACACTAGGCTGAGCCTGTCTCATGCCTGTGTCATGGGAGGTAACTATTTATGTACAAACGATTATTAGTCAGGGATCTACTAGTATGTAAAAATACCTAAAAGATTTGTTTTAATACTGTATATCTGTGTACTGTCTGTTTGTTGACGGTACTTAAATTGTCATCATCGAAGTGAGTGAAAAATTGAGCGAGATTTAACAGAAACAAATAAACATTGCAAATTTTAAATAGCTTTTAAAATCAATCGTTGTAGTCCTGTTTGCACATGACTAATATAAATAAGTAGGAACGTATTGTAAAATTGTACTTTAGAATAAGATTTCAATGGAACCCGTGGTCGTTGACTTCTGGCTGGCATCCAGATTCAGTTCAACTTAAAACTTGTACCTAACAGTAATACCTAAAAGAATAAGCCTGCAAAAGTTTACTGTAAGCTCGGTGCCCATTGTTTAAGTCTTTCGAGAACATTAATGGGTAATGGAGACAATGGCGTTAAGAAGTGCAGTTTCAGCTGTAAGCCACCGGTAATGCTTTATGGCCAGGCCGCAGTATGCGAGCCGGCGACGCAGCGTTATATTTTCCAATACATTGCGCGTCTTGCTTGTTAACCGCTGTGAGCTGAGATTCTGGAGCGTGCAATGAACTGAGTATTTGTCCTGCCTCTCGCACACTTAAATTTGTGGCCGAACCGTTTCTGGTCCGCGACGGAATAAAATTGTCGTATTGGCTACGGCATGGTGCCATTACGTTACGGAATCCGGTGAAGTTAATGCCACTGTTCAAAATCTATAGGTTATAGAATTAGGGGTTAGTACTATACGTCATCAAATTAGAAAGAAAGAAAGAAAAAAATAGTTTATTTATGACAAATATGACATTCACGAAAAGTAGTTAAATAAAAACATATAAAAAGCTTCATATAAATAAATTGACACAAAATGGTCCCAACTCAGCATTAGTTATTAATTAGAGCTGGATGTTAGGTAATTAAAGGAGCTGGCTGATAAAATTTCTGTATGATTAGTTCATGAGGCAGACGTAAGCTTGGCAAATTTAATTAGAGTTAAAATCTTTATACGAAAAGCCGGTACTTAAAAAGCTCGTTCAATTATCCAATAGCCTATAAATTTACGTGTGCCTAGGATTATTAATGGTCCATTAAATTTTGGCCGTTAACGAACGAATCGAATCAACTAGCGAATTAACCAATACATAAGAGGCTATGAAAGCACAAGTTGATTAAAAAGTTCTCTATACTAGTAGACAGCAATAAATAAAAACTTATCAATGTATTAAAAGTGAATCGATCCTCGGCCCTGATTCAAATAAAATCTTGAATTGGCGCAGTCGGTAGCATAACGATTTATTGTTAATATTAAACATTCACAAAGCTTTCTTTTCATATATGTAAATAATAAAACGAAATAAACTATCGTTATACTGCTTAAAGTGAAGAATAATGATGAAAAAATCTAGACAGCTGTAAGTATAAGGGTGGAGCACAGACCTGTAAAATTGGTGGGTATAAAAGAGCTCTCATTGCAAAAAATCTGTTTGGACATGGAATAAGTGAACGCCGTGAGGTACAGTTGGTCCATAAAAATGTTGAGTGTAAGTACTTAGAACTTTTCCATTTGAAATGAAAGAGTCATTCGTAACGTTAAATTGGCATTTGAAACGTGTAATGCTTCAAAGCGTAGGTATTATGACGAAGTACTGAAGTGGTCAAGAGAATAAATGTCTTCTTTCTTTCTTTCAACATTTTCGTAGGCTGACTGTACATATCACAAATAAAGCAACTTAGGCCATAAAACTGAGAACATAACCATGGTTTTTTTAACTTACAGTTGGATTAACGACCGGATAACCGTTGTTAAGTTGTTAACGGCATCTCTTAGTGTGGCTAAGACATGATAGTATTCTAAGAATGATTATGACTCGTACTAAGATGATAAATATTTTGGTCTATTCATTCTCCTGTTAGTCAGGGACTTGGATGCCGACTACCTCTGATTGATCTCTTGACCTCTCAATTAACACAACACGTTTGAACTGCATTGTTTAGAATTACGAAGTTACTGGTAGAGGGTCAACTCTTTGTGTTCTAATTTTTACTATTACCTTTGTGTTTTATCTACCGTGCGATAGATCAGTATCACCTACTCGCAAAAGATGGCGTCATAAGTTTGGGACTATGCAGGGGTATCCGGTAATCACCTACGGGACAAAAGATGGCGCCACCAATCTCTTCACTTTAAAATCTCTACTTACCTACCTAAAATGTTTTATTTGCGACACAGCTCCCCAACATTATTTTCTAGACCCAAAAACTTTTAACCCTACACAGTTTCGTTGAAATAGTTTTGGACGCGTTTGCGAAATTGGGCGTATACTACATAAATTTTGTACTAGAATTACTTGTTTAATAGAGAATAAGGCTTGTTAGGCTACTCGTATTGTTTGGAGTATTTTTAGCATAGTTGATAGCGTTTAGCAATAGGTGTTCTATATAAGGACACGAGTATTTTAAAAACGACCGACATTTAGATAATTTTGAAATATAACAAATTAGTAAAAGTGACTGGGCACTAATTTAAGTGTCCAGTTACTTACTTAGTCCACACAGCTAACAAATAAATATTGAGGTTGATACCATCGATGGGAATCGTAAGCCCTTTATCCGGGTATGCTGTCATATCCTACACGAATCCTGCATTTAAAAGGATAACAATATCCTATGTGCGGACTAGAGATATTAGACCGTGCCTGCCGATATCAAAGTCGGCTCAGTAACAGTTTCAAAAATCCATGAAAGTAGTTTTAATAGTTTTCATAAACAAATGAATGTTTTCTTTTAGGAGAATTATCTATTTTCAAGATTTTACATAACTAGTTGCCCTTCACGAGGCGTCCTGTTTTTCCACCCCGTATAAGATTGTAACACAAATATTGGTTTCACAGGTGGAGGTGTCATACATGGAGATATACAACGAGCGTGTACACGACCTCTTGGATCCAGAGACGACGCGGCGATCGCTGCGCGTGCGCGAGCACGCTGTCCTGGGGCCTTATGTGGACGGCTTGTCGCTGCTCGCTGTTTCATCTTTTCAGGTAATTATTAGGATTTTTTAAATTTCTCCTGAGATATAGATAGAGAAAGACAAAATATGTAGATGGGGCTGGAGATTGCACTCAGATCATCGTTATACCGTGGCGCGTGGTTACCACACACCTTCCCGAGTGTTTGGTATACCTACATGACGTTTTCGTATGCGTTCTGGAATCAGTATTTTTTTAAACTTACCGAATCTTGTCGCAAGCGCCACGGCTGCCATCTGTGTAAATATTTCTACACGAAAGCAATAAAATCCTTTGGGACATATACTACCCCACCGGACGGTATAGATACGATAAACAAATCTTTCAAAAAATATCATTCGCCGATTTTGGTAGTTTCCGTGAAGTTGCCAAACATATTTAAAAATCCCAGTGAGGTTGTATGTTATCGTAATCTCCAAGAATCAACTCAAAATTCCTAGTAACAAAGCGTTCCTGATGGTTATGTATTATACTTAAATATGTACATTGTATTGTTTAACTAAATCTGCTACTGCATACTTGTCGTAAAATTACTTGATAACGTTTTCACCATTGTCAAGTTATATTCATTTGCGTTTTAATCATCATAAAATAACGCTAAACACAAGTGTAGTTCCAAATATCAGTCCACTCCTGAATATGTCGTAAAGGGGAATAGTTTATGTATTATTCTGTCATTATGATCTAGCAATATCGTGTTACGAGATCATTTATCTGGAGGGCGGTTCTGTAGATTGGGCTAGGTAACTCTCCCCACGGGAGCACTCCGTGATAAGATCTATCAGGTTTTTGGACCACCTTTTTGGTTTCGTTTGATTCTAGGATTTATTATAGACTAGCTATTGCCAGCGACTTCGTCTGCAAAAAATTCGTTTATCGCTATCCCGCGGGAACTACGCAATTTTCCGGGATAAAAAGTAGCCTATGTGCTATTCCAGACTTTTCTCTATCTACGTGCCGAATTTCATCCAGATCCGTTGGGCCGTTCTGGTGTGATTGAGTAACAAACAAACATCCATCCATCCATACTTTCGCATTTATAATCTTAGTTAGATTTTGTAAGGTGAAAGCAGCACAAGTTACGAGTAGGTTAAACTTGTGTCAGGAAGTTCAGTTACCATTACCAGTCACCCAATGTGACGATGATGATCATTCTTTCTTATTTTTATTTTTCTGATGCAGGAACTGTCGTAAAATATGGTAAATACGTAATTTCAAGCAAGAACTATGAATGAAAGCTAATTGATACATAAAACAAAAACAATGCAGTTCAAATATAAAATGTAAAAAGAAAAATATATTAAGTTCAGTGTTGATTGCCCGACGTCAGTTATACCTACCGCATACGATATGATTTCTTTATCAGCATGAGACCAGCACTGTAAAACATGTTTAGTGACTTTATTTAGTCATGTTCCAGTTAAAGTCAAAGGATTCCCTCGAAACTCATTTTAGCTCAGACACTCTACATACCTCTGTAAATTTAAATTACCATATGCATAAGTTTAAATGTAACATTCCATTTTACCAAAAGCAACATCAACTCCAAGTTCAGCTCAAAAATTTTCTGTTTATCCTAAAACTTGATTTACTCCAACAAGTTTCTATATTTAGACGCATTTTAACGTTTTATCTCGAATGCCCTTTATCGAGAGAGATAGGATGGTTATTAAAATTAATTTTGTTTCGGACGAACAAAAATGGTATCGTCAGTGGAAATTTTCGATAAAATCTTTGTTTTCCTCGCAGATTGGGCGCTCCGGCAGCTTCATTAACTTAGGTTAGAGTCGCTCCAGGGCCTTAACAGTGGCTATTACTCCTGTCGATTCCCCTTCAGTGCAGAGTGCTTTCTCTCGAAAATGCTCAATCGGCCTTCTACCCCGTCAGTCTTTATAAAACCTTCAAATCTTTGACAAACTTCTCTTTACGACCGTACCAAATTTGGTTGTAGATCTCGTTTTTGGATACGCATGCATAACGAGTTATAGCATTCGGGTAGCTTATGTCATCGATTTAGTCATTGAATACCGGTTTGTTATGAACTTGAACCTTATTCTTGATCGTATCTATCTGATACCTGCCTGCTTAAATAAATAGTAGATACACGACGTTTACTTGCTACTCGCAGCACAAGTAATCAGAATAAGAGATGCCATGAGACATGCAACAAACAACTTACAACCCAACCCATTTATACGTCACATAAGTAAGCACAACTGTAATATATGAAAGTAAACGTTTCCTATCTGTTTAATATCCTCGCCGCCACTCCTATCACGCCCGATCGATGATGGAGGCATTACGGCATTAATGTAAATTAAACAACTGGCCCAATTTCATTCAGTGGCACGGCGTGGAGCTGAAGTGCCTACACCGCGTATTAGGTGGATTGAGCGGATTCGGCTCCCTTTTCTAATCAACTTCGATGGAGTTCAGTAAGGGACGCGTGTGAAAGGTAGAAGAATTAAATGTAATTAAAAGCGTTCACGTGGAATTGAGCCGCCTTCTTGATCTCGGTTTATAATAGAAAGTGTACTGTAGCTATTGGCGCAGTATTATTATCGGCAAAGCTATTGGGGTGAGACCAACAACAACCTCGTTGTCGATTCGACTCATTTTGAGATACTAACATGAGCAATGTGAAAATTAATTACAAAGAAAAATTGCATATAATGCAAAAAAATATTGGGTTATTTTTATTTTTAGCGGTGTAACAAAATCATATTAAGGTAAGTTCAAGAAGCAATGGATGTTTGATTTTAAAACCAACACAAAAATACGCATTAAATTCGTAGTTCTTTAAAACAAAGCGTAACCACAGAAACGAAAAGCTTTTGTTTGTTTAAATCGTCCGCGCCGCTACGAATTTTAGGAATTGCTCAGATAGCATAAGTTATTATAATGCCAGAGAAATGTAATTTTCCTAATGTTCCAGAGTAAAAATATATTTTTGCCATGAGGACAAACGGTTTATCTAGATGGGGTGGAGAGGTGAGGCTAGTAACGACCACGTTTCGTCTTAACAACCTGCTTGGAATTGGAAGTAGTGCGTCTTGTCTTGTTTTCTAAAAATACAAATATTTGAGGCACATAGAGTTTCACCACAAAACAAATCTTTCAGTCGAAATTATTTCTTCCGACACCTTGAACAATTATAGTCGTAGTTCAACAAATTAACACATAAAAATTAACCTATACATATAAATAAAATGTTCCTTTTAAATCATTCTGCCTGTCGATAAAAGCGGGAAGCGACTTTGTTTCATATTTTTTTATAAAACAGAGATTAAAATATGGGCAAGACTTCGCTGTCCTGTTCTAAAATTTGTACCAACTTTAATTTTGAACTTAACTTTCCCAATTTTTCCAGCCATTCGAACTATCTTACTTAGTGCCGTCATTATGTAGGTATGTGTGTATCCTGGGCCTATCGCGGGGTGTACTTATGTATATGTTTGTGCGGCGTTATGATGGATCTCTCGCATTGATCCCGTCCCTGAACCGATTTCTTTCAATTTTACCGAGCAATTTCTTTTTAGGCCCACCCATGCCCTGACGCAGCTTTATTCGTTTACACTAGAAAATTGCTTATTTATGGTGGTGATCTGTCTGGTTTATGGGCCACCATGTCATTTATAATGTTTAAATCATATTTTACTTTTCATGTCTTCTTTTTCATTGGCGTTGAAATATACGAGGAAATGCAAAATACCTAAGGTTCTAAAATCATTTTGACTGCATTACCATTTGATGCCTATAGTAACATATCTGTGATACTGATTGTTTGTAACATTTATACCTACTTCATAATATTAAGTCGACATCAAATTATTTTAAATGAAAACCAAAATACTGTTAAACCATTTTTAATTTAATTATATTTCTATACTTAGGACTTAAGAAAGTGTAGCTTTCAAACAGAAAAAAAACAAGTTGATTGTTATAATACATAGTATAGGATGACGACAAACATTATGTATAAAAACCAACCGAATTTAGAATCACCTACCTTTTCTTAACAAAAAATAAACAGGAACGGACCACAGAAATTGTAAAACAGGGCTTCTGTTTAGTTTAGATTAGATAATCCTGATTTATTTGCTTAGCTCGTACGTTGATTCTGACGATAAAAGTAGAGAATCTGGGACTTGAATTGTACCTAATAAATCTACTCAAAGGAATCCGCCGTGATCGCCGTACGCAAGTAACATGCCCATGTATTAAGGATGTTTCAGACACTGGTTTAGTCTGATTGAGCCGCGATCCATTTCGCCACTCACGCCCAATCGCTCGGAAAATGTTCGATACCTTTATTAAGATAAATGGCGCTCTCACTGATTATGCTAATTCGGAGATGAGAATTTCCTCTCGAATTATTTATTAGCACGAAGCAGGAGAGTGCTAAGTTGTATAAAACACTTTTTCGTTCCTTTTGAGTTTTCCGCCGTCTTTGTCCCCGTTTTTATTTAAACTCCTTTTAAGACTGTCAAATATTTGCGGCTTTTTTTTTTCAATTGAGAAATCCGGTTCCTATTTAAGATTGTCTATTCACTTCATATTTCAGATCTTTTTCATGATATTTTTATCCGGAGTCTGCGTAATGTTTATCCCGGTAAATAAATGTCTTGTTTTCATCAAAATTAGTTTACGATTGTGCCGATAGAGCTTACTTCGCAGTTTGCGCCTTCGTCAATGAGACGGCATAATCCCATCACTCAGGTCGCAGAACCTAAGGTTTCCCGAGCGTCAGCTCCGTCCTTGAACCCGCAGATTGCTTACAAATCCGTTCTTATTCCTACCTGATTGACAGGTGAAAGAGAACGCTGTGTGTGATCTGGGTTCCTCGCAACTGCAGTAAATGCTAGAGGTGATACCAAAAAACTAACCCTTGATATAGGATAGGACGTAGTTGATTTGAGTAGGCACAGGTTTAACGGAAGCTTTTAGCGCTGTTAAGATTTATTGTTAAGAATTGGTTAACTGACGGTAAGAATTTTTCAATTACCTTACCCTCTCGTCTTTTGTTTTTCTTAAATGTTATGAAATTACATAGAGCCCGCTGAAGCGCCGTTTCATCACGAAAAGCAATTGTTAGTTCAAGGCCTTTGTCGTCTCTTGAAGCTAGGCCTCAGTTTAGGCCCAAGTTTGATTAGGTGCTTTACGAAATTGAAACACTTAACCCCCTCTGCTTAAATCTACCTATATTGTGAGTTTGGTAAATCTGTTTTCGGTATCTCGTCTCCCTTGTTGGTTATTATTACTAAAGACAGTTTAATCATGCCTAGGGTACTCGAAATCGTTCCGATTGATTGTGATATAAGAAAGAAAAATAATTTACCATTTGGTTACCTCACTCAAACGAAACGAGATATGGGCAGATAGATATTTGTTCTGAATTGAATTTTTATTCACAAATCGAATTTACTTTGATACGGAATGGATCCCTTCGCGTACTTTGTTTATTATGAAGCTCCGTGCGATACAATGCTTTTGTTTGGCGTGAAAAGGTACTCGAATATTTTTGGGTGCCGATTTTTTTTAATCAAATGATCTGACTTGGACACATTTTATTTTATACGTAATGACTTTGCGGCAAAGTAAGTTCTGAGACAAACAAGACATCAAACTTTGAAATTGGATGATATGGCGAGAAAACCTTGTGAAAATAAAATATCTAAATTAAGCACAGGTTTCTAATATTTGAATATAGTTTTTGAAATGAAATGAGTGTTGTAACTTTGTGAGAAAGTCTCAACGGAATCTCATGCGAGAGACAGCTTTAGATTTAGAAGTTTAGATACCAACTGAAAATAAACATCCAACAGGACTGCCACGAGTTATTAACCTAAATTTTTCCCTTATATTACAACTAAATTATCATAATTGCCGTTGTTTTCTATTGTTCCCTAACTTTTGTACTTTCAGAGGTCTTAATTCGGATGCCTGCCGTTATAACTTGAAAGCAAAGCACAATAACATAGATCGTGTTTCTTAGCAAAGTTTCTAACAATGAATGGTTCTAATTTAATTTAGAAGTGAGTTTGAAGTTGGGCCGACATTGAGGTTCGGGCTGAATGTTGGCTGAATGGCCAAGTTGGAGTTAAGACTGGGTCATGTTGCGGGAACTACCAACTTGTATAATATTACGTTGTTTTGAAGGGATGTCTGAAATTGGATGTTATTTTTAAACACTCAATTGTGCGTGCGGGATATCGTGTCTAAAAGATTTTTATCAATATGTCAGCGATAAGAATTCGCGTGCTTTGGTTTTTTTTCTAACAGCGTTGCTGAATACGCCGCATCGTAATTTGAAAATGTACGTAGAGCGTTAGCCATTGGTGGAGTCTTTTAGTAGGTATTCAAGTATTGCATTGTATTCAGGTCATTACTTTCAATGATGCCAATGTGTCGACCAAGCCATGGACGTTGATGGCCACTTGCGGGAAAAAAGATATAGTTTGAAGCTCAGTTTATTAATATCAAAATATAAGGAACTGACACGCTTTAACCACAACGTACGGTCATTTGCTGGAATAATGTATTCAGATTTAGCCGGGCTTAAGTTTAACAGTTCTATACTATACATAATGTACATATTGACGCCTTAAAACAATTAAAAAGCTTAAATTGTACGAGAGCAAAATGTGTGAACGGTATCTGTTAGTTTAATTAATTATAGTTAGAGGAATTAAGGACGATATCAATTTGGCACGAATTAGTAAGAATTACTACTAGCACTATCCATCTCAATAGATCATCCCCGAATTTATTACGAAAGCAGCATAGAAATAGAGCTGACTTTAATCAACGAAATAATTAATACTAGCAACGATTTTATTAATGTAAACGCTAATAAACAACGTCGTCGCGGACGGAAAATGGAGATTTATTTTATGGTTTGATTTTAGCAGTTATTAGAAATTAACAACGACGTATTAAAGTTGTTTGCTGTCTCTGACAGCCCATTCTTTGGTAATAATAAGATGGTCTCCTGAAAATGGTAATAAGGTTGGATGGAACGTACAGAAACGCAGAAGTAATGCTGGTTTCGGAAACTTATCCCTTACAAAAATAATTTGGAATAGGAAAACCGTATTTTTTTAAAGTCTGAAAGTAAAATTTTATATTATATGTTTGTTATTTAGTTAAAAGCGAAGCTAATAATAAATCTTTAAAAAGCAATCGTATAAAGAAAATGACCAGTCAGTATACATAAAAAAATGTTTGTACTTACCTAACTTATTTCAATATTTTACAAAGGGGTCGCAACCCCTTTTATGATTTTACATGCCGTTACCAACATAAACGTGTGTGGTCTTCTAAAATAATATTAGCTATGTAAATTTTTGCTGTGGGTCAACGATTTCGAAACAAATTTGGGTCAGGCCTGCTTTCTGAAAAATTGTGTGCAAAATCCGACATTCCGTCGGAATTTCGTCGTAAATTCTTGTTCGCCTGTTGTTCGTAATTTACTTTGTTTTCGTGTAATTAATCTCAAGGCCGCATTAAACGCAGTGGCGTTTTCGTTTTGTAATTAGTTTCTGTCTGTTCCTTTATGTCATTTAATTATATCGCGGCGCTTGATGGGGCTTGGATAGTGTTTTCTTGTCATTAATTTGTCTTTTAAACGAATGATGTAATGTTTTATAGCTGAAGTTTAATGAGAACTCATTTACATGAAAACTATATAGCTAAAAGATGCACAGTAAAACTACGAAACTTCGTTTTGATATACGTTCATGGAGATTTTTAGAAGCTGGTTGACATATTTACTTAAATCTTTCCATGTATTATGCTAATGTGGATCAATACCGCTCTATTGTCAATTAGGTACTCACATAATCGTAAACTATGACAACTCATGCACCTCTTATTAGTATCGTCTATTCGTATGCAAATTTTATTTTAGGCAATTCACTTTTGCGGCACAAATGAAACGACTGAAGTTAATTTTGTACTGATTTTTATACCAAACAATTTTTTTCTAGGACATAGACAACCTAATGACGGAAGGCAACAAGTCTCGAACGGTCGCCGCTACCAACATGAACAGCGAATCGTCGCGTTCACACGCTGTATTTAGTGTAGTGCTGACACAGACACTATGCGACGCAGCGACGGGTGTGACGGGAGAAAAAGTGGCGCGCTTGTCCCTAGTCGATCTGGCTGGCTCCGAGCGAGCAGTGAAGACTGGGGCTGTCGGCGATCGGCTGAAAGAGGGATCTAATATTAACAAGTGAGATTTTTAAAGGTCACATTAGTATTATTATTGGAATCATAAGGAGCTAGTAGTTAGTGGATATTGCTTTGTTCCGCCTTGACCAATCACACCATGGTGTGATTTATTTGATTTTGATCTGCAAAAACATTTTGTCTTCGGCCTGAAAAAAAAAACAACAACAAAGTTATAGCATGGCCATTTTTCCTTTTGCTTTTCCTGGTAAGGAAGGAATTATCAAAAGAAAAATGGAATCGGTTTATGAAAATCATGTGAAAATTTATTCAATCGATCGATTGTCTTATTTTATTTATTCTTTTGTTTTCTTTGACCACATCTCGGCCAGCATTTAATTTTAACTGAGGATGTAATTTCAAATTTCAGATCGCTGACGACGCTAGGTCTAGTTATATCAAAGCTGGCGGACCAGTCGTCCGGCAAGCCCAATAAAGACAAATTCGTCCCCTACAGAGATTCCGTACTGACCTGGCTACTGAAAGACAACCTTGGCGGCAACAGCAAAACTGTTATGGTACGTACGAATTAAAAAAAAACACCCAACCCATTAACAACATACCTATTAACTCATAATTCCGTTCCCAATACAGCAAAAAGATATGGAACGCCTTTACCCGAGGTTCATTTTACGATGCTAAACGTTCTTCTAAAACAACCCACCATTTAGTCAGAAATATGCATCGCAAATTATTTCTGCTCTCACTATCGCGTAACTGCGTCCCTCTCCGATTAACTGCCAATGGCTTGCGGCTAACGGGCACCAAATGACCACTAATCGAGTTTCTTACATCACTATATCCAATAAAGCGAGTAGTCACCCCTGAACCGAGCCAATGACGCCCACTCGTTACATCAATAAGGGCTATCGCCGAAAATACATGCTAATTGTATTAGCGAATATCGCTAATACTGTAAGCTTATATATTACGTGAAACTTGTGGGACACATACTTACCAGTGGCGTGGCGTCCATAGAACTCGATTCCCACTGGCTTGCCTATTTTAAGGCAGTTGGGCAATTTATTGTGCAGAATTAGAGGAAAAGGCTAGTTAAGTTCCCTTCGGCTTGCCTTCTGATATACTTGACGCCACGCCACTGATACTTACCTACATAATTATTAACATACTAGCCGTTGCCCGCGACCTAGTCTGCAAATAATTAATTTATCGCTATCCCGCGGCAAATTTTCGATAGAAAGAAGCCTACTATGCGTTATTCCAGACTACAACATCCATACATACCTACATACTCAAACACACATTTATAAATTTCAATATTAGTATTACTCGTTTTTTTGTAGCCGAGGTATGCCCGAGGTGTTTCCAACTAATACGCTGTTATTTTTCAAGATAGCAACCGGGTACGTTTCGTTCGAGCTCACTTTATTATAAACTTCTTTGAGAGCGAACTTTGCGTTTGCGTACGTACTATGAGTTTCACATAAATGTGTGGTAATATGAAAACAATTTCAGCAATTTAGGCACATTCGATGAATTATTTATTAACCAAATACCGCCCCCAGCCTTTGCGCGGTTTAAATTTAGAATAACGGCTACCGTATTAATATTTGATATCCATACTCTCTATTTTAGATATTTTACTGAGCGGAACATTAGCCTAAATGAATCTTTCGCTAATCCTTAGTCCTACTTTACACATAGCAGATTTTTCCTTGAATAACTCACTATCATCATGAAATTAGGATCGACAATATTAAAGTCACAATTGATTTTTTCTGACTACATAAATGAGCTTTTAATGAAAACCTTAAAAAAGGTCAATATTCCGTATTGCAGGTAGCAACAGTGTCCCCGGCGGCGGACAACTACGAGGAGACGCTCTCGACGCTCCGGTACGCGGACAGGGCGAAGCGAATCGTCAACCACGCCGTCGTCAACGAAGACCCCAACGCGCGCATCATCCGGGAGCTCCGGCAGGAGGTCGAGGCGCTCAAGTCTATGCTCAAACACGCCACGGTAAAACAAATACTTTTCGAATAATGAACATTGGTTATTAATACAGGAGCTTCGTTGTGTATCCAAACATTTTGTGACCGATAACCTACACTAAGCATACTGTATCATACAGGGCAGGTCGCTAAGGGTTGTCTCCTGTGCGCTTGGCAATATTCGGCTTTGTCTAATTGGCATTTTAAATTATCTTTCAGGGATCTCCGCTGGGTGAAGACGTGCATGAACAGTTGGCGCAGAGCGAGCACTTGATGAAAGAAATGTCCAGAACATGGGAAGAAAAACTGGTTGAAACTGGTACGATCCAAACTATCAGTTATAATATTATAAATGCGAAATTTTGCGAGTATGTGCGATTCTCTTTCACGCTAAAAGGGATTTGGATGAAGTTTGGTACGAAAATAGCTTGATCTCAGGAACATTAAATAAGTAGAGTAGATTAACTTTGTATTCCGATTTTTCCACGGGATTGGGAATAATTAAAATGAATTATTATAGAGGATTTTTTTATTTTATTTTTATTTTTAGTGGATTTTTTGTGGTGGAGTGGATAAACTTTTTCTTTCTTTCTTTTTATTTCGCATAATTCCAAATTAACGTATGAGCTGTTTGGTCTAAACGGTACTTTTCGCTTTACAGGCCGGATACAAAGCGAGCGGCAACAAGCGTTAGAAAAAATGGGCATCAGCGTACAAGCAAGGGGGATCAAAGTGGAGAAGAACAAGTATTACCTAGTCAATTTGAACGCCGACCCGTCGCTCAACGAACTACTCGTGTACTATCTCAAAGTAAGTAATCATCATCATCATCATCATGTCCTTTTGGTGATCCAATCTTGGATGTAGGCCTCTTCCCTTTTCTTCCACTCTTGGCGAAGTAAGTACTTGTCGGTAATTGGAGTTTCATGATAAACAAAACATCACTAAGTCCGCTTAACATATCTGTTTCGTTAGGAATTGTCTGCTTCGTTATCGTGAAAAATGTCAATTGGACCCCTCGATACAGAATCCATTTAGCTATGTTTATATTTGTTTACGCCATGTACCATATATGGCAAAAAACACGCCATCTTACCCAAACCATTTTCACCTGTTTGCCTTGGTCTAAAGCCTAGACTGAAAAGTTTAGACTGCCAAGAAAAATCCTATAATTTTCATTACATTGCCAGGCCGTGATGCGAGCGGGTTAGAAGTCCGTTGAACCGCAATGTAATGCGAAGCATAAATACGAACATCATGAGCACAGGTGAAACTTTTTTTTTTAGGACCGGACGATGGTCGGAGCGGACAATTCAGCCGACATCCAACTGTCTGGCCTTGGTATACAGCCTCACCATTGCCAACTATTGGTGGAAGGCGGGGGGCTCAATATGGAGCCTGTCGGTTCCGCTCGGTGCTTCGTGAACGGGACGCCGGTCGTGTCGAGGGTCAGGCTCGGGCACGCTGACAGGATACTGTGGGGGAACCATCATTTCTTCAGGGTCAATTGCCCTAAAGCTACTGGTAAGTGTTCAAGTGTTAAACTGAATAAAAGCACTGGTCACCGGTATTCAAGAATATTATTATTTCCAATATATTAATACAACGCCATTTCTAATACGACCATCGCGGGAAGAGGCCACGCAGGGAGCACTGTCTGTGTCAAACCACAGACTATAGCATTAGGCTACAAGGCAACGTTCAGAAATCAGTCTAACAATAGCAAGTGGTAAACGTCTACAGCAGACTCGTCAAAACCGTTATTGCTTGCAACATGTCAATTTTTTTCAGAAGCGTTCGGTTTGTTCCTAAATAAACGGGATAGTGAAATGAATGAAATGTATACTGAAATAATACGTACACACATACATACATAAATCACGCCTTTATCCCTTACGGGGTAGACGGAGCCTAAGGTAACAAGACCTAAAGACCACGTTTAGCATGATTGTGGGCGTATAGGTGGAAAGGATATCAAAATAATCTGTTGCTAACCGCATCGCCCATAACATGATTCCTAAGGCGTTCGCACATTCCCTCGATGGGCCTTTACCATCTGCGCGGGAAGAGAAGCAACTGGTACATTCTATGTTTTTTCTTTACTCCCCCTGACTAGTATGGAAGAAAGTAATGAAATAATATTTACCTGTACAGTATCTGAAAGTTTGATTAGTCTCGTATAGAGCGATTGTCCTGTGTCATTCATATCCACTGTCTGATAGTGTTTTGTTAACCCTTAATAAATAAACTTTTTGGTGGGAATTAAGTATAATAATAATAATAATAATATAATGTAATATTAGGCCTATCACCCAGTCAATGGTTGAGTTTTGACCAATGCTATAAAGTTAGATCATATAAGTTCAAATTCAGCATCAGTATCAGTTATTCATGTAACATCCATTCCAAATCCCAGGCTAGACTTTTCATTATATCTTATTTCACTTCAGCGGCGGCCTCAGAACCGCAAACTCCTGCGCAGCCCATAGACTACAATTTCGCGCGCGACGAGATTATGCTGAACGAGTTGAGCAACGACCCCATACAGACCGCCATATCTCGCCTGGAGAAACAACACGAGGAAGACAAGCAAGGTAAGCTTCACTATAACGTTAGTGCCAAGTACACAATAACGGCAAAATTAATTCTAGTTTATAGTTTTTTAGCAATGAAATTTTTAATGGGTAAAATACTTAAGTGAAAGGCCAATTCATTTCTCTGATATGGATAGTCAAATTGTCGGTACGAACATTACACACACACACATACCTACAACAACTCCTTTACTTAAGAGTTTTCAATGATTCACGGTTAAGTTCATTGGAAATATTATAGACGGGATATGAACCGCGATTACCTTTATTGAGCTCCCTATATTTCGACGCAGTTGCATGCATCATGATCACGGGTAGATTGACTTCCTTTACTTAAGTTAAGTAATGTTTTGTTTGATTTCAGTGGCGTTAGAGAAACAGAGGCAAGAGTACGAGCGGCAATTTCAACAGCTTCGAAACATTTTGTCTCCGACAACGCCATATCCACCATACTCTTACGACCCTCTCAAATTAGGTACGTATTCATTTGTCTTTTATACAAGGGAGGCAAACCGACTGGGCTACCTTGTGGCAAGTGAGAACCACCACCAATGGATATCTTCAACGCTAGGGGATTTCCGTCGCTCTGCTAGTCTAGAGGGCTTCATGTACCAGTAATTTCACTAGCTGTTTTACTCTCCAAGCCGGAGCACAGCAGCGCAAGTACTGCTGCCTGGTGGACGGATTAGTGAGTAAGATACTGGTACCGAATCTGACGGACCTTGCACAAAGACCTACCTTCATATTACTGAACGAGTAACTCAAACTTTACTGAACTGAAAACAACGCGCCACCCGCAAGTATAGACTATATAGCACTAAAACTGCTAACCTTATTTTTTTGAAGTGTTAACTTCTTTAGCGGCTTATGCATTTTTTTGGGATGGGTAAAAAATGTTAAACTCGCGTCAGGACACGTGATCTGATCGAAAATTCGTAAGACGGAGGGAGAGTAGACCGGCGCGGCGTAGGAATGGGAGTAATATCCCCCTCTCTTTCTACCGCGCGGTTCACCTTTTCACTTCTGCCGGCACTCCCGGAGTGCAACCCGTTGTATTTTTTGTATAAGGGTGCGACCAAACCGCCGCGTATACGCAGTGACGTGTCGTATGCGTCACGTTTTCTCACTGTTTCTTCATACATTTTGTTGCGATTCCGTAACGTCACCGTTTTTTAAGCGGCGGTGTGGTCGCACCCTTAATTGTATATTTTTTTAGGTAAAATGACAGCGTGCACACCAACCACAGCGGCTCGCGTAGAGCGTTGGGCGGCAGAGCGGGACGACACGTTCAAGCGGTCGCTGGGCCGGCTCAAAGCCGATATACTTCGGGCGAACGCGCTGGTGCAAGAAGCTAACTTCCTGGCCGAAGAGATGACAAGGAACACCCGGTTTAGTGTGACGCTGCAGATACCGCCGCAAAATCTGAGCCCTAATAGAAAGGTGAGAGTAAGTTACATACATACCGTCACGCCTCTTTCCTACAGGGGTAGGCAGAGACTACTTTGTTCCATTTGCTACGATCCTGACATAGCTCTATCGCTTCATCCACATTCATCAATCTCTTCATACATGCTCGTCGGTTTCGGGTACTCTTGACCTGACCTTTTTTTTGAGAGTAAGTTGTAATGAATAATTTTTATAAAAACTTGCTAATTTTTCGCTGAGCTCAAAGATCGAGAGCGGCAAAAATTTAAGTCATCCTCTCGTGAAAAGAAAAAATTGAAAAAAAAAATCCCTTAAAAGAAAAATAACCATTGAGAGAACAGTGTCCTGTCGGGTCATCTCATTAACAACAATAATATCATGACACTTCGTATTTGAGTTTGGTGCGACTAATGTACAGCCTGGGCCCTATTTTATAAAGCTACAAGTTGCAATTTACAAGCGGAAGTCTCTTTCTGACCCTATGTGTTAGATAGAGACTTCGGCTTGTAAATTGTTACTTGTAGCTTTATAAAATAGGGCCCTGGGAATACACGTTCTGGAATTAATAATAATTCTAGCACTGTTTAGGAATTAAGTGGAGAACAGTTATCAGGTCATGCCTTCCAGTTCCAGATCATGCTCAAAGAGTTCTACTGTTTTCACAACTGTATCACAATATTAGTGTCTAAATGCAGAGAACTATCAAGCTTAAACCAGGTTTAATGACTACCCCCATATTCATAAACGCTCTATAGGCCTCTGCGAACTTAGTAAATATTAGGAACAATTCACACAAATTGACCTAGCCCCAAAGTAAGCGCTAGTAAGGCTTGTGTTATGGGTACTAGACAACGACTAGTAATCACATTGTTATAAGAAAACGGGACTTAATCACGTAAATAACAAGTATTTTTGTAAATACCTCGACGTTTCGGACGCGACTTTGCATCCATGGTTTCTAGAGGACTGAAGAGGCGGTTATCAACATCTTCTAACTGCACGGGTTTTCCTAACTACCCGCACATGGTATGGGTAACTTAGTAATCGTTTGTCCTTATCTGTGAAAGGCAAATGTCAATGTGACAGATAAGGACAAACGATTGCTAAGTTAGCAAATGCCTAGAGAACGTTTATGAATAAGAGGCTACATCAATATCAGGTTATCCAGCAAATGTAGACTTTACTCTTAGATTTAAGAAGAAAATCAAATGTAAATTGTTGCAATGTTGGCAGCGCGGCGCGTTCGTGTCGGAGCCGGCCATACTGGTGAAGAGGCCGGGCCGCGGCGGGCAGGTGTGGTCGATGGAGAAGCTGGACAACAAGCTGGTCGACATGCGGGAGATGTACGACGAGTGGCGCCGGCTGCAGAGGAACGACTGCGACGAGGTACACATGGAAAAAAGTTTTTGTCGAAAAGTGTCATTTTTAATGCAAGCTTTTATGCTGGCTGTACTTTTTGTTGTTGGCTGTACAATCAAGCTTAATGAAAATATATTTTATTTATGTCATAATCATCACATACATATACATATACATATATGACGCACGTCAAAATCGGCTGACTAGAAAAAAAATATGAAAGAAAAACGATTTTTCTGTTTTTTTTTTCTTTTTAGCTATTGAGTTGAGGGGGTCTGAAATTTTGCAGATTAATAATATTAATAACTAATGTGGTGCCACATCATCCATAAAAATTACAAGCAGAAACTCGCTGGGGGCATCACTTAGCTTATTCTGGCATGGCCTTTCAAATGAGATATCGCTACTAAATTCCGATAAACTCAGAGGTGCAAGCCCGGGATTCGAACACACGACCCCCTGCTTGAGAGGTCATAGGTCAACCAATGGGCTAGGTATGTACCACTCTAGTTATTCAAAACTGCGCTTGTATCATTTGTTTTAGCCGCCCGCAGAGAAGGCTATTGACCCGTTCTACGAGTCCCAAGAGAACCACAACCTGATAGGTGTAGCCAATATATTCCTGGAGGCGCTTTTCCATGACGTCACGCTGGATTATCACACGCCGATCATAAGTCAGCAGGGAGAGGTGGCTGGCAGGCTACAGGTAAACAATAATATAATAAACATATTACATACATTGCCAGTCAAATAAAAGCTTGTAGAAAATAAGCTAAGTTTAGACTGCACAATTAGGCCAGCTGTCAGTTCATACAAGAACTGTCATTTCAAACCGATGCCGAGTGTCAAAGTAGTTACGCATCCTGGCGGCGCTATCTGACGGGTGGGACTCGCCCTTGCTTCAGCGATGGAAGAAGCTCCACGCTCCTTTATTGTAACTGTGCCTAATTAATATAAAATAATACGTACTAATATTAGATTATAAGGTTATTTTTACTGTTTTGTACACTAACCCCTATGGATTCTGTCCGAAATAAATGGTTTACTATTATTATTATTGTTACACAATTACCCTGCGGGTTAGGCCCACTTGCACAGTCCAGAGTTAAAAAATTGAATCGCTAACTCGGGGTTAGGTTTGACAGTTCCATACATTTTGGCACTACTTAGCCCCGGGTTAGCATCTAACACGTGGTTAAGTCGTTAACCATGGTCCGTGCAACAGGCCTTTAGTTTTTTAGTGGATGGAATTTTAGATTTTTGCTGTAGGCGTAGGTGATTAACCCCCTTATTCATAAACGCTCTATAGGCCTCTGCTAACTTAGCATTCGTTTGTCCTTATCTGTCACTTTGACATTTACCTTTCACAGATAAGGACAAACGATTACTAAGTTGGCAGAAGCCTATGGAGCGTTTATGAATACGAGGGTATATCTTTTGACCTGCTATTTCCGGATGTAGGCTTTCTACGGATTAATTGATTCATTGATTGTTTTAGGTGGAAATAAGTAGGGTAGCGGGTCAATTCCCTCAAGACCGGATTTGCGAAGCGGCCTCGGACAGTTCTGGAGACATGAGAGACGAGGACGATGGTATAGATCCTGCTACTCAACAGGTAATTTTAAAACAGCTTTTTTATTATTATAATGCCAAATAGGTTCAACCGGCTCATGACGCTTATTCATTTCATATCATACGATAGGCTTCTGATTAAGAAAAAATCAATACAAAAAAAATTACGGTAAGTATGTATCATGATTTTGAGGAATTGCCGGTAGAAATTATAGAAAACAGAACGAAGTAGAGAATAGGCGGTGTTATCGCTTAATAGCGATCTCTACCACACAACCAATAAGACAAATAAATAATTACGAACTTTATTATGAAACAAATTCCGTTCAAAGTGGGTGACAGACGGGCGAGTAAGTTCGCGTACTACCGCACACTTGTCATTTAAAGTTACATTGGCTCAAGCCATTAAGGATAAGCCAATACGGCTAGAAGACCACAGATGTAGTGCGAAATGATTTTCTATGACATTTCGTTGAATCCCATGCGGTTCTCAACTTTAACGACATCGGAATAAGGTTCTTATTTCTCGACTCGAGAAGCATAAGGTCTGATGTGTGATTTCTTAACTTTTCAGGAGAGCAGAAATAAAATTGGTAAATGAATCGGCTTATAATTATTGAATTATTATAGTTAGGATCACGAAACTTTTTGCATCTTTAGAAGATTACTTGTACCTATATTTTTGTATATTTAATTTTCCTTTTGCGTTTTAAATAATATCGATACAACATTTTTTTCATGAAAACAGCGACTTCCGACTCTATGCTTCATACGTGATGCTATTGAACTGGTTGAAGGCATGTTCTATTTGCGCTTAACTACTCATATTATTCTCAAAAGTTAACGTTATTACAGGCATAAGGTCTCAAACTAAAATACGAATTACTGTATAAAATTAAACAGCTAAAAATATTTGAAGCATTACGTCGTATCTAGTGATACGTACCTATGCTGTATCAACCTTTGCAAAGCAGAAGGCTTTTAGTGACATAACGCCAGTCATGAAGGAAAGCAAATTTTGAAGCATACACCTTGAAGTTGAAATACGCTAAACAAAAAACTTGGAGAAGTCCATGCATAAAGGTGTAAGTCAAAATTAGTCCTGATGCGTCTCTAAAATTTCTAAAAGTCCTCAGATCAGACCTTATGCATTTAAATATCTCCTCAACGGAAAGAGATAGAAATACAAGTGTCAGTGTGGTAGACAGAGAAAGAGCGCATTATAACCGTACTTTAAATAAGTCAATTTGGTCTGATTTTCACATCAGACCTTATGCCACTCGAGTCGAGATTTATAAAACAATTTAATCTGACAGCTGCAATGTATACACGATTTAAACAACATGCCGCTAACGTTGAAAATTAGATAAAATTTAACGAAATGTCATGGAATATCATTTTCCACTACACCTGTACTCGCCCGCGTGTCAGTCTGAGTACGCGTACTTCGAGTAAAATACAGGCGAGCAAAGTCGAGCCGGAAGTACGCGTACTAACTCGGCCGTATGTGTGTTGACAGGTGACAATCCGCGTGGTGATAAAGCAGGCGACGGGTTTGCCGCCGTCGCTGTCGCACTTCGTGTTCTGCCAGTACTCGGTGTGGGGCGGCGGCGAGCCGGTGGTGGTGCCCCCGCACGTGAGCGCGGACACGCCCGCGCCGCCCGCCTCCCCGCGCCAGCACGCCTCGCAGGCCTTCCGCTTCGACCACGCGCAGGACCACACGCTCACGCTCACCGAGGAGCTCATCGAGCACTGTGCCGGTCAGTGCTTGACGCTAGGGCCCTATTTTATAAAGCTACGAGTTGCATTACAAGCGGAAGTCTCTTTCTGACCCTATGTGATAGATAGAGACTTCCGCTTGTATATTGTAACTTGTAGCTTTATGAAATAGGGCCTAGGGATCTGTGACCCCCTCTGACGCTTTCCTTCGCGAGTCGGACCGAGTGTAATCGATTCGAGCCTCAAAGTCAAAGTCAAAGTGATTTATTCACCTCATGAGGTTCTTGTAAAATAGACTTCTAGTAGAATATTGAAATCGATCTAACCCATTTTGGAAATTTTGAGTTACTGCACGATAAGGTGTCATCCTTAAAGTACGTCACACAATTAGGAAGGGGGGAATCATAGACCAAAAATGGCCTTTTAGTGAATTAAAAAAAAAATTGACAGCAGTGGCAGCGAATTAGCGGGAAACCGAAAACATGGCTTTTCAGCCTATCACGACAGACGAGGCAGTGTGGATCTAGTTTCCTTTACCTTTTCCGGAGGGGATAAATTTAATACAAAAAACTGTCTTGCGTATGGTTTTGCTCTTGCCAAAATCAGTTGTTCACATTTGTGGCGGCCATTTTGTGAGTTAGCAGAGAGATAAAGTAGGGTCTACGGTCCGCTAACTTTCGGAAGACTTAACAGAACCTTGATGGACTGATTAGCGCTAATTGACGTTTATGTATCATGTTTTTTTGCATCGGTCCTATAGCGAGCTTATAGCGAGCCTCCTAACTTTTTATGAATAATGCTGTAGGCCTTTGGAGATGTTAGGTGATCTCTATCCCCGCATCTTGTTTACTCTATCGATTCAAATAATACATGCAACTAAACTTTCATCGTTCAACAGAGGGCGCACTGTCCATCGAGGTGTGGGGCCACCGTTCGGCCGGGTTCAGCCGCGGCCGCGGCAACTGGGAGGTGGAGCAGCAGCAGCTGGCCAAGGCGCGCTCGCTGGCCGACCGCTGGGCCGAGCTCACGCGCAAGATCGAGCTCTGGGTCGAGATACACGAGCTCAACGACCAGGGCGAGTACGCGCCTGTCGAGGTTAGATACTTTATATGATTAACTAGCTGTTTCTAAAAAAAACTTGTCAGATTCAAGCGTTACTTTGCGGAGGTCCATGTCAAAAATAAATGGACAACTTTACTTTGCTACTCCGCGATATATTAAGGTCAAATCATGCAAAACAGTCACGCTCCCTTCGAATCCTATTCATGCAGATTAGATTCCGGATACGTGTTTCACCTGTAAATATTCTTTGTGTTGGTGGTGGTTCTGATTGTCATCTCGGTTGTTTTTTGTTTTGTGTTTTCTCGAACATTGACTGCGTAAATAGGATTCGACGGGAGCGTGAGTGTTTTGCATGATTTGACCTTAATATATCGCGGAGTAGCAAAGTAAAGTTATCCATTTATTATTAACTAACTGTTCGTGTACGTTATAAATTGTCTTTGAGCTAAGCCAGATTGAAATCTTTTATGCCTTACATTTAATCACCCTCAAAAACTTGTCAGTAAGAATTGAAATAAAATTTCCAAAAGCAATACCAGTTGGGCACCACTGCCTTAGACCGTAAACGTCTCTACTTCTTCTTCTTCTTTATGTGCCTCTCCATCACTGAAGGTTGGCAGTCAGACTCTTAAACTTTTCCCTATCCATAGCCAGCGCAAAGAGTGCTCTACGGTTTTTATACCGGTCCATTCTCTGATGTTTCTTAGCCAATACATTCTTCTTCTTCCCACCTTCTTTTTCCCTAGTATTTTCCCCATCATGATGGTGCGCAGCAACTGGTATCTATCATGGCGTAACACATGACCCAAATATGCAATCTTGCGTTGCTTGATGGTTCGAACAAGTTGTCGTTCTTTCGCCATTCGTCTTAGGACCTCCAGATTTGTGACGTTTCTACTGAAATGGCGCATTTAAACGCTTAAGATGGTGCATCCGTGCTGTGCTCGCAACGTCGCATTTTTGGTGATTTTTTGTGATTATTTCACAGAAATTGAATGAAAGTATCATATATCCGTCTGTAGTGCACTTCGTTTTTAGTGTATTAATGTGTCTAATGCAATAATTCATTGTGATGGACTTTTATTTTCTTATTAAACGAGATATAGTATATTTGACACATTAATACACTAAAAACGAAGTGCACTACAGACGGATATTTTGATACTTTCATTCAATTTCTGTGAAATAATCGCAAAAAATCACCAAAAATGCGACGTTGCGAGCTCAGCACGGATGCACCCTCTTAACAAAACCTAGTATCGTTATTGAGCTGTTTGTGTCCCCAGGTACTGCAACGGCCGGACATGGTGACTGGCGGCGTGTACCAGCTGCGGCAGGGCCAGCAGCGGCGGCTGGCGGTGCGCGTGCGGCCCGCGCTCAACTCCGGCACGCTGCCCATCATCTGCCAGCACATCGTCAGCGTCGAAGTGGGCTCCGTCAGCGTCAGGTACGTTGCCAGCCCTGTTGTACCGCTGCGTTAGCTGCCATGTTAAAAAAAGCGACAGGTCTCCGGGAGTGCCGGCAGAAGTGAAAACGGCAGCTTAGATTAGATTTTAATGTTGGAACCTCCATAACGCTCAAGACGCGTACCGTAGTGGCCGCTTACAAAAAAAAAGTACGTATTATCTACTTGCTGCTGCCTGCGACTTCGTCTGCAAAGAATTCGTCTATCGCTATCCCGCGGCAATTTTCCGGGATAAAAAGTAGCCTATGTGCTATTCCAGACTTTTCTCTATCTATGTGCCGAATTTCATCCAGATTCGTGGGGCCGTTCTGGCGTGATTGAGTAACAAACGAACATCCATCCATACTTTCGCATTTATAATATTAGTTAGATTAGTTAGATTAGATATTGACAGACCTCTAACAATGTGCTGATGTCCTAACTAGTACTTTTGCTCCACGACTCAACAAAAAAACAATTCAAAAATCGAACGCGATTCATTCATATTTCAAACTAAGCTCTTAGAGGATCTAATATCTAATATAAGGATCTAATATCACGGTAATTAAACTCTCCCTCCGTCTTACGCCTGACGCGAGTTTAACATTTTTTACCAATCCCAAAAAGTGTCCAACGCCGCTAAAGAAGTATTCACTTCAAAACGAGTTCGGTTTGAACGAAGTTCTTTTCAGAGCAGGGTCTCTATTGTGGGTCTCGATAATGGACCCATCGATGCTGTTATGTCACGTTCCCGTTCTCGGTTCCTAACGGTCCTAGTGAAATAAACATTTCGATGC
Source organism: Pandemis heparana (assembly GCA_963854515.1). Lineage (NCBI taxonomy): Eukaryota > Metazoa > Arthropoda > Insecta > Lepidoptera > Tortricidae > Pandemis > Pandemis heparana. The sequence goes on along the minus strand of OY978007.1, from coordinate 14,826,516 downwards.
TAGTGCGGAAAGTATGTCATTACTTCACAAGTCTCGAGATATCTTGCCACGAGCCGAATGGCGAGTAGGCAAGACTCGAGACGAGTGAAGAATGACATTTCCGCGCGTGTATCGAACGACGATTTTCAATACAGTTGCGAAAAAAAAATACAACAGAATAAAGTAATTTGAAATAACTAATTCACAACACTTTGTCAACAAATGTCACTAACACTAACCTTAACTTTAACAAAATGCTGTTAATTGAGCAAACCGGTAGGTTCAGTCCACAAATCTCGTCATTCGTGCTTTTCATTTCAAGTAAACAAAATAAAACTCATTTAACCTCAAAAATCTCTTTCCCGCCGCTCCAGTTCTACGGGCAGACTCTCTTACCTCGACTGCTTTAACCACCGAGCGCCGCTATGACAGTCTGCTTTACCGACTCTACCCAGGCGTATCGCTCGCGTTTACTCAACAACAGTTTGGAATTTGTCCGACAGACGGCAACGGCTACAACACATTTAACAGATAGTATTAATTGTAATGTTAATACAATAAAATTATCTCTGCTTCAGTTAATCTCCGACATTTGTTTATTTAAATTGTATAAACACAAAAACTACTGTTGCCTTTAGAACCTTAAAAACCATGGTTGCAGTTGGAAAAACGCCTCTACTTTGACAGGCGTTTCGGCAGCTAAAATTCCGTTACATTCAGACACCTTAATAAGAACTGTTTTTAGGAATTCAATATTTTATAATAATAATGATGAAGAGGCAAGTAATAAAATATAAAATCTCAATATTTTGATATTCTTACATCAATAATAGGTTTTTATTTTTATTTCATCTTGGTACAGACTAGCATTATAATAACTCTTCGGTAAGTAGTCATGAATTGGAACAAGTACAAATTTAAAAAAAATGGAAAAGTAAATCGCACTAGTGCGCAAAAACGAACTTTTCGCACACAAAACAGCCAAAAAAAGGGCACTTTTTGAGCATCTGTATTGAAAAAGTGGTTAACACTGTATGTGAAAATTGAAAAAAAAAAACTGCGTTCTTATCTCGTTTTGTCTCAAATAATACCGATTTTACTGATTACAATAAAAATACAAAAAGATAGCCTTTAATTTGATACTGATCCTTATCATCAAACATTTACGAGAGGGTCTGAAATATGTCATTTTTTTTCTAATATAGAAGGGGTTAAGTCTAAAATAGCTACATGGAAAATTCCGAATTATCTCTTTTTTTACTAGGCATTATCCCTATTCAGCTCGCTTCCGATCCCTCCCCCAGTCTAGAGAGGCTATATTGTGTAACACACGAGTCGCAATCGTATTCACTTTTTCCTCCTCTTTAATGAAAGTAATTTTTCAGGTCGCGTCTACAAAAACCCTTGGATTCTTACCAGGAGGAAGATTTAGCCGTGCTCCGGGAAAGATGGAGCGACGCGCTCGCGAGACGGCGGCAACACTTGCACGCGCAGCTACAAGTAAGGAGGATTGATAATTTGATATACTACACCTGTGTTTTTTACGAGGACCGGAACCGGTTACCATTAAAGGGGTATTGGATAGGGTATTTCATGGAATTGTTTTCACAAACCTTATCAATTTGGTAAGCATATCATCGGGTTACCCGAAAGAAAGTCTGACCGTAATGACATAGTTAATTCCATAAGCGATTACCAAAACTAAAAACCCGGTTACCGTATAGGGTTACCTTATTAGAAAACGGTTATAACCATAATAGAAAACGGGTAACCAACGGTTAACCTTATTCAAACCGGTTTCCATAATGATAGGCTTAGCACAACGATAAGCTTACCATATCATAGGGTAACAGTTTAATAGGGTTACCCAAAGAAAAAGCTTAAGCAAATGAAGGGGTTTTCCAGCCCTTGGTTTTTTAATCTGTCGTTCATGGACCCCTGGTGACTATACGTGGGTACGGGGGTCCGCAGTCTCGTCTTTGGACCACTTCACAACAATAAATAAATGCTAGGAAATATCAAATGAATCAAGAAATTTTTAGATAGAAAAATTCGAACGCTTACTCACCTGCTATGGGTGGTGTAGGGGTATAGCACGCGTCACGGAATGACGAGGACCCGGGTTCGATTCCCGGCCATAGCTTTACTTTTCGGATTTTTCTATGTGTTCTAATTTTCAGTGTCGTTTAGAAATTAAATTTCTAACGGTAAAACCGTAAAAGTAAACATAAAAATTAAGAAATAAAAATTTCTTGATTCATTTGATATTTCCTATCATTTGAAAAACAGCGCCATCTCTCGTCCCTGGTGAGCAGTAGATGTTCCACAGGAGTTTGTAATTGTGTCGTACAGACACACCATTCAAATAGATGACGCTTCGCGACAAATAATCGCATAGTAACAAGGTCACGTGACAGTTAGTAATAGATAGAAAAATTCGAACGCTTACTCACCTGCTATGGGTGGTGTAGGGGTATAGCACGCGTCACGGAATGACGAGGACCCGGGTTCGATTCCCGGCCATAGCTTTACTTTTCGGATTTTTCTATGTGTTCTAATTTTCAGTGTCGTTTAGAAATTTTATAAATAAATGCCACCAAAAATCTCGTAACAGCTACGTGTCGATTCATTGTTTTACTACGGGGTCTTTGCAAATTGTGCAAATCTTCTAGGGGTCCTATTTTATAAAACTACAAGTTAGAATTTAGAAGCGGAAGTCTCTTTCTGACCCTATGTGTTAGATAGAGACTTTCGCTTGTAAATTGTAAGTTGTAGCTTTATAAAATAGGGCCCAGATAGCCTAGAGCATTGGTGGAAAACAAAAATGTTTACTATGCCGTGTCTTTGGTTATTATAATAATAATACATATAACTAATAACCTTTCCTTTTCAGAAATTAGTGAACATGTCGCCTCCGATGAAGAGCGAGCGGGACATGGAACGCGAGCAGTCGCTGGTCGAGCAGTGGGTGTCGTTGACCGAGGAAAGAAACGCGGTAAGGTCCTTCTAAATCTTAGTGAACCAATGATATTAGATACCTAGATACAATACACTACAAGCGCTCAAAACTCGTCCCGAGCAGAGGCCCTATGATGGCTGTCAATATGATTTACGACGTGCTGTCAGTTTAAATTTTAATAATGTCGTATATTCCGGACACGTGTGTTTGAAATAAAACTGTAATGTTTGTGTTATACAGTCTTATTTCGAATATTTTAAAATGTGGTTGAAATATCATTTGGCACTTGCGACTGGCATATCTTTGGAATGTTTTGGCAGTGATTTTATACGTGGCGGTGTACGAGAACCATAACTTATTCGGAACGTATTTAACCAAAAAGTATCGTGTGTTTTTTGTGCGATTTCGCGTAAACGACATCATTTTCTTTGTAACAGTCACATTTTTAACGTAAAATCAGGGCCGGATTTAAGGGAGGGCAACCGGGGCTACAGTCCTAGGGCCTCCACAAAAGAGGGGCCCCCACAAATAGACTTCAAAAAAAAAAACAAATCCAGACTAGTAAACACTAGTAAACAACAGAACTTGGACAGGAAAATAATTTGGGGCCAGGGGCCTCCACTCCTTTGTTGCCCAGAGGCCTCCAGACTTCTAAATCCTTCACTGCGTAAAATGCTTGAATGTATGTATATACTTAAATCGAAATAATTTTGTATGAAAAAATCCGTTTTCTACCTTTAATCATCGTTGGGTGAATACACTAATTGAATGATATTACATGATCTGCTACCCCGGTCTGCGTCACTATAAAATAAAAGGGTATAAAGATAAAAATAAAGATAAAGATATTTTATTATTCAACATACACATACAACAGTGTAAACATGTATATATGTTGCAGAGAAAAAAAAAACAGTCCTTCATGTTGTGCTTTGCGGCGACAATATTTTGCTAAGCACACACAGTAGGTACAGTCAGCGTCAAATAGTTCGTGACAACGAAAGTAGCCAAATAGTTTCCAACACGTCATTGTTACAGTCGAAAATAAGATCGCGTTGCTAACTTTTTGGCCACTTTTGGTGTCACGAACTATTTGACGCTGACTGTACATACTACTACAAAATGGTGATTATGATTAAGTTGTAGTTAAACCTGTTTTTATTATTTTAGGTATTAGTACCAAGTCCAGGCAGTCCCATCCCGGGCGCGCCCGCCGCGTGGAATCCTCCCGGAGGCATGGAGCAACACATCCCTGTTCTGTTCCTTGACCTCAACGGTAAGAAACATACGAAAATAAACAGTGATGACTACTTGTCGCTGAAACTTAGTATTTGACTTGATAATTAGCTATATAAGTATAAACTCGCTACCTAACTCTTTATTGAACATCACATATAACAATCAAAACAGAAAGAAAGGTATACAGAAGTAATAAGGTAACAATAGGCGAATAGGTAAATTAATTATTACGAAAAAGTTGTTGGAAAAGATAAAATCTTGACATAGTAGCTTAATCTAGTGTGAATCTTGACAGTTCCGTACATTTGATTTGTAAATCGACCGTCGCAGAGGTAAATAGTTTTTGTTCCCTGAATCCAAATTTAAACTTAAAATAGTGTAATACTTTATAAGCATGCGAGTATTTTAAAATATGACTGTCTTGTTAATAGAAGTAAATATTTGATAAATTGATAGTTTAGTAAGCCTCTAAACCGACTGACAGGATAGCCAAGTGGTCAGAAAACTGATTGCGAAGCGAGAAGTCTCACAGGTCCGCTCCCCGATTGGGCTAAATTTAGTTTTGTTATTTATTTTACTTTTAGCCGATAAACATATACAATAAAATTTCTAAACGACACTGAAAATTAGAACGCAGAAACATCCGAAAAGTACTACACCACCCATAGCAGGTAAAAAGTAAAGCTATGGCCGCGAACCGAACCGGGATCCTCACCATTCCGTGATGCGTGCTATACCGCTACACGTGAGTAAGCCTTCGAATTTTCTATCTGTACCAGCTGTCACGTGACATTGTTACTATGCGAATTTTTTGTCGCCAAGCGTCATCTATTAGAATGATGTGTCTGTACGACACAATTACAAACTCCCGTGGAACATCTACTGCTCACCAGGGACGTGAGAAGGCGCTGTTTTCAAATGATAGCACATACACCATTAATGCAAATTTGTAACCCCCTTAATAAAAGCCTATAGGCTTCTGCTAACTTAGTAATTGTTTGTCCTTATCTGTGAAAGGTAAATGTCAAAGTGACAGATAAGGACAAACGATTGCTAAGTTAGCAGAAGCCTATAGAGTTTATGGATAACGGGGTTGAACTTCACCTTCGCACTTCTCCATTATTTACATTCGTCTTTTTCCTACAGCTGACGACTTAACAACACACCCATCTGGCGAAGAAGTGACAGTGGCAGGCTTGCACTCCATCCTGCCAAAGGAGCACGGGAACAAGTTCTACGAACTGCAGATACTGCACCATCACGACAAAGATGTGTCCGCCATCGCCTCCTGGGACTCCTCTATACACGACTCGCAATATCTTAACCGGATCACTGAAGGTAACAAAGTTTTTATGACACTTATAACTTGTCTGGCTGACGGTTATCTAACTAATATTATAAATGCGAAAGTATGGATGGATGGATGGATGGATGGATGTTTGTTTGTTATTCAATCACGCCAGAACGGCCCAACGATAGAGAAAAGTCTGGAATAGCACATATAGGCTACTTTTTATCTCGGAAAATTGCGTAGTTCCCGCGATAAACGAATTCTTTGCAGACGAAGTCGCTGGCAACAGCTAGTATGCTTATATGTTTGTGTTTATTCATACTGGCACTCCACTTCGCGTTGCGTGTTCGTGTTGCACTATTGGCATCTTCGTCGCATACGCTAGAAACAATATAGCGCATCCCCTTCACTCACGCAAATATTTGGATAAATACGCCAAGTGGAGTGCCAGTATAAGGTTATAAATATGTGTAGATGAAACGTTATTTACAACCTAGACGACTTCCCTATGGCTGTAATGCCCAAGGCCAAGGCATATCTGTCCAATAGCGTCGAATCAAAATTAAAGCAATATAAATTATATTTAAAACTACCTTCTGCCCGCGACTTCGTCCGCGTAGAATTAGTAATTGACATGTTTAACGCTATCTTGCGGGAACTATGCAATTTTCCGGGATAAAAAGTAGCCTATGTTTCAATCTAGGGTACCAGCTATCTCTGTTCCAAATTTTATCCAAATCCGTCCAGTCGTTTCACCGTATAGAAGGAACAAACATACACACTCGCTTACATCGTCACAAACTGTCGCATTTATAGTATTAGTAGGATAATTTAAATGTTGGGACCTGTTTCACCACTTCCTGTTATTTTTAATCTTAAGAATCAGTTTGAGAGAAATGCATGGTATTTAATCAGATTTATTTTTGGTCCCCTTATTCATAAGCGCTCTATAAGCTTCTGCTAACTTGGCAATCGTTTGTCCTTATCTGTGAAAGGTAAACGTCAAAGTGACAGATAAGGACAAACGATTGCTAAGTTAGCAGAAGCCTATAGAGGGTTTATGAATGAGGGGATTAAGAGGGTGCATCCGTGCTGAGCTCGCAACGTCGCATTTTTGGTGATATTTTGCGATTATTTCACAGAAATTGAATGAAAGTTTCAAATATCCGTCTGTAGTGCACTTCGTTTTTAGTGTACTAATGTGTCCAATGCAATGAATGATCAATGGTGATGGACTTTTATTTTCGTATTAAAGGGATAAAATACAATATCTCGTCTAATAAGAAAATAAAAGTCCATCACGATGAATTATTGCATTAGACACATTAATACACTAAAAACGAAGTGCACTACAGACGGATATTTGATACTTTCATTCAATTTATGTGAAATAATCGCAAAAAATCACCAAAAATGCGACGTTGCGAGCTCAGCACGGATGCACCCTCTTAATGTCTAAAATATCGAACAGAGCGGAGATTGAATTTCAAATTTCTTATTTGTAGCCAACGAACGTGTGTACCTGATACTTAAAACGACGGTGAGACTGTCGCACCCAGCCCCAATGGATCTCATACTTAGGAAACGATTAGGATTAAACATTTACAAGCGGCAGAGCTTCACTGACAGAATACGGAAGAAAATTGTCAGGTCAGTCATCTTTGAGTAAGTACGAGAAACATTTTATTTGATTTACTTTTAAATTTACATACATACATCACCTGTATCTCTTACGGGGTAGACAGAAGGTTACGAGACCTAAAGGTCACGTTTAGCATGATTGTGGGCGTATATGTGGAAAGGGGAATCAAAATAGTGATGGGTTGCTAGCCGCATCGCCTATAACATCATTCCTAAGATTTTTGCCAATTACCTCGATGGGCTTTTACCACCTGTGCGGGAAGAGAAGCAACTGGTACGTTCTATGTTTTTTACTCCCAGACCAGAATGGAAGAAAAATAAAAATCTGAAATCTTCTTTTTTGTTTTCTCTTTCTTTAAAGTCTTAAATGTATCGGTTAACTTATCATGGGAATCAATTCCGCCTGAGATTTTTGTTTACCGTACCGGTATTTATAAAGCGGTTTTGTGTGTGCCGTTCCTAAGTAAAACCACTACACAAGGCCCTATTCGGGTTACCACAAAATCGTGAAGTATCAATGGTATGGATTAAACGGTCAATAATATCGCATGATCCTCTTTCTTTTTAGACCATTTGTCTGTAATATTTAAATACCGTTAGACCATATTTCATACGTACACAAATTGGACGTTTTCCATTACTAAGGCGCCACGAGCATCGATTAACTGTCCATATTATTTCCAGGGCGGATCAATTGACGCAGACGGGCGTGACCTACGAAGTTGTGTCCAACATTCCAAAAGCTTCGGAGGAGTTGGAGGAGCGGGAGAGCCTCGCGCAAATCGCGGCCACGGGCGAAGAGGCGAGCGCCGCTGACGGCGAAACTTATATAGGTAAGATTTTACTGCAATAAATGGTTTGTGTGCATAACGTCCCACTCGCAAAACGTCTTCTCTGCAAATGGTCCCTTATGTAAAATACCCCATTCGCAAAACGTCCCTTTCTCAATAGGTCCCACCCCTTTCGCAAAACGTCCCGTCTGCGAAATAACCCTTCGCAAAATGCCCCGTCTGGAAAAAGCTTGTTTCAGTAGAGACTTAGGAGTCTTCTCATGGGATAAGGATAGTTTTGCGAACGGGCCATTTTGCGAAAGGGACGTTTTGCGAACGGGACCTTATGCAAAAGGGTCGATTTGCGTAAGAGGTATTTAGGAAAGGGACATTTCGCGAAAGGGACAAAGGGACATTATGTGAGTGGGACGTTATGCGCCCAAACCCAATAAATTAATATATACCGACTCCTTAACAGAGTCCTCGCCCACGCGGCACAGGAGCGCTGGGTAGGACGACAAAGGGGACCGAGGGAGGTGCGGGCGGGTCCCCTTTTTCCTCCCACCCCGCGACCCTGTACTGCGCGGGCGAGGATTCAGTTAAGCGGTCGGTCTATAATGTTGGTGGAAATTGGAGATGGAGCAGTGAATTAATGGAGGACCGACCATAGATACACAACTTTTGAGATAATTTTAATTGCATTTTTAGATTTTGTTATATTATGGTTCTATCGACGACGTCTTTCTGATTTGAAAAATGAAAGGCGAAACAACAATGCACGTAGACTTTATTAATAACTAGCAACAGCCCGCGGCTTCGCCCACGTCCCAGCTTTTTTTTTCGAATTTTTGTTTTATAAGAACCTTCTCCTGACAATGACGAACACAACAAAAAATACTAACAAACGCATTTCATTTTTATGTATGTACTAGCTGTTGCCAGCGACTTCGTCTGCAAAGAATTCGTTTATCGCTATCCCGCGGGAACTACGCAATTTTCCGGGATAAAAAGTAGCCTATGTGCTATTCCAGACTTTTTTCTATCTATGTGCCGAATTTCATCCAGATCCGTTGGGCCGTTCTGGTGTGATTGAGTAACAAACAAACATCCATCCATCCATCCATCCATACTTTCGCATTTATAATATTAGTTAGATATGAGACGAAGAAGATTACACTGCCTGAAATGTGTACATCTTTTAAAAAAACTTTTTACCCCCCAGAAAAATACACGCGAGGCGTTAGCGCTGTTGAAAGCATCCTGACGCTCGACAGGCTGCGCCAAAGCGTCGCCGTAAAGGAACTCGAACAAGCACGAGGCCAGCCAATCACGATGCGCAAAACCGCCTCCGTGCCTAACTTCTCGCAGGTAAGACGATCCCTGATTGGTGGAAATGCCGCTAGTTTCACACTGAACACTGAAGCAATTCCAGTTTTCCAGTAGACGATCAGTTTTACTACTTTACCTTTAACATATCTCCTAAAAAAATTGGCGTACACGATATTTTCGCTTTCAAGTCCAGATTCGTAGCATGTAATAGGAATCATGTTATTGAGATTTGCGTTCCTTACTAACTAGTTTGGTTCGAAGATATGTACAGGTACTTAGTAAACTTCTTGAGTACCTACTGACCTTAAATGTACCGACCGAAGCGTATCTAAAGTTTTTTTGGTAGAGAAACACATGCGCAAACCATAAGTTTGGGGTACCTAAACTCTAGAAGTTTATCCAGCATCTGTACTTAGCCCTTTAGATATACGAAGGAGGAGTCTCTTACGCGAATGTTCCTTTATAAATGAATTATAGTACAACTGATCTAATTAGCATTTTGAACTAACACTAAATAGGCTTAGACGACACATTAACAAGGTTTGAATAGAGTACAATATTAAGGCTTAATAACACGGCCAGCTAGCGTTAACTGCTAATCAATGTTGTAACACCTAACATACATAGACTAACACAACACAATGTATATAATAAGCGATATTAGCTTTACACTACGGTTTCTTGTCAAACGAAGACTTAGGTCTGTTGTTGACAAGGTTCTTTACGATTCGATGGTTTTAAAACACGTTTGCTCTTCAAAAGATTGAGTTACTTTACTTGCTCGAAGATAGTGATCGAAAATTAAATTAAATCGAGTACTAACAATGTTCAACAACAATACGCTTTCATGTTCGTTTCATGTTTCTCTTTCGCTCTTGAAATATGCCAAAGAAGTGCTATCTTAACATAAAAAAATATATATGTGCGAGTTGCGTCAAGCTAGTTTAATAATCACATTACCCATAACCATGGCTTTTGCTGTTGTGTTATGGCTATGTTATTGCTAAAGTGATTTGGTGCAACTAACACTATGACTATGTAGTTTATATAATGCTATATGGTCAAGTGCTACCATTGTTCGCTTGTAAGTAAATCGCTATCTTACTCAAAATTATGAGCAAAGACGACTTAAAATGTCAATACAAATAGAAAGATCGTTACGAATATTTTTTGCGTTACTTATTTGAAAAGCAAATGCCGCCATCGTAAGAAGCAATGTGTACGCTTTTTAACGTGTGTATTGTCGCTACGCACTCGGCTGCAGCTGTCCCAGGCGCTCGAGAGTGCGACCAAGACGACCAACGTGAGTCCAAAGCATGAACGTACATGTCCTCGTAGACCAGCCACGCAAGCGTTAACGTTAGACGAAGCGAGCGTAATTTTATCCCACTCTTACTCAGGTTACACACTCGAGGACGCAGACGAGACGAACCAAGCGCGAATGTGTTGCGAGCGCCCCTTCTGGTCGCCCCTGCCTATCATTCGCTTTATCTACTCCGTGACGATTTAGTGAAATCCTCCCATGCAAGCTGTTGATAGAAAAACGTTCGTGTAAAAGTCTCGTCTGATTTAGTATGGAAAAATTGGTACTGGCGCTAACATTAACAAATTGATTTCATATTTGATACTTCAATGGGGTTCAGCGTTCTTATGGCGTAATTTGTTCGTCTCTTCTACCACGTCTATCTATATCGTAGAGCGGGTAATTGTAAAATAAGAGTGTGATTGGTAGCTCTCTTGCAGCCTCCGCTTGCCACGTGAGAGCGTTTCCGCAAGGCTCGTCCGCGAGTGTGTAACCAGCATCAGGTACTGTAAAGGCTGGCATGTAGAAGAGAGAGGTAGAATATAGCTCGCAGCGTGTAGCGTGCGCGCTAATTGGCTCGTCTAGAGCCTCTGCTCACTTTAGATTACTGTTCTGATTCCTAGTACCCTGGTGTCTACTCTAAAGTTTCGTTCGACTCTTTCGCCTCTGTTTGGGCGTTTAAGTCTGATATTTTACAATGTTAGATACTAAAATTGCCCTATGGCATGGATTAAAGATGGCATCGCCATTTAAATAAGAATGTCAAAAAACGTGTTAATAAAAGACTCTGTGACCTTTGAATATAAGTAACTTAGTTTTAACGGATGATACAAGATGTACCATCCTATAGTTTAAGGAAACAAGGCATCTTTGGACCCTATATTATATATTTTATTATTGTTTTTATTACCGAAAAGGAGACGTTTCGAATAATTCCTTGGAGTAGACCTACCACTTACCTTTTACTTCCATTTCGGTGTAATTTTGGTCTGTATGTTATTTGACTCTAATATCAAAGCGGTTTCTTAGTTATGTAGGTTACTGAGATTAAAATATAGTTGAAATGTACTCGTAATGTCAAGTGAAATACAGACATAACTTTAATTTTGTAATGACAAAAAACAATCACGATGGAAATTTACTTTTATTTATTACAAACAAATCGTATAGTATACCGTCGTGATTGTAACTAACTTTGAATATTTTGTTTATGAGTTAGGCTTACTGTTAATGTTTTTCAGTGGCTATTGTTAGCTTTCGACATTTCAATGGCGTATTTGGGCTTTTTGTGCTTACTTCTGGGAAACATCTTTCTAGAGTGGAGGTGGCACCGTCGGCGTTGATTATAACTTATTTTATTTGTGTACCTGTTAGTTTCTACTCGTTACTTTAGTTAAGGATTGTTTTGTATATATTTCCCACCGAAAAATAAAAATTGAGGCATAAATGCACTGTTCGTCATGAAATCAAGCAATAACGCATAGAACACTTTTAACCATTTCATTTTGAAAGAATACATAAAAAACCTTGGAATCGCTACCTTACGGCGTGTTTAAATTGATCGTATTCCGAATGTGACCCAAGACTTGAAACTGTACAAATTTGATTCTAGACCTTTGTCTATTAGAATGGTCTGAGCTTCTATGCGTTATTCTAAAATAGTCGGCCTCTTTCATAACTCAAAACTTCTCACAGATCATGCGTCTGGATTCATCTTTCGAGTCGCTCACTGGACTTGCGACGGCTCGTTCCGGCAGCGTGGCGGACTTAGCCGACGAAAACCCAAGGCGGACGGCGCACAGGCATTCGTACGCGGCTCCTGCGCACAACGATCCTGATATAGCCACGCCCACCAAGCCGTTTGGACTCGGTAAGTTGTTATACTTTGGTTAAAAGTTAGGTTATGTCGTATTAATATTAATTATAATGAGGCCGTTATAGTGTGACTTTTTACGGTGATGCAAACGCGGTTTAGTTCTTAACGGCTGTACTAAGCTAGATAGAATATGTTTTATGAAACGAGTGTTTTCCAAAAAAAAGTCCGCATGTACATTTTTCCAGAATTTAAATAATTTGGGTTTATCTTACACAGAATCGTTTACCATATCGATTCTCATACAAGTTAAAATGTGTCCCAGATTATGGTTTTTTTTTCCTGTTCGTCACGTTCCATACATACATAATACCTATAATTCAAACAAGTCACGAACTGGAATGGAACTTTGGGACACATTTTTTCTTGTATAAGAATCGATAGGGTACCTAAACGATTCTGAGTAAGAAAAACCCAAAATAGTTAAATTCTGGAAAAAATTATCATATGGACTTTTTTTTGGAAAACGCCCAAACACGGAATTATTGCGCGAAATAAATGTGTTATTTACCTGGATGTTTTAGCTACCGTTTTGTGTATGTTGGCCACTTACTTATGTGAAAGGAAGATGGCGTTTGCATTGCCGCATAAGGTCGCTACCGGCTGTCTCGAATGCAGAGTTCTGTATTTTCATGCCAAATTATCATTGTGAAAGACCAACATTAAAATAAGTGCACTTTTGTGTGCAGTATGCACTGCAAATGACATTTGTAAATTACATAAAAATATTCAAGGTATATTCATTTAAGTACATCCAAAGACAAGGAATATAAAAAAGACGAGTAGTAAATTGCATTTGCTAATGGAATTCACGTATTGATGGCACGTAAGAGTGATAACTACCTGTATATAACTCACAGGTAGTTTACAAATCGTCTTTTCTATATAACCTAATTGTTAACAAACAAATTTTAAATCAAAGAAACATAACTTTTAGAAAGCTCTTGAGTAATGACTACCCAAAGATTCGTATACCTACTACAAATGACATAAAACATGGAATATCTTGTGTATATTATATGTACCTGACTATATCTTTTTCAGTACCTATTCAAACATTGTACAGGTCTCCTTTTCCCAATACATTCATTTATTTTCCGTCAACCATTATAATACATACATTAAACATGTCATGCCTTTACAGTATTGTTATTTAGTGTATATTTTTATAAAAAGTTTGTGCACTTTTGCATTGATACATAGTGTATTATAATATGAAATTAAGTACGGTTGTAAAGAACAAAAGTAAAAAGATTAGATAAATCAAATTATAAATACTTAGTGCACTTTGTAGAGTAGGTACAGATTCAATGAAATTTAACTAGCCTTAAATAAATACGATTGCACGATATTATGTAGATGATTAAAAGTAAGTTTTGCAAAAATTAGCACTTAATTATTTAATAATAAACAACAGAAGTACGACTATTGATTTTAAATCTAGGCAACTCATTCTCACAAAGTTTGTTTCCACTATTTTCACAATTACTAACATCCACTTCATAATCTCACAAAATTACTTTTTTTTCAACTTGCTTTGTGGCAATGCTATGGCTCATAACTATGGTCTCTCTATTTTCTGTCTTTCGTCTTCAACTTTATTCCCATTTACTTTACCACAACTGTATCATTTAAAATTAAATTAAATACAAATCCAGGAATACCTCCTTCTTTGATGATATCGAATCGTAATAGAATTTTATTAAAAAGCACAAATAACCATCTCGCTCGTGACTCTGGTCAGTTATCAAGTTCTGTTACTATGAGATATGCATCAAGAATCGAGTGCAATTTTTGGCCCGGCTTGAACTAACGCTGTTTTCTATATCTTGGTCCCTGGCTACCTTCAGGCTCATTCCTATCAGGTAAACAATATGGTCTTGACTCTGAATGGCAACTGTATGACAAAATTTATTAGACGAATGTTTAATATGACAAAATTATCAATGAATGTGTATCTGTTACCCTTACTTGATTGGCTGTTTGTTCATCTGTACTTATTATCATATGGATTCGAATTAACGGGCATTTAAAATTATTGCCATCGTTAAAATTGTCCTCAAAGGTTACATCGTTTTATAAGCCGTTGGAATCAACGACTTTTAGATTCACAATGTATTGGCTGCTAGTGTTGGTATAACTGCAAGCTTCGAGCATCGGGCAAGCTTCTGTCGTTGTGTTTATCTATCTGTTTGTTTGCGTGTCTCTTTCATTTGCATGGACCGAGCATGACCTGTGATTATTTCCTTCTCCCTTCCTCTTCGTTGATCTATTGCTGTGGATTCAATCGGCGAGAATTGCTTATAACTAGATGAGAGATATAGATGAATCTATGCTTACATCTGATAGAAAAGATAGGTTATAATTTATAACTTAACCATCATCAGCCAATAACCATAGAGTAAATGTAAAATTGTTATTGTATAATTGTTTATAGTCTAAAAACTTCAAAGACAGTCCAGTCTCTGTATTATGTAGAAAGTAAAGTAGCAATAGAAATATGAGACTATAATTGTGTGTAGGTTTGTGTGTTGTGCTAGGAAATATGCATGTAAAATGTAGAATATTGCAAGAAGTAATAATGAAACTATGTGACTTCCATAGATTATGTAACCGACGCATGTATAAAATAGAAGACGTATATTGTAAAGTATGTAATTTATTGACATGCTGTTTGTACGATCTTGTGGAGATGTTCAATTGTATTTAGATATTTTAGATCCTTGGGTAACATATTGAAATTGTTAATCGTTATATACTTGAATGTGAGAACTTCAAAAATATTTTAGTTTTTGATTATTATTTCTTTAATTAAGTAAGAATTTTATTAACAAGCAAATTGTAATCAAATCTGGTTTGTGAGCATATTCCAAAAAAAGTCCACATTTTTTTTTTTTTTATTTAATTATTTTGGGGTTTTCTTACTCAGAATTGTTTACTCTATCGATTTTCATACAAGAAAAAATGTGTCCCAGATTTTATGGATTGTTTCCTGTTCGTCACGTTCCATACATACTTACCTAAATTAAAAATGTGACGAACTGGAATGGAAGTTATGGGACACATTTTTTTCTTGTATAAGGATTGATAGGGTAACTAATTCCGAGTAAGACAAACCCGAAATAGTTAAATTCTGGGAAAATGTTCATGTGGACTTTTTTGGAAAAAGCTCTTGTATGGTTTCTTTCACCTTTGACAGCTATAACTCTGGCTCATTTTTTTTTATTGGACTGGAATGACAACTGCAAAAAAGCTATAAGAAACTTTTCTGTATGCCGATGTTTCTGAAGTTCTCTATTTAAACTTGAAATATGTATATTTTTAGTTACTAATATTGACAAAATCGTTAATGTTTCTATTACAGCTCGGCCTACGTTCCTTAACTTGAATTTGAACCTGAACTCACTGCGACTGCAGACGCCAAACAAGTGTACGTTCAGAATCAGACGCCGACTCACTAGTGTGGCTTGTTTATAAAGATTTTATTTGTCATATCGTTTGAGTTCTTAATTTCTTCAATGTACCCGGGGCCTTATTCTGTAACCATGGACGATATCGCGTCGATGATTACGTTATAAGTTCCCGTCATTTGTAAATTGGAGCGTGCAATTTATATTTTACTCTTCAGTGGCACGCCTCATTTTACTACTAAATTTTGGTAGCCGTCAAAGTGATTTGTTTTGTAGTTTTTAACATTGTTTTAATTTTTATTTGCTACTTAAAGAAAATATAAGACAACCATTGGCATGAAATCAGTCATTACAAGCATGAAATTGGAATTTCAATCAAATTTGTATTTGTAGATAAAGTTTTCTTAAAATTGAAATTCGACGGCTGTCATCTCAGTACAATTAAAGTACCTAGTTTTAATGAGATGAGAGCTGTTAAATGTCACTTTTAAGATTTTTCTAATCTGTAGCAAAATTCATTATATTTTATTATTGAGCCCTCAGGAGTTGAAGTAAGCTACGCATTAGACTAAGTTTATTTCTATTAAGTTAATCTCACTTAGCGCTTTAAAACATTAGACGAGTTATTTTTTATTTGTATGAAGCAATAATTTTCAAAGTATTCCAGCATAGCTACTTGAATCTATCAAAAATATAATAAATCTAACGCTATTTGGACGTGAAAAAAGTGGTGTACTTATGTAACCTACCTGAATTAAACCAATTTGCTTTGTATTTTTGAAACTTACGCTTCAAACAACTTGCATTATTTCTATTGATAAACGTAACGTTATACAGCGTGTTCTGATTTGACCTTTCGCTTGTAGCGTCCCCTGCGAGCGGTAAACTGGGCCCTCGCATGACGACGCTCCACGAAGAGCCAGGTCGTAGAAACGACGAGGATTCCCACTCGGAGCCAGAGAGTGCGCCCGCAGACGCGCTGACCACGCCGCGCTCGCATGTATGTACTGAATAATACCATAAGAATAAATAATAACAGAGTAGAACGGAATCGAATCTCTTTTGACCGCGTCCAAAACGCCGCCATTTATATACCTACTTCCCCCCTCACGTCGTTACACCCCTCTGTCGTCCAGGCGTGTTGCTAGGGTTGCTTACCTGTTAAATATGACTTACGTCTAAAGATAATATCGCTAAAATATAAGTTTTTATTAACTTTGAAATCATTATTTTATTCTAGTTTTACAAAATATGAGATTTATAAATCATTCCAAGATGAAGCTATGGAAAGCGCAAACAGCTAAACGCGCGTGCGGCGACGCCGGCCGTGACAGCCTGACTGAGTGGCTCGCTTAGCGAGTACTCTAATAACGTGACCTTGAGTCCGGCCGGAGCGGGAGTTTCCGTTCTACTATGTTCGTATTTATTCTTATGATAATACCCCCATTCCTATAGACTAACGGCTTAATAAAGCTAAAGGGAACCGAGGGCCGTGCCGGCGGGTATTGCGCCTGCCGCCCGCACCCTCTCAGTCCCCTTTGTCCTCCTACCCTGTGCCACTGTACCCGCGCGGGCGAGGACTCAGTCAAGCGGTCGGTCTATAGCGAGCTCATGTCGTACTAAAAAATAAGATAACCTACTCTAAATAATTTTAAATATATTTAAAGAAAATAAGTAAATGTGATTTATTTTTTACTCAGGGTCGCCCACATCGAAGTCATTGAGGACTATTTGTGAACTATTCGTAATCGTAACTGTCGGATAGTGAAAGTGTTTTACCAAATAACCATTACTCCTTATCTTACTTCCTTAATAAATAGTAAAATACTTAAAATATAAAAGTTACACTGCCTCTCTGTCTGCTCTCTTCGCATTAAAACCGCTTCACTGGTCGTGATGAAATTTTGCTCGAAGGTAATATGTATGAACAATAGGAAATTAATAAAATAGGCTACTTTAAATCCCAGAAAATTTTGAGAGTACCCGCAGGAACGGGATGACGATAAACATTTTTTTTTTGCAAATGTCGTGGGCTACAGTGCTATAATACTTCTACTATTCCTTCTTTATTTCTTACTAGCTGTCGCCCGGGTTTTTGTCTACGAAGAATACGTTTATTTCCCACGATAAAAGTAAAACGCAGTTTTCTTACATAAACTTGTTTGTC
The DNA here is from genome assembly GCA_963854515.1 of Pandemis heparana. NCBI lineage: Eukaryota > Metazoa > Arthropoda > Insecta > Lepidoptera > Tortricidae > Pandemis > Pandemis heparana. Next base: position 14,808,555 of record OY978007.1, on the reverse strand, counting down.
ACCAGCGTCAACGCGGGCGGACGTCGTCGCGCGGGTTCCTGCCGACGTCCAAGACGCTGGACTCGCTGCACGAGCTCGCGTGCGAACGCGTGCCGAACAAGAATTCGCCCTCGATATCGTCTAGCGGCTATGGTATGTAGCGTAGTCACTACATAGAAGAAAACAAAGTCGCTTTCCTCTATCCCTATGTATGCTTAGATCTTTAAAACTAAGCAACGGATTTTGATGCGGTTTTTTTAATAGATAGAGTGATTCAAGAGGAAGGTTTGTATGTATAATGCTACGCAGACGAAATCGCGGGCAGAAGCTAGTAACCTATAAACTGACACAGTCAAGGTAACCAATATGTATACGCCACAAAGATATGAATTCAAAGCGATAGTGTTTATTTCTGCAACTTTGCACGTAAAAATATGTAATCTTAACCTTGAATATTCCTACATACTTCAAGCTTAAAACTAGTCTAATGTGTTTTAGAGTTTGGAATAACTAGGGAACCATCCGTATTTCAGCGTTACACTATTTACAAGCATTTTAACCTCGCAACTGTCAACTTTATTTAGCCAAATGAAAGCGCCTTTTACATTGCATGTACTGGGGGCCTTACCATGACGTCCTAATTCCAACTCAGTTCAAGTATTAGCTGTCACTTTTAGTATGAATCTGACAGCGAGCGAACCTAAACTGAATCGCATTAAGACGTCATGGTAAGGCCCCTGACTTCATATCAAGTCAATGGCGGTGAAATGGTTGAAGTCGGCGATAATATTGCTTATATTATAATTGTATGCGGTGAGATACAATGGTAATATCTAAAAGCATTGACGTCCATCTTAGTTCATTCAGCAATTGTTTTTCCCTACAGGCTCACAGGCTGTATCATCAACGAACTTAACAAACGACGACACGCTCTCAATCCGAAGCATGTCCGTTGACGACACACCAGACTTCGACAAATCCCTTGAATACACCCAATTAAGCCGAACCAAGACCTCGATGGCGGGCTTACGCAACGAAATAACGGAGCTACGCAACGACATCAGCGACTTGAAGAACGATATAGTCGAATCTAAGAACGAACTGAACGATACGAGCTTTGAGAAAACTAAGACGCCGGTACTGACGCCTGGGTCGAGGAATCGTATCAATCCGTTTATGCGGGATTGTGTGGAAGAGCCCATGGTTGATCCGCTTGGAGCGATTCCGATTGAGAACCTCTCGGTGGCCAGCCCGCCGACAGTGGAGACTCAGGTCAACGGGGAACTGACACATGATACATCAGTTGGTGAGTCTGACATTTTGCTGAATGTTGGGCAATTTTCTTATAAATAAATAAATGTCGTGGGGCAATTGACACTAACGTCCCTTTAGCAAATTAATCGCTAAAATACGGTTGAACTTAATTTTAGTGACAACTCTTCTGTTTTGAAAATAATTCAGGATATTACCGTATTGAAGTCACGCCTTTAACGCATTACAGTTATTATGTCGATCAAAGCGTGAAAATATTTACTAACCATAGTGAAAGATTCTTACCGGGTGGAAAAGATAGTGAGGAGGCCTTTGCCAAGGCAACATTAAAAAAAAACAAATAAATATTATGCTACATAAAAAAACTACAAACAAAAATTTTTCAGGGATATTCTGTCAAACTTGCCCCAATCTGCTCCCAATAACATCAATCTATCTATCTAATCAGCCCACATCCACCCACTGCTGAGTAAAGGTCTCTTCATTGTAGTGGGCAGACCACCAGCCCGTTGGTCAGATGACATCTGGAATTCAGCTGGAAAACTGTGGATGAGACTGGCACAGAACCGGGCAAAGTGGCGTGAAAATGAAGAGGGCTTTACCCAACAACATGTATCTCTCAAATTCAGGATTAGAACAGTTTTCACAACAAACCAAATTGTAATCTTATTCCACAGTAGAAGCAGACGTTGAATCAGTGAGCTCGGAACAGAGTCACGACACGGAGCGCAGCCGCGAGGCGTCGTCCGTCGGAGAGAGTGACTCCGCGTCCACCGGGCCCGAACAGGGTGTTGTCAAGACGCAGCTGCCTGCTGGCAAGGTAAGAATACAGACTAAGGTGGGCTTGCAGACCAGACGTATAACTCAGGGTTTAAAATGTATGGAACTGTCATCCCTAAAAGGTTTAGCGATTTATTTTTTTGCTGATCCTCCACCGTCAAATGATGTCAAATAGTTGGGTATTATAGACTGTGATGGTTCTTTAGGTGCTGACAAATTTGAGCGTTCGCGCCTCACGGACGCCTCTTTGACAGACATGTTCGTCGCTCTATTTGATACTGTTTCCAATGTTCAATTCGAAAAATTTAAAGGTGCCGATTGACTTGAACGTTCAGACGAACAAATCATTGATCACCATTTTTGGCTCTTTTTAATAAATGATCTCGACATATATTTTAAATGTAATGTAACACTCACATTTAAAGTATTAGTGTCGGGACTTAACTGCGTAAAAATTGTTTTAATTACCTTGACGTTTTGGCCAAGATGCAGTGGCCATGGTCACGAGCAGACTGCCATGTAGGGTATCACATTCGTTTAGTTGCGCGAGTTTATCGAACTACCCGCACTTGGTCACTATTTTCCATATCACGGCCGCTGAGGTAATAAAAATAAATTGACGCAGTTAAGTCCCGACAATAATACTTTAAATACGAGTGAAAATCGCAGAAGTTAAGATTATATTATTGTAATGCAACATTCGCTAGAATGCTTATTGCAAGTGAATGTTCAAGTCCGAGCACCTTAAAAACGGCAGCGAATGCCTACAGGGGTCCACCTGCAGTATATCCACCTGGATTTCGATGGAGCTTCTCCCAAGGACAACGGCGGAGCTCCTTTTTTGAGTATTTTGTCCTTTAGGCAACTGAAGATACATAACTAACCTCACCTATGTCTCCTATAATGTTTCGTTTTGGATGTTGTATGTATTTAAGTATGTATTTATCTACATTATGTAAGCATGTATATCCGTTGCCTGGTACCCATAGTACAAGCTTTGCTTAGTTTGGGACTGGGTCAATTAGTGTAGTTTGTGCCATGATATTTATTTATCTATTTAGGTGATCCGCCGGCGGGCGACGAACTCGGCCCGCAGCGGCGCGCGCGCGTCGCACCCGGGCGCGCGGCCGCGCTCCGCCGCGGAGCCCGGCGCCGCGCCCGCCGCCGACCGCTCGCTGCACGACACGCCCGCCTCCTCCACCGAGCGCATCGCAGACGGTACGCACTCGGCCCGCAGCGGCGCGCGCGCGTCGCACCCGGGCGCGCGGCCGCGCTCCGCCGCGGAGCCCGGCGCCGCGCCCGCCGCCGACCGCTCGCTGCACGACACGCCCGCCTCCTCCACCGAGCGCATCGCAGACGGTACGCACTCGGCCCGCAGCGGCGCGCGCGCGTCGCACCCGGGCGCGCGGCCGCGCTCCGCCGCGGAGCCCGGCGCCGCGCCCGCCGCCGACCGCTCGCTGCACGACACGCCCGCCTCCTCCACCGAGCGCATCGCAGACGGTACGCACTCGGCCCGCAGCGGCGCGCGCGCGTCGCACCCGGGCGCGCGGCCGCGCTCCGCCGCGGAGCCCGGCGCCGCGCCCGCCGCCGACCGCTCGCTGCACGACACGCCCGCCTCCTCCACCGAGCGCATCGCAGACGGTACGCACTCGGCCCGCAGCGGCGCGCGCGCGTCGCACCCGGGCGCGCGGCCGCGCTCCGCCGCGGAGCCCGGCGCCGCGCCCGCCGCCGACCGCTCGCTGCACGACACGCCCGCCTCCTCCACCGAGCGCATCGCAGACGGTACGCACTCGGCCCGCAGCGGCGCACCCAAACAAACCAGACAAACGATTGCTAAGTTAGCAGACGCCTATAGAGCGTTTATGAATAAGGGGGTTAATCACCAAAGAGAATATAATCACTACCGTTTTAAGAGACGGGAGTGCTTTACATAAAGACTGAACTCGTATTAGTATGAAACGCAGGCGAAAACGATCTTAACCCGCCTAAATTCGAATGCCGTCAAATATCTAGTGCTTTGTAGGTTTCGACGTTCTTTCAAACTTAGGTGAAAAAAATCGCCTTCGTTTCATATCGTCGGTCTGATACAAAAGATATCCACTGCTAGACATAGGCTCTCTCCCAAAGAGCGCCACAAAAACGATCCTGAGCCGTGGCCGTCAGCATCAGACCATCTTGAAGGGCGACCACGTACTGAAAGACGCAGCTTGTCAGACCTCCCCCTAGGTGGACAGCGGTTGGCAGCGGGAAGATGACGCACTATAATTTGTACGCACTTCCTACCCTCCCATCATCCCCCCACTACACGTCCTAGGGTGAGCTTATGTTTTATTTTGTATCTTCAGACGAGTCGTCGGATGGGCGTTCGCACACGGCGCCCGAGTGGCTGAGCGTGGGCGAGAGCGTGCAGCTGCGGCTGAGCAGCAGCACCGGCGTCGTCGCGTACGTCGGGCCCACGCACTTTGCGCACGGCCTGTGGGTCGGCCTGGAACTGGACGCGCCAACAGGTAATTTCATAAGAGCGTTTTAAAAAAAAGTGTAATTTTTTTTTCCAGCAGTTAACTAATTTTAGGTACTTAATTTTAGGTAGTTTTATTAGGTACTCAGAATCGTTTACCGTACCGATCCTTATACAAGAAAAATGTGTCCCAAAACATCCGCTACAGTTCGTCACATTTTTGTTCGTGGTTTTTTATATGTATGGGACGTGACGGACAGAAAAAAGACCACAATTAAATTTACGACATACTTTTTTCTTGTATGAGAATCGATAGATTCTGAGTAAGAAAAACATAAAAAAAATAGTTAAATTCTGGACACACTTTTTTTTGAAAAACTATTATTTACATCATAGCGTATCAATAAATAGTGAGGTAGCTCAGCCGTCTAAACAGCGTATTGCAACAAAAGCACTGCTCAGATTAAATTTTCGACCATAGTTTATTTTTGTGAGCGTCACAGTCTGGGATGAGTCACTATTTTCTTAACGCGAATAGACGGCCAATATTTTTCTACTCTGCTCTTATGTCAAATTCAATACATTTACAGCCTTATTCATAAAAAATCCTTAATTGAGGTTTGATCAGTCTATTAATTAACAGACTGATTAAGCTTATTTGACAGTTGTTAAAAAGTATGATTCATAAACGCTTGCTAGCAGTCTGTTAGCTAATGAGCTACTGATGGATGGATTGGATGGATTAGACGCGTTATGTTGTCACCTTGACAAATCATAGACCAAAAATGGCCTTTTAGTGAATTAAAAAAAAAAAATTGGCAGCAGTGGCAGCGAATTAGCGGGAAACCAGCGAATTAACACGACAGACTAGGCAGTGTGGATCTAGTTTCCTTTGCCTTTTCCGGAGGGAATAAAAACTTAAAACAAAAAAACTGTCTTGCGTATGGTTTTGCTCTTGCCAAAATCAGCTGTTCACATTTGTTGCGGCAATTTTGTGAGTTAGCAAAGAGATAAAGTAGGGTCTACGGTCCGCTAACTTTCGGAAGACTTAACAGACCCTTGATGGACTGATTAGCGCTAATTGACGTTTATGAATCATGTTTTTTTGCATCGGTCTTATAGCGAGCTTATAGCGAGCCTCTAACTTTTTATGAATAAGGCTGTTAATCTCTACTGTCGTATGGTACCTGCTTTAATTTTTTCCGACTACCACAAACACTCGATCAAGAGCTTAGCGACTTAGTAAAATCTTGTTAATTGTTTGACAGGCAAGAACGACGGCAGCGTGGGCGGCACGCGGTACTTCCAGTGCCGCGCGCGGCACGGCATCTTCGTGCGGCCCGACAAGCTCGTGCAGGACCGGCGCGGGCGCAGCGCCCGCCAGTACCGCGACGCCGAGCTCAAGCGCGCCACCAGCAAAGGTATTTTTTTTACCACGTTGGTAGCAAAGGTAGACATGCAGCGCTTTGGTGGCGGATACGGAAGGCTCTGAGCCTCTCTCTGATAGCTTGTTTTTATTAATGAATTCAAGTCAAACAAGCACGTACGGTACGAACTAATTGCTGAAATATTTTTGGCAAATGTTGTTGTTCCCCGTTGCTTTACATCTCGTATTTACTGTAGAAACTATACACTTGACAATAAAAGTACTCATGAATTTGCTTTTGCCGTAGATCGTAAATTAGTAAAGTATTTGTAGTAACAGTATTGTAGAGTTGGTTAAATATATTTTCAGGAGAGGGTCTACACAACTTACACAGATCGAGGAGTCGCGGCGAGAGCATAAACGTCGTCGGCACCAAAACTAGGAGCAAATAAAATCACCCGTTTACTTCACATGTGAGAGCGAACAGCATACATTGCTCGCTCTGTACCGTTATATTATATCACCGTTCCATACAACCCGCATTGTATCGGACCGAATTATAAATATACGTCCAGTACCCCTTTACCCAGTTTTAAGTTGCTCTAGCGGCAAATGGTGCTTTGTATGTAGATGATATGTTTCTTTATTAAAGCCGACAACCGTTTCATTATAAATTAAAAGTGTCGTGCGTTATTCGTTGTTAAACTTAAATTCTCTTAATTTATAATGGAATTGGACGATCGGTTAAGCAATATCGTATACCTTTATTCGTTGTTTTTCTTTATATAAAGGTCTGTTGATGGGAAATCGAATTCACTCGCATTTATTGACATCGTTCAATAACTTGACGTAGGGAATTTGCTAGGGTTTCCAATATTCGCAATTTGTTTAGTTGACATAAGCAATTTTATATTGATCAATTTATTTATTTATATTTTTTCATTGACATGAATGCAGTCCTAATTGGCTGCGTTGTAAATATAATTGGATTTTTTTAAATATGTGATTCTAATTTAATTCTTTTTAGATGTAAATATGTGAATTTTTGTGTGTATTATTAATTTAGAACCAATGAAATTTTTGTGATCAGTGATAATATTCGGTGGATTGTTTGTATAGATTTTTTTACTGTATAGTTTGTGGTATAGATGTTACTGTAATTTATTTATGTATTAGCTTATTGCCTACGGTTTTGTTATCTATCAATAATACATAGATTTATATTCTGCACATGGAATATAATATCTGTGAATCGCGAGCTTTTAACAAACACTTACTAAAATATTTAAAAAAACCTTGCTCAGTAATGAAATGTGTTTCTGAACACAGCCACCCTATATTGTGATAGTTTCTTGCCACGCGATAAGACACTGTATTGCCAAGCAATGAAGTCCTATATTTTTTTGACGCTTGCTTATTTTTGTCCCAAGTCAAGGTAGAATTTCACTAAAACGTCCAATGTTAAAACTTCGTCCTTGTAAAAGACTTGTATCTAAAAAAAATACTGAAATAGCATTTGTGACAGTAAAATACCCATTATTTTCTTTAGTTGCAAGAAATCAACAGTCTCATTCATTATGCATATTATGAAGAATGTGCCATTAGATTATACTGTGGCTCAAAAGTTAACCGTTTTTTTTTCTTGGATCATCTAGAATAAATAATGGGTAAATGAATAAAAATAAGTCGTGTCGACTTTCTGAAAATTAAATGTGTCACAAAGTATAACTGTCCTAAATTTATTATCTCCATCCACTTTCGAACAATAATCGATGGTAGATGTACAGTACATCGTGTATCTCAATATAATAAAAGATAAATATTATGATCGCCCGGTACGGGTGTGAACGATATCAGAGTATAATGGCGTAGCGCGTTTAAGCTATTTGGTTTAGGAGATGTCCACATAACCTCCGCAGCGAGTCGGAGTTATAGCCTAGCTCACCTAATGTATATTCCATCCTTTTAGTCAAGTAATCGTTCGTAAGTACATGTAATGAGTACACAAATAGTGTAAAACCAGGTTATTTACTAGTGTTTGTAATAATTTCACTCCAGCGCTCATAGCCCGCCACTTGCCTCATCCCTGTAACATCTTGTATATTTACATCTATGTATAAGTAATTATAATAAAATCTAACAAAAAAAGTAATCAAATGAGCTGTTTCTGATAGTTTAACGCAGACTTTTAGTGGATAATAATTGTAAGCGTTGACTGACGTGTACTTGTCACTCGTAGTTATCAGGACCTATCGAATGCTTATAGACTGTACTTAAACATTCCATTTAAACGGCATTTTCTACATTTATTATTATCAGATTCAGTAGTAATACTTCTCGGTCATAAGTTAGATTTTTAACGGAATAAACGTGACTTAACTTGTTAATTTTGCATTTGGTAATTTTGCATTATACGACCTGTTTACATGACTCGGCCCTAACTAGGACAGCTCAATGTGTAGTCGTAAAAATCCAAAAAGAAATATTGAATAAAGAATTTTCAAATATAGTAGGATGTGTCTTTGAAACTCTCGATGTGCTTTCGTCCAGTAGTTTGGTAGAACACGGGCAAAGAACTCGCTCTGTGCACACTGGTTTGTAGTAACTCGATCACACCTGGAATAGACGCTCTGCGTTTTGCGATCCGGTCAAAGAAAACAATCCCACATCATGTGTCGCATGCGCATGTAATGCAAATAATAATATAGGAAATGTAAGTGATGCGAGCAGCGTTTGTTTTGACCTAACCGCTGAAAAGACAACGTTTAGTACATTCTGAAACGTACATTTCACTTGTGCACTTGTATGATTCGGTGTGATGAGTTAGTTCTGAATTAGTGTTCATACTGTGAACTGAGTAGGAGAGCGGGAGGTACGGCGGTCGAGCGGGTATGCACTAGGGCGGCTCCTAGGATTAGGAAAATAGTGACCTTAAAACAGCGTTACGTAGGTTCTAATTTAATTTTTAGAAACTAAGCTGACCATGTGCTGTGCTTTTGTTTTAAACAGTAGTTATTAGGTAAATGAAATTATTTGTTTTGTATTATTATTTTATTAACTAAACGTACTACATCGTAGACATTGTATTTATTGCAGTCAATTCAACAAAATGAGCTTTTAATATAATGAAATTATTTTGATGACGTTGAATGATTTAGTTTTTAATGTAGTGTATGCATAAATTTATTTGCCAGTCTTTAAATTGTGTAAATTAAATTTTGAATATACCTAGATCACAAATCAAATGTATTTCTAATTCTTTTAATGTGATAAGCGAACTTATAGGCAGCTACTTGGTAGCATAGATGGTTGCATCTTCATGTACACATATATAAGCATAATCTAAAGAGATTCTAATATAATACAAAAATAGTTCCCTTCTAGCGGAAATATTTTTGCCAAGTAGCAAATTCGAGTCAACCATCGCTGTCATTATCAATAAATGTAATAATTATGGAACTCATTTGTTTTTATTATCAATGCCTCCATAAAACTATCGACCTTCTTCGATCAATAATACCAACGAAAACGGGTCACATATAAAATAAAAGCTCATCCACAACAGTTAATCTCAAGTCTGTAATGCCATGACATCTAGCAAAATACTATTAAATCGTCAAAATATAATGTTACTTTTACGATATTTTGTCAAAAGAATTATTAGTGTTTTAACTGTTAAGAACTATTTAATATAAGACCTCACTTTGTAAGTGAGGTGTTATTTGGAGATTCGACTGGAGAACCGATCCGTTAATCGCGATGGTATAGTTGATCGAAGATTGACGTAGTGTCTAGTGCATGAGAGACTTTATTGTAATGGATTTAGAGTACCTCATTGAATGAAAATTTTTCATCAAAGCATGATTCTAATTTTTCCAGAGGAAAGTAGAAATATTAATAAGAATTTCATGAGGTAGATGAAAGTTTTTAGATAAATCCATGAAATAAATTTATTTTGTATGTGCATCTTGCATACATAGAAAGTAGGTATCAAGCTAGCAAAATAATAGTAAAAAAAGGTTTATTCAAATCAGCATGCTGAACGAACGAAATCACGGAACATTGTAACCGCCGACAATAAAACAGACTCTGTTGGAATTGAATTTTATTTGCTTCTACCAAATAAATGATGATTTACTGCTCACCCGTCGTTATCGGATTTATTTAAGTTACCTAACTTTGTGCTGTGTGTCCCAAGTTAAGAGATGAAGACGTAAAAGTTTGTGTAAGTACCTATTTTACTTTTTTACTTACAATTTTTTGAATCAGCATTACTTTGCGCAGGTATGTATCTATGAACTTACTCGTACCTTATTACAAATGAGTAGGTTACGGAAAAATTATGTACCTGTTTTAATTCATTCAAGTTGTAAAATGGGAAGATAGAGTGATGTCAAAACTACATTGTCAAAGTGCGACGGGGACATGTGACACTAAATTTCTCACATTCCTGTACTGCCAAAATAAAACGGGTCCACAAGAAGTTACTGATTCAGTCAGCATTAGTTAATCAGTAGGTATCTATCAGATAATTAATTAAGTATACCGTAGCGGCGAGAATGTCCAAATTATATCGGAAGTAAGGCTTTGTCTTTGTATTAAAAGCGTGTTCTGATGTATCTGACGCTGTACAGTACAATACAGCAGAAACAGCTCTCGGAAACATCTGAAACATGTAAAGACAAAATCATCCGGGAAAGATGATAATTCCCTCTCATTTGGTTAACAGAAATCGCGTCTGCTTTACCCTTGCGTCTGTTTAAGTAAAGGTATACAGTTGACCTTATTTGCGACGTCGCGAGTGTCATCTTGGGCGGGCGGCACGGGGCGGCGCGCCGCCCGCCTGGCACTGCTCGCTTACCGCCAAGATGTACCGACTGCAAAAGGAAAATTACTTTTTGAAGTGATAAAAACCTTCCCTACAGATAATTAAATTAGGTTAGGTTCGCTAGGTGTATCTTCAAATGCCCGAAGGGCAAACCTAACAAAACTACGAACCCCGCGAAAGCGGAGTTGCGTCGAACTTATGAACTTACGAAAGATAGAATAAGGAATAGTGTGATAAGGGGACGTGCTGGTGTGAAAGAAGATACAGTGACTAGGATAGAAAAAAGTATGCTTAGTTGGTTTGGTCACGTAGAGAGAATGGATGAAAGAAGATTAACTAAACAGATTTATATGGGGAGTGTGAATGGGTGCGTTGGGAGGGGAAGGCCTAGGCGGACGTTCCGTGATCAAAATACGTTTTGGAAAAAAGCCAGGTCAAGAGTACCCGAAACCGACGAGCATGTATGAAGAGATTGATGAATGTGGATGAAGCGAAAGAGGTATGTCAGGATCGTAGCAAGTGGAACAAAGTAGTCTCTGCCTACCCCTGTGGGAAAGAGGCGTGACGATATGTATGTATGTATGTATATAAAATAAGTGAATAAAGGTCTCGGAGGATTATGGTGGTTACGAAGACGAATAGGTCTCAGATAACAGTGAATAAATTTATTAAATAGCTAGTGTTATTGATAGCATAAAACTCCTTTTCAAATCATCGTCCAGATATCACGTTCTTCCTTAAATCACTGCCACAGATCCCACAATAACATCTAATTGGAAACTCGATTCCTTGTGTCAATTCTTCCTTGTATTGCAAAGCGCCTAGTCAACCCTCTTTTGTTAACGCTACGATCTATTTTTATATTCGAACTCGGCTCGTTACAAAGGAGACATCGCTCCATAATGGCCCGCTATTGGGACTTGCGTGACTCGACATTCACCCAACTACCTTTCCCAGCCGACTCCGATCACAACCAAGTCGGCTGGCGAGCCACGAGGCAGTACAAAAATGATTACTTAGTGAATTAAATTCCAAAATGGACCAAGCCGGACCATCGTCGTCCAATCAGGACCCTCGCTTCGATTTCATCGGTTCATACGCAGTCAAATCTTTAAAGCTAAAGCCTGAAAAATGGATGAGGGTCCTAACTGTGGAGGAACACAGGACCACCTTAAGAGACTTTGTGGATAAACCATTTCCGGTTTTGCTTGTAGTTGTTTTAACTCATGCCGCTCAGCTGGTTCCTGTTATATCTTTTCCATGTTATTTGAAGAATAAAGCTGTTTATTATGTCAAGAAGAAGCCTGATGTCGTGCCGAAAGAGAATTGCTCAGAAATGGTCATCTTTGGTAAGTTTTCGCGGATTTACATGTTTAATTTAATGTACTGGGTCATTGCGGATACGCTTAAACTTAATAAAGTTTTGTTACTTCTTAGGCTGGAGTAATAAATGCAAAGAAGTCAGTTGTGGTCTTATTAAATTCAAACTTTTCTTATGATCTCTAGGGGACTTGGCACCAAGACTTATAGACGAATTGGCAGCCTTAGTGGACGAAGTATTTGTTCCTCTGCTGTCCAATCCCCTCAATCATGAAGGTTGGCCATTGGTGGTCTCACAGGACATTCTAAAGCAAATACATAGCCTCAAGAGCACTGTGTATGAGGTAAGAAATCAACCACAGTTAAAACGTTACTTGACAAATAATGTACATGAAATTAATATGCCCCGTACAAATAACTTAAGTTTTATACTGATTGATGTAATTAAGTCTGGGCACATATGTTTGGGTTTTTGGAATAAATACACAATTAAAATTAGAAAACTTTAAAATTAATCTTGTCCACAACCGCAACTATGCTGAAAACATGTCTGAAGCTGCGTGTTTGTGTTCAGTTAGGTACGTCTAAAAGTAGGTATAGCCAAGACTTGGTACTGATTACTGATGACAAAATACGTCTCGTTTAGGTCAAAGGCAAAGTGAATGGTCAAACCGTCCTCCCAATGCCTGTTGGGGTAGAATTGGTGTACGAAGCAGAGAAAGGTCTCCTCAGGGGTGAAGAGGTAGACCTCTACCTGAAGAGCGCTATCGAAGGCGTGATCATCAAGTGGGCTCAGCAAATCAATGACGTGATGATGGACGACTCGGCGCAGGCGTTCGAGAATGGGCAGAATCCTGTGCCGTCTGTTGGTAAGTTCTGGTGTGTGATGCTGTAGACACGCTGTACCAAAGTGATGTGAGCGGGGAGGAGCGTCATTCTCCTTCTAAACAGTAGGTACTTAATATAATAAATTGAATTTCTAAACAACGAAAATTAGAACACAGAAAAATCAGAAGAGTAAAGGTAACCTGCTATGGGTGGTGTAGCGGTATTAGCATATATAACGGAATGAGATGATTCCCGGCCATAACTTTACTTTTCGGAAGTTTTTGTGTTCTAATTTTCAGTGTGATTTAGAAATTTCTTGATTTAGAAGTAAAATTCTTGATTCATTTGTTATAGTACATAATAAATTCGTTAAAAAGGCAATTTTTATCCACGTAGAGCTCGCGTTTTGGAAATCCAGGCTAAGCAATTTGAACTACATTTACGATCAGCTACGTGGTGACAGAGTGCGATGTATGGCTGTGATACTCGAGAAGACGAACTCTGCTTATTATCCCTGTTTCAGTCGGCTCTTCAAAAATATTGTCTCAGGTGAGATATTTATGCTTTATTTTTTCAATTACCTCTTGTGTCTTAGAGCTTAATGGGAAACGATGAACGATTCTTATACAAAACAAAACGTCTATTGTTATATCTGTGGCCCTAGTGAAAAGGGGTACAAGTGCAAAATCCCAAGTTTACAGGAGACGCAAAAAACAGTTGACACCCGCGATGATTTGAACTTGTGCTCATTTCATTTTTTTTTATACATATACTAATAAATGCGGTATCCTATGGGAGTAAACGAATTACGCTCTATCTCATGGCATTGTTATTTTTGATTTTGATCTTTTAGTTTCTAAAATAACTAGTTGTATCCATAATAAAATTATGATAACAGGTGTAAAAAGGTACAAGTGGTTACATGTACCGTTACTCACTAAGTTTTCGTAATTTTATGCGAAGTGAACAAGGATACGCATCCGAAAAGATTTATCTATTACATGTACAATATTATGCATAGAAGATTATTTACTAACTAATTATGTCGAAATAGATCGAATCTTCAAAACTATGTAATTTTTTAGGCTTAATTGCTGAAAAAACAGACATGTAACCGTTTGCACGAAAAAAATACATCGTGTTCTTAGATCTAATTAAACTTAAATTAAATAAAAAAAACTCAATGATACTTGTATCCAAGAGGAGTAAGAAAAAACACAGTAGAAAAAATGAAAAATATTAATTTAAATTACGTTGAAAATAACATAAAACACTCATGCATAGTATAAAATAAAGTCACTTTCCGCTGTCTGCCTGTCTGTCCCTATGTACCTATGCTTAGATTTTTAAATATACGCAGCGGATTTTGATGCGGGTTTTTTAATAGATAGAGTAATTCGAGAGGAAGGTTTATTATGTATAATACGCAGACGAAGTCGTGGGCAGAAGCTAGTGTACATATAAATGTTATTTTTTCACATAAGCTTTCTTTTGTGGGTATCAGCGGGTGCATATCAACAGTTTCGTTATTATACTGACAAAATTTTCATAAAATCCCTTAATAGAATGGTTAATTAGCAGTATGAAGGACATCAAATCCCGTTTTTTTTTTCTTTAGAAATGGGCAATGGTCCGTCTTACCAATGGGGTATGCTATCTGTTTCAAACACACTGGGAAGGGAAGATTTTCCACGTTTTCGAAGAGGGCATACCGTGTGCCATTGTTGATCATCATTAAGTCTTGTAGCCGGACTTAGCGAGTCTACCCGTGATCATGATGCATGCAACTGCGTCGAAATATCGGGAGCTTAATAAAGGTAATCGCGGTTCACATCCCGTTTATAATATTTCGAATGAACTTAACCGTGAATCATTGAAAACTCTTAGCGAATTTTGCCTTTTTATAATTGAAAATTGCAGTCTCAGATAATTATATTAATCTTTTGTTTCTCCTCGTTTATTTCTTGTGTTAGAATGGCCCTTTTAGCAAACTGGCAAAGTCTAAAAACAAGTCAGAGCGTGCATTTCAATGACTGTAAAATCATTTTTTTTATTTCAAGTCCTCGCAAGTTGATAACAGTCTCTTGGGTGGTGAATTCCCATCTGTTTTCTTCTTTGCCTTCTCTGTCGTAGCGTGATCAGCGTCGCAATTCATGACAAAACAAAAACTTTCACATGGTAAACAAACATCTTCTCGCAGTGCGCAATAATCCGAATGTGGAGACAATCACCACAATTTTTATTGTCCCCGGTCATACTCACATGGATTGCGACGCTGATCACGCTTCGATGGAGAAGGCAAAGAAGAAAACAAATGGAAATTCACCACCCAAGGACTGGTATCAACTTGCTAGGACTTGCAATAGAAAAAAATATTTTACAGTCATTGAAATGCACGCTCTGACTGGTTTTTAGACTTTGCGAGTTGGCTAAAAGGGCCATTCCAATCAAAAAATATACGGGGAGAAACAAAAGTTTAATATATTATGATCAGTGACTGCAATTTTCAATTATAAAAAGGCAGAATTCGCTAAGTTCGACTACAAGACTTATGATGATGTGATGATCAATGGCACACGGTATGCCTTCTTCGAAAACGTGGAAAATCTCCTCTTACCAGTGTGTTTGACATAGACAGCATACCCTATTGCTATGACGGACCATTGCCCATTTCTAAAGAAAACAAAAACGGGATTAATGTTTCTCATACCGCTAATTAACCCTTCTGTTAAGGGATTTTATGAAAATTTAATCAGCAATGACAAAACTGTTGATATGCACCCGCTGATACGCACGGAAGAACGCTTACGTTAAAAAAATAACACTTATACATATTATTATATACATGCATGAGTGTTTATTCCCCCGCACAACTCGACTTATACCCCTTTGCACGTAATTTTTTTTATATTTAGTCCGTGAAAAAGGTTACACTTCGACTTATTCTTACGTTTGCTTACTTTTTTTGAGTAAAGGGATTAAACTCAAGATGTATCAATGTAAACTAAACACATTTGTTTCTGTTTTAGGGGTTCAGGTTTACTTCGATTTTTTTACACAGATAATATGAAAAAATACTAAGTACAACTTAATTTAGATCATAAATGACAAACAAAACTTTAGTGAATAGAAATACAATTGCAGATGGACCCTCTGACACTATTTTTTTATGGTGGGTTTTACCCTTATCCACAAGGAAACTTCGTTATTTTATGAGATATCTTAGATCCGTTTACACCAATCGATGCGTAATTTTTTTCTGAATTTTTTGGTCTAAGTAACTCATTTTGGCCAAAATCGGACTTGTACCCCTTTTCACTAGAGCCACAGAATTTCGTTCTTCAGCTGAAAGTATAAAAATGGTAAGGTTTTTTAATATTGCAAAGATTTAATGACTATATCAATTAATTTAATCAAACAAACATGTAAGTAAGTTTTTGTTGTGTATTGGTAAATAAAAATTTCTTTTATTATTATTTTTATTATTTATTATATTCTAAAATATCTAAAAATTAAAAACTAATCTTAAAGTAAAATAATTAAAAAAGAGGGGCCCCCGTGACTATATTACAAAGGCGAGGCTTAAAATATGGTTTTACTCATTTATTTCCTTACGCACGCATATAAAACGGGCAGGCTTTAAATAACAAGTACCTGGTTATTTAACAAAATTGTAATCGATTGATTTTAGCATTGGCAGAGGCTCAGGAAATCGATTTATATTTGCGGACTTTAGTCAGACACTTTCAAGGTTTAGAAGACACAGACTTTACGGAATGCCAGCCTTTGTTCCGACCGCTGTTTCACGTAATTTGCATGATATGGAGGGACTCCAAATACTATTGCAGTTCATCCAAACTCATGGTTCTCCTAAAAGAGATTTGCAATTTACTTATTTATCAGGTACATCTCATTGATTCCTCAGTTAACAAATAAATTTACTTAATTACCTATTTAAATGTGAAACATGAATATTTTCGATATTTTAGGCAAAAAAATGCTTAGATCCAAGCACATTGTTCCATAGTGACATAGATGAAGCAACCCAACGTATACAGGTCACGATAAACATATTGAAAAAGTTCAGAGACACTTTTGAATATTTCAAAGATAATCTTGGAAAATATTTCGTGGATAGAACAGTGATACCATGGACGTTCCACCCGAATGTTGTTTTCGAAAGGATGAACAGATTTCTTGACAGATTAAACACCATACAATGGTTCTTTAAAACTGTAATGGAGTTCCAGAAGTTGGAAAAAATTGAAATTGGTGGCATGAAAGGCAGAGTGCTTAGTGGTCAAATAAGGGACATATCTGCAGAATTTGATTCGTACTTTCACGGATTTGCTTCGAAATCTTATGATGTATTGGATCCAGACGACGATAAGTTTGATGAAGATTTCAAAGAGTTCCAAGATAATATCGTCGACTTGGACTTGAAACTCTCTACGGTTTTAGTTGAATCGTTTGATAGCTGTTCTAATCTTGAATCTGTCTTCAAGGTATTATGCAATTTTTTTGCCGCATTGTTAGTAGATAATACTTGTTGTTGAATTTATTTAGTGGTATATTTATTGATTGTATGTACCTATTTCAGCTAATTGACATTATTGGTTCAGTATTGGACAGACCTCTAATTAAGAATGAATTCACGGCAAAATACGTAGATATTTTAGTAATGCTCGACGAAGAATTAGTTATTTGCGAAGTGAGTAGGTATAATGTATTTAAAACGGATGGTAAAAAAATATATTGTTGCTTTACGTTGTTTTTGTTTCTAGGATCTATTTAAAGAGCAAAGCCATCGTCTCCATAAATACGGTCATATGGAGGTTGATGCATACTTTCCCCCCGTGGCAGGGGGACTCCTGTACATGTCGACGTTAGCAGCAAGGATCAACAAGCCTATAGCCTGCTTTCGCAATTTGCCGCACCCGTAAGTCATCAGGGTGGGGCAAATTGCGAAAGCTGATTATCTGGCTTTAATTCATCTGTTTCATTGGTTTATTTACTGTGAGAAATCCATACCTTATTTATACAATGTAGCGTTTGTTTACACGTTTTTTTGTTACCACATTATGCACCAGCTTTTCGAAGCAATGAATTTGTAGGTTCATTCTATTTCAATCACTGAGCTGCATTTTTAATTCCAAACACACCAATAAAAGAAATGTAGTTGAACACTAGTAAATAGGTACTGAAGTAAATTTTCTCGCACGTAGGATAAAGGGTTCGGAAGAGGCATTAAAAATTTTTGCGAGATATGAAAAACTAATTGAGGACATTAATGAATTTAAGAAGAAATATTTTAAAGATTGGACTGTAAATGTACCAAAAATAATCGAGCAGAAGACAAAAAATGTAATTCTCTCTCGACATGGGTCCGATCTCGTTTTAAATTTCAGCCCAATGGTAAGAATTATGATTTCAATGATAATGTACTTATTGCAATTTATAATCATTATTACTAGATTAGTATAGCTGATCAAAATGATTTGACTTTAGATTTTGGACATTCTAAAAGAGGTGCACCATTTACGGAATAACCCTGACTGCAAGACTTTACTTCCAAGCGAAAGTCTAGCATTATTTGAGAAACAAGAAACTTACAGACAGTATAGAATCAATCTTGGAATTACTATCGATTGGTATAATCAAATTAGGAAGAATAGTCAAAAAGTTGAATTTGATTTGGTTGAAAGTGAAATAAAAGCAATTGATCTGCGTATAGACATGGCGCAAAACGAACTAAATTGGAATTCTCAAGGTAGGTAAGCCTGTAACAAATTGTCGTGAAGCTTTTTTATTTTTACAACTGTGAAGTCATAATCATGACTTTTTATTTTAGATTTGTGGAATTATTTGCAAGAGTTACATAAGTTAGTAGGTAGTTTGTACCAGCGGATGTCAAAAATACAAGATAATTTGGTAGAAATAAAAGCTGTGATGAGCACGTGGTCATCTCAAGCATTATTTGAAAGGAAAGATGGAAAAAAGGTAAACGAGGACTTAAACTATCACGTAAACTACATAGAGGATCAACTTATTAATAATTTGAATTTTTAGGATACCTTGCTAAATCTTGATGATCGCCAAGAGAGGATCAGCAAACGTTACAGTGATATCGTAACTACGGCGCAAAGAATAACAGAATTACTAAAAGAGAACATGGAACTCTTTAATATGCAAGACAATCAAAATAGTGAAATATGGCTTAACTACGTTGCATTTATAGACAATTTATTCGAAGAGTCGTTATTTAAGACTATAGCATGCAGGTAAATAACAAAAATAAAATACTATAAGGTGTATATAAGAATATGAAATTTTTGCTTAAAGAGAAACTTTGATTTTAGCTTGGGCTATATTTCTGAGCACATGGAACCCAAAAATAATTTAGCTCCATTATTTGAAGCTCAACTTGAATTGCTTGCCCCTGATATGGTTTTTAATCCAAGTTTTGATCCAAACGATAAAAAAGGATTTACAGCATTGATAATGGGATTAATTGACGAGATATTAAAAATGGCGTCTTTGGTGGAACGAATATTCTCTCAGAAAGAGGAATCATATGAAATGCAAATAACGCGAAACCCTGATGTAGTTGATATGAAAGAAGACATTTTAAACGGAATAGAAAAGGTAATTTGTTCGCTAACGAAAATTAAAGGCTTGGTCTAATTTGTAAAGCATAGTTTTAAGCGTTACTTGCTTATTTTAAGGTCATCGAGGACGCAAATGATTTTTGCAAAACCTTCGAGAATTATTCTTTCCTATGGTTGGAAGAAAGAGATGCGGTCATGGAAATATTCTTGACTTATGGAAAAATACTGGCTCCTGAAGAGATAGACAAAATCGGTTCCGAAGATAAGGATGTTATCCCACCGAAACCATGCGCCCCCAAGATGGAAGCTTTTAGAGAACAAATAGACCACTATGAAAATCTCTTTTTGGATATTGAGGACATGGAACCATATAAAATCTTTAATTGTTGGTTCCAGGTAAGTTTAAATTAAGATCACTGTCTGAATAACTATTAATGCGTGATAATTGTTCATGATGAAATATTTTTTTCTTAGGTTGACGTGCGACCATTTCGTCAAGCCTTGCTTAATACAGTTAGAAAATGGGGTAATATGTACAAAGAACATTTAGTAAACAATGTCACGTCAAGCCTTAGTGATTTAGGAAATTTTATCCGTGAAGCAGATGAAGGTACAAGATTAACTAATTCACTAAATACGAAGATAGTGTTGAATCGAATAATAATAAAAACTATATTTTAGGGTTACTACAGCCTGTACCCGAAGGTGATTACGATGCTCTAGTCGCGGTAATGGGATATTTAATGAACGTTAAAGATCGAGCCGTGACTACTGATGATATGTTTCTTCCACTCACGGAAACTATTGAGCTTCTCAAATTTTACGATATGGACATTCCGGAAGAAGTCAATGTCCTTTTACAGGTACCTTAAAGAGTAGTATAAAAATATACTAATATTAAAGACTGTAATATTAAAAAACTCAATTTGAATCTTCGTTCAAGGAATTACCAGACCAATGGCAAACTACAAAGAAGTTAGCTTTAACAGTAAAGCAACAGGTTGCTCCTCTCCAAGCCGCCGAGGTTTCTGGTATAAGAAAGAAAATAGCTACATTTGACAGCCACGTT
Organism: Pandemis heparana; assembly: GCA_963854515.1. NCBI lineage: Eukaryota > Metazoa > Arthropoda > Insecta > Lepidoptera > Tortricidae > Pandemis > Pandemis heparana. The sequence goes on along the minus strand of OY978007.1, from coordinate 14,788,047 downwards.
ACCTACTACAGAGACGTTTTCAAGCGATATGAAGTACGTGTTAAAGCTAAAACATGTAATCTTTAAGGTGAATTATAAATTATAAGTAAAATTATGGTTACTGTACAATTTTATCACTTCAGTTTTTCAAATATGACTGCGAAGACCCTTATACCGTTATGTCAAAAGTGGATTATGAATTGTTAAATTTGGAAGAAGATATGAAAGGAATTCAGGAATCCGGCTCACTGTTTGAAGTGAACGTACCAGAATTTAAATTACTGAAACAATGTAGAAAGGAACTACGAATGCTCAAGGTAAGTTTATGTCTAGAGAAAAATGGAATTATCGAAGTTATTGTGAGAAAAAATATAATGTACGATATTATATAATTATGATATGACATATGTGTTTTATGTAGAATAAAGAGTTTTACATACATACATACATACATACATAAACGCGGACCTAGATGTAATAGTTATTATTTTAATCGAAAAAATAGCAACTCTGGGACTACGTTTACATCGTAAGAACCAGTATAGACGATTGGAAAACAACACCATGGCGCAAAATCGACGTTGAAAACATGGACATTGAATGCAAAAAGTTTGCCAAGGAAATAAGATTGCTGGACAAAGAAATGCGAAGGTTAGTGAATGTTTATCAAGAAAGTAAAAATAATAAGGTGAAGTTCTTTACTGATCTAGGCTGATTTTAGTTGGGACACGTATATCAACCTAGAAGCCACTGTGAAGAATATGCTTACATCTTTAAGAGCAGTTGGTGAGCTTCAGAATCCAGCTATAAGGGAAAGACATTGGAACCAGTTAATGAGAAGTACGAAGGTAAGTTCCGTGTAAAAGGTGAAATTACGTGGTAAAAAATTCAAACCACCTAACCTACTGTTTTCCTTTGTACATAATATGATATCAATGTAAATAATGCCATCTAGCTCGATCGACATTGGGACGCACACACGTTTCAAATGGATGTAATGGATGTGAAAACTGTTTGAAGTAATGCATTTTGCATGTTTTGATGTTGTGCCAGCACATTTTTTTGCTTTTGTTATGACGAAATTGTCACTGACTTATTTGATATTGGCTGGTAATTTATTAAAATATTGATTGCCTAAAAGGAATGTAAAATATGAAATAAATTAAAGGAATGTACAGAATGCTCGCGAATGTAAATATGTTTATGATCCACAGACCTTAGCTGCATTGCCACCTGAAATCACTGTAAGTACTTCAAAGTCACGGGGACAGGATCTGACTAATTCGGCATGCCACATATTTTTGTCTTTAATAATCAAATTAAGTATACCTAGTGCTCTTTTTATGTTTTTAAAGATGTCTGTATGTATTAGTAACTTTTAATTACGCGTGTAATTTTATTATTATAAGTATACAGTGTGCTTGTATCTATGCTATTTCTTTATTATAAATATTATTATTTAAATATAATTAATTATTATCCGTAGAAGTGCTGTACTTAGTTGTGAGTGTTGTAAGACCAGATTTTGCGTGTAAATAGTGTTGTGAAATTGATGTCACTTTTTTTCTAGCTTCTACATTTTAAAATTCTTGTTTGATGTGTTCATACTTAGGTATAAATATCAAAGTAACATCTAGGTATGTACTATACTCGGGCTAATTGAATCATCCAGGTAAGGATCGTGATGGATGCAAATACGACACTAGCAGACCTGTTAGCGCTAAACTTGCACGAATGTGAGGAAGAAGTGAAGAATATTGTTGATAAAGCCGTGAAAGAGATGTCCATGGAGAAAACTCTGAAAGATCTGAACACAACATGGAGCGGAATGGAGTTTGAGCAAGAAGTTCACAAAAGAACTGGTTGCATACTATTAAGGGCTAGTGAAGAGCTTATCGAGACCCTAGAAGAAAATCAGGTGAGAAGACTAGAGTAATAGAAAAATCACATTACATTGAACTAATGCAATAAAAATAGATTGTCTCGTAGCATTGTAAGACATTCCAGTAATTCAAAGTAAATAAGTTGTTGTGTCCAGGTTCAACTTCAAAATCTAATTACATCAAAGTTTATTGCTCACTTCCTGGAAGAAGTATCGGGCTGGCAGCAAAAACTTTCGATTGCTGATCAGGTAATCACAGTGTGGTTCGAAGTTCAGCGCACTTGGACTCATTTGGAAAGTATCTTCATGAGCTCCGAAGATATTAGAAAACAACTACCAGACGACTCTGCAAGGTTTGACAGAATCGATACGGAATTCAAAGTAAGTGCATGTCGTGGCAGTTGTGAACGTGATTTGTTAGGCTGTGATATGATTCTAACTTTAATAGCTGTTTATGCACAGGTTTTATCAAAAGACATGTCTAAAACACCTAACGTCGTAAAAGGTACCAACAAGGAAGGATTGGTTGAAAAACTTGATGGCCTTCAAAATGATTTGATTATTTGTGAGAAAGCGTTAGCTGAATATTTAGAGACAAAAAGGCTGGCCTTTCCTAGGTTCTATTTTGTTTCATCTGCAGATTTGTTGGACATTTTATCCAATGGAAATCAAGCTGACTTAGTTATAAGGTAAAAAGTTGTTCCGTTATTTATTTTGTATTACCTAGCCAATTAAAAGAGATGAAATGGTTCAAGTAAATTTAAATTTCAGAAATAGAGGAAAGAAAGTGTATTTTTTTATAATTTACAGACATTTAACAAAGCTTTTTGATTCGATTGCTAAACTGAAATTCATTGAAGCTGAAGACAAACCTGGGAAAATTGCTGCTGGAATGATTGCTAAGGATGGGGAATATGTACCTTTTCATGGCACTTGTGATTGTACTGGACCTGTAAGAAAAATATTGCTACTAATAAAGTTTATTCCACTTATAAAACGCGTTGTCTAATGGTGATACGATTGCAGGTAGAAGTTTGGCTCAATCGATTGCAAGATATTATGAGAACCACCATTAGAAATTATTTTGGTGAAGGGATGGTTTCATATGAAGAGAAGCCTAGAGAACAATGGCTGTTTGATTTCATGGCTCAAGTATCGTTATGCGGGACGCAAATTTGGTGGTCAACTGAAGTTAATATAGCCTTTGCTAGACTAGAAGAAGGCTATGATAATGCTTTAAAAGACTACTTTAAGAAACAAGTAGCTCAGCTAAGTACCTTAATTACTCTTTTAATAGGAGAACTAACAAAGCAAGATCGGCAGAAAATCATGACTATTTGTACTATAGACGTTCATTCGAGAGATGTAGTCAGCAAGATGATTCAAGGCAAAGTAGAAGCTGGTTCGGCGTTCCAATGGCAATCACAACTTCGTCACAGGTCTTGCCAGTCATACTAGAACATCATCCACCTCATTCGAATCATTAGTTTCAGATTCAGGTTCATATTCATATTCATTTCATTTTGTTTAGCTTCTTATAAATAGCTATGTCAATCATTAAACACTAATGTTCTAATATCACTAGTTTTATTTGTAACTTTCTTATTTTACAACCTACTTTACAATTTCCAGATGGGATGAAAAAGCATATCACTGCTTTGCGAACATATGTGATGCTCAGTTTGTCTATAGTTATGAATATTTGGGAAACACACCAAGACTGGTGATCACACCATTAACTGACCGATGTTACATCACACTAACTCAGGTAACGTATAATATTCATTTAATGAAAATTGTATTTTGTCTTTCTTATTTGTCAATATTTACTTAATCATTCTTGTAAATTGCTTTTTAGTCTTTACATTTGATAATGGGAGGAGGCCCGGCAGGACCAGCTGGCACTGGAAAGACAGAGACCACAAAAGATTTGGGAAGAGCATTAGGTATCATGGTGTATGTATTCAACTGCTCAGAGCAAATGGATTATCAGGTATTCTCACTTATCCGAGTAACCTTCATTGTTATTTCGTCGAAAAATATAATTTAAGATTAAATTATTTTGTAGTCTTGCGGAAATATATACAAAGGATTAGCTCAAACAGGAGCTTGGGGATGTTTCGATGAATTTAATAGGATATCTGTTGAAGTATTGTCAGTCGTGGCAGTGCAAGTGAAATCCGTTCAAGATGCTATACGGTAACTTACACAATTATTATGTTTTTATATCATGAAGATGAGAATGATGTATTTTGACGACTTCATTATGTTTCACAGAGACAAGAAGGAGAAATTTAACTTCATGGGGGAAATAATAGGACTAGTCCCATCTGTTGGCATATTTATAACAATGAATCCTGGTTACGCTGGCAGAACGGAACTACCGGAAAATCTTAAAGCCCTATTCAGACCATGTGCTATGGTGGTCCCAGATTTTGAATTAATTTGTGAAATCATGTTGGTTGCTGAAGGGTTTCAAGATGCTAGAGTATTAGCGAGAAAGTTTATTACTTTATACACTCTGTGCAAGGAATTACTATCGAAACAAGATCACTATGACTGGGGTTTGAGAGCAATCAAGTCGGTGTTGGTGGTGGCTGGGTCTTTGAAAGTAAGTGAAATAATGTTATCCTAAAAGCATGAAGTTTTTTTAGGGAACGATTACCTATAATTATTAAAATTTTGTTAATATATTAGAGAGGTGACCCTGGAAGACCTGAAGAAGAAGTTTTAATGAGAGCTTTGCGTGATTTCAATATTCCTAAAATTGTGACGGACGACATGCCAGTATTTATGGGCTTGATTGGTGACTTATTTCCTGCACTAGAAGTACCAAGAAAACGGGACGTTGAATTTGAAAGAACTGTCAAACAAGCGGCTATGGACCTACTACTTCAACCAGAGGATAATTTTATCCTTAAAGTAGTCCAACTTGAGGAATTATTGGAAGTGCGACATTCTGTATTCATTATAGGCAATGCAGGAACAGGAAAAACCCAAGTGTGGAAAACGTTGTTCAAAACTTATCAAAACCTTAAAAAGAAACCAATTTTTACTGATTTAAATCCAAAAGCAGTAACGAATGATGAACTTTTCGGTGTTATAAATCCAGCTACTAGAGAATGGAAAGACGGTCTATTTTCAGTTATAATGAGAGATCAAGCTAATTTGGTTGGTGATAATCCAAAGTGGATAGTCTTAGATGGTGACATTGATCCTATGTGGATTGAATCATTGAACACCGTGATGGATGATAATAAAATCTTAACTCTAGCTAGCAATGAAAGAATAGCTCTTACTCCCACGATGAGGTTGATGTTTGAGATTTCAAATCTTCGTACCGCAACTCCAGCTACGGTGTCTAGGGCTGGTATTCTGTATATCAATCCACAAGATCTCGGATGGAATCCGTAAGTTTTTGTTCGATAAACTCGTTCACTTTTATTTGGCAAGAATTTATTCATTGCTATCACAACATTAAGTTTGTTAATCTGTAGTTAATATTTTTACAATGCAGTTTTTTGTTGTAGATATGTTACAAGTTGGATTGAAACACGGAAAATACCGGCTGAAAAATCTAATTTAGTCATGTTATTTGACAAATACATCCCTCCTTGTTTGGAAACGATAAGAAATAGATTCAAAAAGATTACACCTATAGCTGAAATGGCTCATATTCAAATGTTATGTTATCTACTAAATTGCTTGTTGGTTCCTGAAAATACGCCTGTAGATTGTTCAAAAGAACTACATGATATGTATTTTGTGTTTGCCTGTGTTTGGGCATTTGGGTCAGCCATGTTCCAGGATACAGCGATTGATTATAGAGTTGGTAAGTAATTTTATATTGTTTCAATCCTTAATACTTTTGTGAACGTAGTACCTAATAACTATTTGGTTTTGCAGAGTTCACAAAATGGTGGGTTAATGAATTCAAAAATGTGAAATTTCCTACGGGGGGTACTGTTTTTGACTATTATATCGATACTGAGACCAAGCAGTTTATGCCGTGGACTGAAAAAGTTCCGAAGTTTGAATTAGACCCTGACATACCGTTACAGGTAGGTAAATAAATTAATTAAAAGGGGACCAAGAAAATGTCTTTCGACTAGTTAGAAATGTAAATTATGTGTTCTTTCAGGCTGTGTTAGTACCAACTGCAGAAACTGTAAGAATCAGATACTTTTTGGACTTATTAATGAAGAATAAACATCCCGTCATGTTGGTAGGAAGCGCTGGTTGTGGAAAAACTGTTTTAGTGAACGAAAAATTACAGGGGTATGTCATTGCAAGTACCTACTGCAACATGTATTGAATGAATGTGCATTGAATTGACTCGGTATTTATTACGAGTATTTAAATGTTGTGTCATTTCCAGCCTTTCAGAAAATTATGCAGTTCAGTCGGTTCCATTTAATTTTTATACTTCCTCGGAAATGTTACAGAAGGTTTTAGAAAAACCTTTAGAGAAAAAGGCAGGTCGAAATTACGGTCCCCCTGGAAGCAAAACCTTGGTTTACTTCATAGATGACATGAACATGCCTGAAGTTGATGCTTACGGCACAGTTCAGCCCCACACAATAATAAGACAACATCTCGATTACAACCATTGGTACGACAGAACCAAACTGTCGCTAAAAGACATACATAATACTCAATATGTTTCTTGCATGAATCCGACTTCAGGCAGCTTTACAATTAATCCACGACTGCAGAGACACTTCTGTGTTTTCGCGATTAGCTTTCCTAACTCGGAGGCGCTCAATAATATCTACCATTCCATTTTGAGTCAACATCTGACAAATCCTGAACTGAGAATAACTGCACTAGTTGCTAAACTATCAAGTAAGTTCTTAATAAGATTATTTCTTTTTTGTTCAATTTGAAGAGCGTTGAAAAGATATTTACGTGACCTTGTTCGGTTTTCACTTTCAGTTAATGTATCTACTGCTTCTATAGCCCTGCACAATAAAGTGTCTCAAGTCTTCCTGCCAACGGCCATTAAATTTCATTATGTATTCAATTTAAGAGACTTATCCAATATCTTTCAGGTAAGATATTACAACTCTTACGCTGTATGACTTTTTGTGTCAGTATAAATAACTGATTCAAGTATGAAATCATCCACATAGAAATTTATTCAACCTTGATGGTTTTTCGCAGGGTCTGCTATTTAGTTCTAATGAATGCCTTGAAGCGCCATCAGATTTAATTCGTCTATGGCTGCATGAAACCCAACGAGTGTATGGTGATAAACTTACTGAAGACAAAGACATTGATGCATTCTTGAAAATGCAAGTTGATATCTGCAAGAAAAACTTTGAGGTAAGTAAGTAATATAACCTTTTGCCAATGTCTAACGAAATTATATCAACATTTTGTTTTACTTTTAGGAGATAGACGAAGGTGTAGTATTCGAAAAACCAAACATCTTCTGCCACTTTGCTGGTGGTATTGGTGAGCCGAAGTACATGTCGGTTGAGAATTGGGAAAAACTTAACAAACTATTGACTGAGGCTATGGCGAGTTACAATGATCTAATTGCAGCCATGAACTTGGTCTTGTTTGAAGATGCCATGATGCATATTTGCAGGTACCGTCAAAAGAATTAGTCTTAACCTTTCTAGCTGTATTGCAATTGATATAATCGTTATATCGTTTTTTTTATTTCTGCAGAATTAACCGCATCCTCGAAAGTCCTAGAGGAAGTGCTTTACTAGTTGGTGTAGGAGGTTCCGGAAAACAGTCACTTTCACGTTTAGCTGCATTTATATCGAGCTTAGAAGTCATACAAATTCAACTTAAAAAGGGTTACGGTGTCACTGATTTAAAGGTACGCAATTTCTAAATTAAAATAAATTAGTTACCTTGCAATTCCCTGGACTCCGACCACGGATACGTCAGCTATTAGAATGTATTGATATGTACCAGCGTAAAGTAATGTCTGACTCAGTAAATAATTAGTGTACTTATTAACGTAAAATAAGACACAAAAGGCCTAATATAATTATGCATTTCCAATTTCATTTCAGAACGAATTGTCTAACTTATACATAAAAACGGGCTTGAAGAACGTTGGTATCATGTTCTTAATGACTGATGCCCAAGTGGCCAATGAACAGTTTTTAGTCCTTATTAACGACATGTTGGCTTCTGGCGAAGTCGCTGACCTGTTCCCCGATGATGAAGTTGAGAACATAATCGCTGGTGTGAGGAATGAGGTAATTTTTAATAACAATTAACTTCCATACTTCGTAGTCACAAGATTATACGTCAACTAAAAACTAATTTAGTGACAGTAACAGAGAACAAAGCAAGGTAACATATTGTTAAGCAATATAGAAATTCAATTCAACCCGCGATGTTGCCCGACAGATTATGTTTAATTTTTAATTTTTTTAATTTCTGTTTAATTTTTAATTTTTTAATTTTTAATTTTGGTTTTATTTTTATTTTCATTTATTGTAAATTTATTGGACCAGGTCTGGAAAATAAATCATTTCATTTCATTTCATTTTTCATTTCAATGCAATTAACAGGTAAAAGGTGCTGGTCTTCCGGACACGAGAGAAGTGTGCTGGAAATTTTTCATCGACAGAGTTCGGAAACAACTGAAAGTGGTGCTGTGTTTTTCACCGGTTGGTGCAACATTAAGAGTACGCTCGAGAAAGTTCCCAGCTCTGATTAATTGTACTTCTATAAACTGGTTCCACGAGTGGCCTCAAGAAGCCCTTGTTTCTGTGGCTATGCGTTTTCTGGAGGAATTGCCTGTTTTACCGGTGAGTGTTATATTTAATTATTTTGCTAAAAGGATTCGAAACGGCAGACATTTCATTCTTTAAACCACTTTTGTCGTTCGCACAAACTTGATATGCCACTTTTATTTCAGGTATCTTTAAGGGATTCCGTATCAAGGTTTATGGCGTATGTTCATACATCAGTAAATACTATATCAAAAGCATACTTAGCTAATGAAAGGAGGTACAACTATACTACGCCTAAAAGTTACCTTGAGCAGATAAGCTTGTACGCTAAACTCGTTTACAATAAAACAGATGAACTGCGTGCGAAAATTACAAGGTACCTACATTACCTACTTGAACTAAGTACGTTAATTGAACTTGAAAATAAAAGTTTTTTTTGTTATATTTTAATTTTATATTTTATTTGTTTTATAGATTGGAGAATGGTCTGGAAAAATTACGAAGCACAGCATCCCAAGTAGACGACTTAAAGGCAAAATTGGCGATACAAGAAGTGGAATTGCAGCAAAAGAATGAAGCGGCAGACAAGCTTATTGAAAGAGTAGGGGTTGAGACAGCTAAAGTTCAGAGTGAAAAAGCGTTGGGTAAAGTTTGTTTGACATTTTACTATGCCTCTTGATTTCACAATTTATGTGATAGTTTTAGATGACTAATATTTTTGGTTATCTGCAGCTGACGAAGAAGAAGAAAAAGTAGCAGTAATAGCAGAAGAAGTGTCTAAAAAACAAAAAGACTGCGAAGAAGATCTTATAAAAGCTGAACCGGCGCTGATAGCTGCACAAGAGGCTTTGAACACTTTAAACAAAGCTAATCTTACTGAGCTTAAGTCATTTGGTTCCCCGCCTGGGGCCGTAACCAATGTTACCGCAGCTGTCATGGTGCTGTTAGCGCCCGGTGGAAAGATACCAAAAGATAGAAGTTGGAAAGCTGCTAAGGTATGGCATTAGTGTACGAAAGACAAAACATTGTTTTCGAATTTAATTTAAAAACTGTGATGCTAGATGACTAATCGAAAATAAAATTGGCAGATGGTAATGGCAAAAGTGGATATGTTTTTGGAATCGCTAGTGAATTATGATAAGGAAAATATACACCCGGATGTTATAAAAGCTATACAGCCATATCTCAAAGATTCTGAATTTGAACCAGGTATTTAGATAATTTTGAAACGTGACTGTTTTTAAAATATTTTTACTTATGTAAATTAAATAAAAAATTTCTTTATCTAGAATTTATACGAACAAAATCGGGAGCGGCAGCTGGTCTTTGTGCGTGGGTCATTAACATCATAAAGTTTTTCGAGGTATTTTGTGACGTAGAACCCAAAAGAAAAGCGTTGGCTGCCGCCAATGCGGAATTGGCTGCAGCCTCGGAAAAGTTAAAAGCAATCAAATCTCAAGTCGCTGTGAGTACCTATACCATAATCTGTGCAAATAAAACCCTTAAAATAACTGATACACATAATACTTAATTAAATTCCCTAAACAGTCGCTAGAGGAACAGCTCGCAACGCTAACAGCTGATTTCGAAAAGGCAACGGCTGAGAAATTAAAGTGCCAGCAAGAAGCAGATGCTACAAACAGAACTATTCAACTAGCTAACAGATTGGTTAACGGATTGGCTAGCGAGAATGTCAGATGGGCTGAGGCTGTTTCGAAGTAAGTCATGACAGTAGGATTTCTAGGTAAATAAAATACCAAACTTCGATGATGCTTAATGTTTACAATTGTTGGCTTTGGATTAATAATCATTATTAGAATTTCGAAACCATTTATTATTCCTTCTATCACCTTCTTTTTCAGTTTTATGCAACAAAGCACAACACTGCCGGGTGATGTACTCTTAGTATGCGCTTTCATTTCATACGTGGGTTGCTTTACAAAGCAGTACAGATTGGATTTAATGCACAAAAATTGGCTTGTCTTCATGAAGACATTGGAGGTTTGTAATTTTTTTATACTAACTAATTCAGGAATATTTTAGTAACTAAAACAATGCTTATTTACCGCGCTCAAACTCTTCCTTTCCCTGCCAGGATCGTGGTGTCTTAAACATCGTAAGCAACGTATTGACACAGTCATAAGAAACGCGGGTGGTAGGGCCTTGTGCAAGGTCCGTCCGTATCGCTACCACCATCTTACTCGCTAATCCTGCCGCTAAGCAGCAGTGCTTGCACTGCTGTGTTCCGGTGTGGAGAGTAAGACAGCCGGGGAAATTCGGGCACAAGAGGCATTTCATCTAAGTCCTCTAGGTTGGCAACGCATCTGCAATCCCTCCGGGGTTGCGGGTGTCTATGGGCGTGGTGATCGCTTACCATCAGGTGACCCACTTGCTCGTTTGCCTCCGTATTCACATGAAAAAAAACATTACATTAATTCTTGATATTATTTATATAATCTGCAATAGAAAAAATGTTTTTTTTTTAGCCACCTATACCGATAACTGAAGGCCTGGATCCACTTACAATGCTGACTGATGATACAATAATAGCGATATGGCAGAATGAAGGACTTCCCTCGGATCGGATGAGTACTGAGAATGCTACAATACTTTCAAATTCTGTCAGATGGCCTCTTATGATTGACCCCCAGGTAATGTCCATAAATATAAAAAACATAAAATTTTATTTTATTGAATCTTATCAATAAATACAGTCAAAGTAAATTTTTCGTTAATCATACTTAACGTAATATCAGATAAGTTTCTGTGATAAATAAAGTAAGTCTTAATAAAAAAATTGCAAGCCCTTAATAAATTTAAAATTTAACCATTCACACTTTTTACTAAGTAAATTTAAATTGATGACTCTCGGAATTGCAACATAAACCATAAATTTGCAGTTGCAAGGTGTAAAATGGATAAAACAAAAGTACGGCGACAAACTACGAGTGATAAGATTAGGACAAAAAGGCTACCTGGATACAATAGAGAAAGCTATCAATAAAGGTGATACTGTATTATTGGAAAATATTGATGAAACTGTCGATCCTGTTTTGGATCCATTGCTTGGAAGAAATCTGATAAAGAAAGGAAGGTTAGTAATTGTTTGTTTTAAGTCCCTAAAATTAAGTACCTGATGGTAATACTAAAATTAAAGCATATTCGTTTACTTATATAACGTTGAATATATTTCAGAGCTATAAAAATTGGTGACAAAGAAGTCGAGTACAGCCCAAACTTTAGATTGATTTTACATACAAAGTTAGCGAACCCTCATTACAAACCTGAAATGCAAGCTCAGACAACCTTAGTCAACTTCACTGTAACCCGAGATGGTCTAGAAGATCAACTTCTGGCTGAAGTTGTTAAAGCAGAGAGACCTGATTTAGAGGAGCTTAAAGCTGAGTTGACAGTTCAACAAAATCAATTTAAGATACAGTTAAAGGAGCTGGAAGATGATTTACTGTCAAGACTTTCTTCTGCTGGAGATAATATTCTGGGTGATACAGCGTTAGTAGAAAATTTGGAGACTACCAAGAAAACTGCTGCTGATATTGAGAAAAAGGTGAGCTTTTATGACCTAACGCAGCGTTTTAAAAATCTAATCGTAACCGCAATTTTAATGATTTTTTTATGAATTTTGTAAATTTGAAGGTTGCAGAAGCAAAAATAACGTCACATCAAATAGATCAAGCTCGAGAATTTTATCGGCCAGCCTCTGCCAGAGCATCTCTTCTATATTTCATTTTAAACGACTTGAACACCATCAATCCGATTTATCAATTTTCTCTTAAGGTAAGATGGATATTGGAAATATTACAGCTAATTTACAACGGTCTATAATGAAAGGCATAGATTGTGATGGTCCAAAAATAGACTATATTAAGTGGTTAACATTTCAGGCGTTTAGTGTCGTCTTTCAAAAGGCGATATCACGAGCGGAGCCAGCTGAAGAAGTTAGCCAACGGATCAAGAATCTCATTGATTGTATCAGCTATTCCGTGTTCCAGTATACTTCTAGAGGATTATTTGAATGTGACAAGCTGATTTTCGCTTCGCAAATGACTTTTCAGGTTGTCAATTCTAATTTATCTTAAAAACAGTTAATAGTAACATTCGCGTCGTCTAGGATATTTTTAAATGTGAAATTATTATAACTACGCTTTGCTTTTTTTTAGATTCTCCTCATAAGTGAAGAACTATCAGCGGCTGAGTTGGACTTCTTCCTTCGCTTCCCGATCAAACCTCATGTTACTAGTCCCGTTGACTTCTTGTCCCACCAAAGCTGGGGCGGTATTTGCTCTTTGGCGAGTAAAGACGAGTTCCGAAATCTGGATCGTGATATCGAAACGTCCCCCAAGAGATGGAAGAAAATTGTTGAAATGGATTGCCCGGAAAGAGAAAAGTTTCCACAGGTGAACATACCTTTTGTTTTTGTATTTTTGCATTTCGAATAGCCTGATAATATGAAAAAAAGCACAGATGTGATTTTTTATTCATAGGAATGGAAAAATAAAACTGCTATTCAGAGACTTTGCATGTTGCGGGCCTTCAGACCTGATCGGATGACGTATGCTGTAGCGTAAGTTCTATATTATTACACAGTTTTAATGGTGATTTGTGACAATATTCAAGATAAACAGAATATTTTAATTTTAGAGCCTTCATCGAGGAGAAAATGGGTGCAAAGTACGTAGAAAACAGAACGGTAGAATTCGCCAAGTCGTTTGAGGAGACTAGTCCGACGACACCTATATTTTTCATCTTGTCTCCTGGAGTGAACCCCTTAAAAGATGTAGAGGCGTTAGGAAAGGTCATGGGTTTCACAGCTGATAATGGAAACTTCCATAATGTTTCGTTGGGTCAAGGCCAAGAGGTCGTAGCAGAGCAAGCAATGGATGAAGCTCTGGAGAAAGGTCATTGGGTGGTATTACAGGTACATAAAGACTAGATGACTAAGAAGCTGTATGACACTGGTTTTGATTTTAAAGACGTCTACTTATAATTTGCACTTGCACTTTCAGAATATTCACTTAGTAAAGAAATGGCTATCAAGCCTTGAAAAGAAAATGGAGAGCTTTGCAACTGGCAGCCATGAGAACTACCGATTGTTTATGTCAGCTGAGCCTGCTGCGACTCCCTCGGCTCATATCATACCCCAGGGCATATTGGAGTCTAGCATTAAGATTACTAACGAACCTCCCACTGGAATGCAGGTATTTACGATATCTAATTTTACATCATTGGAATTTGCAGTCGGAATGTGATAATTTGCATTTTTGTGGCATTAATGACTAATCTTAACTCTTTTAGGCTAATATTCACAAAGCATTGGACAATTTCAATCAAGAGACTTTAGAAATGTGCGGTAAGGAAGCTGAATTCAAAGCTATACTTTTTGCGTTGTGCTACTTCCATGCGGTTGTGGCGGAGAGAAGAAAGTTTGGACCTCAGGGCTGGAATAAGATCTATCCATTCAACGTCGGTCAGTAACCAATAGTATCAATCTTGATATATTTATTGTTCTAGTACGAAATAAAGTAGAACCAATTCATATACCATATACAATCATTTTTTAATGTGATAACAAATTTCTGTACAGGTGACTTAACGATAAGTGTATTCGTCTTATACAATTATTTGGAAGCTAATTCCAAAGTTCCGTGGGAAGATTTGCGTTATCTTTTTGGCGAAATCATGTACGGTGGCCATATCACTGATGACTGGGATAGAAGGCTTTGCAATGCTTATCTTGAAGAGTTAATGCAATCTGACTTAGTAAGTAACTGTTGCTTTTTCATGTAATTTTTTAATGAATTAATTTACTACTTACTATAGTCACTACAATCCTTCCCTTCCTTCCTTTAAAATATCAACCCAGCCTGCATAGACTATACTATCACCATAATCGTAACATACATGCCTAGTATTTAATTTAAAAACATTCGATGTTTAACTAAGCTCAAACGTTTAACAGGTTGATGGTGAGCTTCATTTGGCTCCAGGATTCCCTGCTCCTCCTAACACGGACTACGCAGGCTATCATCAGTACATAGAAGACGCTATGCCTTCTGAATCCCCATATCTCTACGGCCTACATCCAAACGCGGAAATAGGATTCCTCACAACAACCTCAGAGAATCTCTTTAGAACTATTTTTGAAATGCAACCGAGGGATGCTCAAGCGTCTGGTGCCGCTACTGTTACCAGAGAAGATAAGGTAATGATAATGTATTTTGGTTTTTCGGTTATTTGAAGATGAAAGAAGCATATTTTACGCTTTCAAAACATAGAATAACAAAAGCACTTGCCTAATAACATTATTAAACAAATTAATAATATTGTTGACGGCTCATTATCAATACACGATGTCTTTGAAAATCACTAGAAAGTATAGGCACACTTTACAACTAATTATTATAGTCGGTATCTAACTAATAACATTGAAATCAAAGGTCAAACAAATGCTAGACGAGATCATGGAGAAGCTACCAGAGGAGTTCAACATGACAGAAATAATGGGAAAAGTGGAGGAGAGAACTCCGTACGTGATCGTAGCTTTCCAGGAATGCGAACGGATGAACTACCTGACGGGGGAGATACGACGATCGCTCAGGGAACTGGATTTGGGATTGAAGGTAAACATGAATAAATAGTAGGAAGAAACTTTGAAGCTTCTTGAATAAGTATTTTTAATGTTGTTAGATTGTTTGATTGATTGTTGTATATGTGATAAAATGGTTTTTTCTCGATATTCTTCAGGGTGAACTGACCATAACTTCTGTGATGGAGGAGCTGGAAAATGCGTTGTTCTTGGACCAGGTGCCAGCTATCTGGTCGAACAGAGCCTATCCGTCGCTGCTTGGGCTCTCAGCTTGGTTCGTGGATCTCCTTTTAAGGCTGCGAGAGCTTGAAACTTGGGCTACTGATTTTGTTGTAAGTTATTATAGTGATTTGCTCGGTTTTTAAGCATTTGCGACCCTTTTCGGGTAATTTTTGAATGACAATTTTATACTCAATGTCATTTCTGCACCAAGCTGAATTTGTCAAAAATTGTGACATCTCTGTGGGTTAATCTGATTATACTTATTGGTGTTTTGATTTTAGTTGAAAACTTATTTGTTTTGATCAGCTACCATCATCAGTGTGGCTGGCGGGCTTCTTCAATCCCCAAAGCCTTCTGACAGCTATAATGCAGAGCACGGCCCGCCGCTACGAATTGCCGCTCGACAAAATGTGTCTTCAGTGTGACGTCACCAAGAAAATGAAGGAGGACTTTACGTGAGTGAAACTGTAATTGAGTGGTTTGGAACATCTGCTTACCTGGTCAATCTGAAACGATCAAAGTAAAAAAAAACTCGCCATGTTGAATTATTAACAGGAAAATAGCATAACTTACGATCGGATAGCCTAGTGGTTAGTGACCCTGACTATGAAGCTAGAGATTCCGGGATTGAATCTCGGTAGGGGCAGGCACTTTTACGATGAATATGAACGTTTCATTTTAATTTATTATTATTTACTTATGATATTTTTAGTGAAAACTTAAAGATTTAACCGGATATGTGATCTGTTTTTGTATGTATGTTTATTCTAGGTTAATTGAAATAAATAGTTTTACTTAGGAAGTATGCATCAAAAATAACTGAACCATTTTGTCAGATTACGGCAGGGTTTATGTCTTAAAACAATTTCTATCAGTGACCCTTTAGGAAAAGCAGATGTAATGCGCCGGACCCGTATTTTATGGCAAGAAATGGTAATAAACATGCTCAATAATAACATATTTAGGTACATCTTGTCTGTATAAATTTTATTAACATTCTTAGCAAGTTTTTTTTTTGTCTCATTGCTTTAATCACGATTTAATGTCAAGGTAAACGTCAACAACTCAATTTGGTTTGAATTTGCATACGAATTAAAAAACTGCATGAGAGTTTTTTTGTGACTAATGTCATACTGATAATTAGGTACCTACTTAACTTCGAAACAAATAATTTGCCTGTACTCATAAAGCATGCTTATGTGCCGCATTACGCATGGCATGGAGATGTTAGAATGTTTTTAGCATGAAAAACAAAAGAATACTGTTTTCATTTTGTCTTAATGCAGGGATACCTACTTTAAGGAGTTATAATACTATTGAATAGTGCACGGAAATGCCCGCATGCCGGTAACACACTTTATAATTCTGTGTGTTCCATCTAAAGACAAAATATAAAGGGCTGTCCCCGCTCGCTTTAAATGTATAAAAACTAATGACTATAAAAAGGATGTAAACATATAGATTAGTTGTACTTGGCTGATCGTTTATGAAATTGTCGTATTCTCAACAAAAATGATAGAAAGACAAACTTTTTAATAATGAAGCTAACAATAATCATTAAAATCGAGGATTGAAGTGACACGAGGCCAAAAGTTCAAGTGGATGGATGTAAAAGTCCAGTGATAACTCGCTATTCCGTGTTTCGAGAACGCCTATCTAACTGCGGTTTTTCTACGGTCAAAAAGCCAGAAAAATGCAACGAAATAGCCTCTAAAAAATAAATAAAATAAATGTAAATGTTTTCTTTCTTTCTTTCTTTTCTTTCTTTCTCTTTTTTGAAGCCATTCAATAAGACATTGCATGGATTTCTTGTTGAGGGTGCGACAAGCTTTCACAGTTCACCCCTACACGCATGTATCTAACGCCAATCCTTTCACGGCAGGATCGCTGATTCCAGGTCGGCGCCCCCCGACGGGGCCTATGTCCACGGCCTACTCATGGAGGGTGCCCGCTGGGACGTACAGGCTGGGATAGTAATGGACTCCAGGCTGAAGGAACTGTTCCCACCCATGCCAGTTATTAATGTCAGGGTATGGAGAAATAGTAATATAGATTTTTATTATACATAGACCGCGATCCGCTAGCTTATTACGTAACTCGCTCGCAATCATAATCGTGTTCATTTTGATAGTTCATGTATGGGCTGACAATTGGCATCGGAATCGGCTAGCTGTCACATTCATACAAGAACTGTCAAAATTAACACGATGACGATTGCGAGCGAGTTACGTAATAAGCTAGCAGAATGGGATTGAAAGATCCGACATTTGATAGCTAGCGTAGCGACTCATCCCGGATCCGCATAGGCTATTAAACTGTCACCACTGCAATACGTATAAAGAATATAAACCTTCGTCTTGAACCACTATATCTATTGTAACTATCGATAAAAACTAGTTTAACAGATCTAAGCGTATATCGTAGCGTAAAAAAGCGTATATACCTATATACAGGAGGCGGAAAGCGACTTTGTTTTGTACTACCTATGATAAGATAACAGATCATAATGGAGTTGATAGCGGGAGCCGCTGACTCGCATGTGCGCTCAAATAGCTGTAAATTTGTATGCGTTTCCGGCGGGTGCATGCACAAAATTAAAAACCTATCAAGTAAGAAGTGAACTAGTAAACATCTGTTGCACATATTAAGTTTGTTGCTTTATTCCCACGCGTCGATGTGAGGTGGCGCTATACTTATTTTCACATTGATTTAATGCTCCCTACTGATTTTATAATTCATCGCCTTAAAAGGAAAAGGAACATTGCGACTGCAATCTTTAATGTTTCTATCAAAATGATAAAATCTTAATTGAACATGTGGTCTGATCCCCATTACGAGTAGGTTTCAGCATTTCAGGTTACTTATGCAAAACATAGTCAACAGCCACTTTTTTAATGGATGTAGCTAATAATATTAATATATTGCATGACGTGTAAATTAAATTCTTCTGTAAGTTTTTCAGTTGAAGTGGATGTTGCTGACTTTGCTTCTATATGATTCACACCAGAGACAAGAAGGGAAGCATCTAACGAAAGAAAATTGTCGATTTCCAGGCAATAACACAGGACAAGCAGGATCTTCGCAACATGTACGAGTGCCCTGTGTACAAGACTCGAACTCGGGGACCCACTTATGTGTGGACCTTCAACTTGAAGACCAAGGATAAGCCATCCAAGTGGACCCTCGCCGGCGTCGCCTTGCTGCTGCAGATTTAAGTGTTTAAGTGATTACTGCCGCACTCACAGATGTTGATTAAGGTAATAATATAATTAGCGAGAATTTTGTAAACACAAGTTTGAAATCGAAATTGTTTTGGAATCTAAGATCATATTACTAGTACTTAATTGACATATCTGAGTGCAGATACTGTGCATCAACGAATTTGAAGGAATTATTGAACTAAATACGTACGGCATTACAGTCATGTTAATTCAATTTTCCATTCATTCAAGTTTTCCATTAGTATCTATTTTAAATGTTAATAAAATAAAGCTTTATGTTATTCGTCTATTTTATTTGAGCATAGTAATGAAGAGCTATGAGAATGTACCTGTAAAATATTTAGGAAATATTTTAAACTATCTTTAAGTAAGGAAAAGCGCTCCAAACATCCAAACTAGAGAAGAAAATATGATTTTATATTAATTACTGAACAGCACACGAAAACCAACCTCGGAGAAATAATTGAATTAAGCAAGCAAACAATATCACAGCTAGCAGCTAGCTTAGCTAGCAAGTGAATATGCAAATAACTAATGATATGTAACACAATATTCCAGTTACAAAAAACTTGTCTGTTTTTAGGAACGCAGCAATGTCGTCAACTTTTCAAGTTTGACCGTTTTGGTGTGACGCTTCGTTTGCCTTGGTCATTTAATTAATGTTTATTTTATACTGGATCATTGAATTCTCATTTGGAGACGCATTTTTAAAATGGGTACGGTTAGGTAAGTATCTAAAATAGTAAATAAAATGTAAACAAGGTCACTAACTAAGTTAAATTGAATAACTTATATGTAATAACATATGAGAACAAGACAACTTTAAAAACGTTTATCTATTTTTTTTCAATAGATAAAATTAATACGAAAAAATAGTCGTATGACTACAAGTTCATAAGGTCACATTTAAAAACAAACTATGACTTAACTATGACAGAATCAACAATATTTGAAATCAACTAATAAAATTGCTGGAGGCGATTCGCTAATTTGACCTTTATCAATATCCAAATAAATTCCATTGTAATAAAATTACAATTGGATACAAATAACATACAATCGAAGATTGACAATAGAGTGGCAAGAATAGTGTTATTAAGGGAAAGTGACTTTCTTTTAGTGATCTTCCAAATTTAGAAATGGAAAGGAAACCGAATATACCTAACCTATCGTAGCGAGATGGTCGACCAATAATTAATAAAGAAGCGACCGACTAAATTAAAGTTCATTATAAATTCCTTGTCCCAAATTAGCATTGAATAAAATAAAAGAACAACTAACCTTTCAACTTGAGATTACTCATGGCTACATATATTGATTACTTAGGTACCTATTTTATTATCATCTCTGACATCAAGATCGCTCGATCAACGTTTAAATCGTTCTGAGATGATGGATATTAGATTTAATTAAGCACAATTAAGTCAAATGACATCACAAAGATACTTCATTAGAACGAAAAATTTTAGGTGCGCCGTCAAAAATTAAGCAAGTGTTCATTAATTCATTTGGTGATTCCGTTTAACAGAATTAGTTTTTATCAAAACGGAACTTATATCTAGACCGTTATGATTATGATAGAAGCATCTGGAGTTCCGTAGAGTTTCCTTAATCGAGGGTGGTCCGACCAATTTGTGGTAATACATAATCGCTCCCGTACCCATTTGTGATGGCAAATTTAGTTCTTCCAAGATTATACTTATGCTATTTTTATGAGACCACTGTGTGGCAGCTTCACAGTGCGTTGTTAGTTACATTTACCCATAATGGCCACCACAGCGTTGCGTATTCGGGTTGCGCTATTGGTATCTCTGTTACTCACTCTAGAAACAACATAGAGCATCTCTTTCGCCCACGCAAGTAGGCAGTTCAGCGAATACGCCAAATGAAGAGTCAGCCATAAAAATCAATCGGACACAGCTTTAAACAACAAATAATTTGAACTTTGACATACACGCTTATACTTAAAACGAAAGTGGTATGCAACTATAGCTTTTCCTTTTTACATTCAAATGTGTGCAAGCGCCTTGGTGTTAGTTACAAAGTAACATTTCCAACAAAGGCGTTTCTCTTCTTTTTATATCAATTATAGTTTGTAGTTTGCATTCCATTTCATTTGTAACTTTTACTTACAGGTGGGCGGGACATTAGCATTCTAGTTAGTAGATTGTTAGGTTGTTAGTAAGCCTCGTTAGATACGTTACTGTTAGAACCGAAAAGTCGTAACTGAATGGAACCTGTGAAGGTTTTAAGGCGTTTTCAAATGTTAACATTTGTGAAGTGTAGGTGGTTACATTAAGTCGTAACTGAGACAAATACGTGGAAGGAATCTAATGGGTTTTAATTAGAATGCTCATATTAGGTGGCACTTAATTATTTTCTGTGTGAAATGATAAGACTGTTTTAATTATCGTTAAATTTGGTAGGATACTTTCAATTTAGGACATGGTTAGGATAATTGAAAACGTAATAATTTAACCTCTTTATATGAATAAAGAGGTTAAATACTATACGCTTTTTAAAATTACGTTAATTTAACATTAAGTTTTTATCTGACACTGTTATACTATATCCTTGATAAATTATATCCCTTACAAATATCACAGAATACGATAGGAAGAGAAGATCGTTCAAAACTTTAAGCACCTTTAAGTAATTTTTAATGGTGTAAGTGAGCTATCAAAAAGTACCACCTAATCTACTAATCACTAATCAATGATACTTCCACGGCCTCTACACGATTATACATAGCTCAATCTTTGATAAAACTATTTATTATAAGAGATTATGTTATTATTTACATAACACCGGTTATACGAGTAAATAGAAAATCATCTTCGACCTTGACACAATACATAAAATAATAATAGAGGTATGGTTATCTACCTTTCATTGTCTACTAATAAGTGTAGGTGTACAGATGATCACACCAAAAGCTTATATCTGTTATTAATCACTTACAACTCGTAATCTTCGAAATATCATGGCTCGTTAAACAACAATTTGCAGCCTTTCGTCAAAAGAAGCGTTAAGTGTATGAAAACAAACTTACAAACTGCAAGGTTGATTCTAGTTTAATGGCTGGATGATATACGTTATTGAGATGATTTTGTAACTAATTGAGATGTTGATGGAATGAATGTAAGTGAACTTATTACGGCCGTGGCATTTATGTGATTTCATTTGTATAAGTTACTTAGGTGCCGGACTAAAACGCTTCAATAAATAGGTAAGTAACTACCCGTATTTACTTAACCATGGGGAAACAAGTGCAGCGAAAATTGGATATTATAAGTATTTGTTCCACAGGTCGGCGAGTAACAGCCGAGGTCTTCATTTTCACCCTTACGTTGTCAGCATTAATAAAAATTGCATTAAGTGGTTTCGCTCTTCCTTCATCATCTGGACAGTTATGGAATGGAATTCCTTGCCTGCGTCTGTGTTACCTTAACGTTACAATCTAGCCGTCCTCAAATCTAGAATGAATGGGCAGGCTTGTGTGTTCCATCTTAGACTTCATCTTCGCCTATTATTAGACGTGATTGTAGTCTATCACAAGCCTATTCTACGTGAAAAAAGTAACAGGTTTGGAGAGAGTAGCAGCCGGAGAAATTGCTGGTATTAAGAGCAATTATTCATAGTTATTTAAAGTATTTCGGGACTTAACCGCGTAAATTATTCTTATCAATTACCTCGACGTTTCGGCTACGTTGCAGTGGCGGTGGTCCCGAGCAGACTGCCATGTAGGGTATCATTTTTGTTCATAGAGCATTAGATAGTTAGGTATTCATAGAACTAACTATGAGTTGATGACGAAAATAATTCTCTTGTTTTTAGGTACCTATCTCTGGGAAGTGGTGGTCACTACTGATGGTAGCTCAGATAAATAAGAACCTTATTAATCTGAGAATGGTAGTGATTTTGTATGCTTGTTCTCCTCCCCCACTATAAAAATGAGCCAAGAGTCTTCATAAAACATGTTTATTATAAGAGTAAGTCAAGCCAATTAAACAATGTGTCAGAAATATCAATAATAGTTGTAAAATTTTATAAATGCAGACTTAGATAACTGTGTTTTTGGTTGTTGTATAAGATACCGGTTTATGTGTAGGTCGTGACATTTAGAAGGTCAGGATCACGAATTTTAATTGGGTCCTCGTTCTTAGCTATCTACTTTTTGCTAACTTCGGGTACAAAACCTAGGTTTTGTTTGTATAGGAGTATAAGGTTACGGTATGGAAATAAGCGTATCTTTATAAAACACAAGTTGTAGAGGTAGTTTAGGCTTGTTGCAGGGTAAAGGGTACCGATTTCATAACTATAGGTAGGTATACAGTTCACAATTTTAAGACTTTAGACCAAGTAGTAAGTACTCTAAAAAAAAAAACAACCATCTACATAACAAGTGCATCTTTTTGACAGACCTTTATTTTCTGCTAATTCGTTTTTGAAAATGTTATATCACTTAAATAGCTTCTGCCCGCGACTTCGTCTGCGTAGAATTATACATTAAACCTTCGTCTAAAATCACTCTATATATAAAATAAAACCGCATCAAAATCCGTTGCATAGTTTTAAAGATTTAAGCATACATATAGGGACAAACAGACAGCGGAAAGCAGTCGCTTTCCGCACATATAGACAAACAGGCAGCGGAAAGCGACTTTTTTTTATAATACCTATAGTATAAAACAAAGTCGCTTTCCGTTGCCTGTTTGTGTAGTATGTAGTGATATGAGCCACACGATTAGGTATTACGATTTTCCCTGTATATATATAAAACCGTATAAAGAAGACATTGAACCTTGCGGTGGTAAAGAAAATATTTGGTGACTAATAGCAAGGTAAGTACGTATAATATTTCCACATTAGCCATTTTTATACCTCTAAGCGCCAAAACTGGGTTTTTCACCGACAAGTTTTGTGCGGATGATCACAGGCTCCTCGTGTAGGCGACATTTTTTGCCGAAGAAGCAGGTTATATCGCTAATAGATGCGCTTCTCGCTAGCAGTAAGACAATCCCTTAGCTTCGCCCATCGTAACCCAAATCACTCTAACAGAGTGTGACGTGGAATCCCACTATCTATGCAGTCTAAGCGTCCTGCAAAAACTTACATTTTTTATTACCGACGAGAATTTAGACGTTTCGTATCGGAAGCCTCGATCTGAACACTTAATTTGCCTTTTTTATAAAACCATGAGCTAAAGTTGCGCTTAGACTTTGAATAATTATCGTTTATAATATCGTTTATCGTCGTAATTTAGCTGTGGCTTGTTAATACTAATAAAAACAGTGAAGTTAAGCGTTTTTTTATTGTTTAATTTTATCTATTGAGCGTTCAAGGCAAATATTTAAAGTAGGTAAACGATTTTGTCTTGACTTAGGTATGTGTTTTATCACGATGCACTTCTAATTGTTGAAACTAATGTTTATTGTTACCTATTTATACCTACCTAAAATATTAAATTGGAATAATTTAGCTTCGTTATGTGTACCTAGTTAGGAGTGCTATCTATGAGCAAAGCAATGTAGAGCTGCCTTGAGGAAGCACTCACTCTATGACGGGATGATGTAGCTCAGATAGCACAATATTATTCTATTTACTCCTTTAATTATACTGCATTTTCTTAAATATATTTAACATTAGTATTTAATTAATCTTTTTAGCTTATTAAATCAATACACCTGCTCCAGTGGAAGCCCTAAGCAGACTCTGACTTTCTCCTTGCTTCGAATTCTATAATTTTTTTATTTTAATATTTACATTAAAAGTTTAGAATTCGACAAAGAGTAAAGAAGGAGTCTTTACAGTACTTCATAGTTAGTTTAAATAAACATTCAGAATACCTAGTTGGTACATATTTCCTGATTTTTTAGTACTTTGGTTCACGGGACAGCACACAGCACCAGTTTTTGACATTCATACCCGATTGACGCAATTCTATTAAATTTTAGGTTATAGCTCCATCAATAGGTACACAACACAAATAAGTAAAATTATGACGGATTGGTACTTACTTAATAACAATAATTAATAATTTTAGGGATGCTCGCCTTTATGCATTTATTTTGTCCTGTATTCATCTTTTTGATGTGTTTTATGTACTTAGAATAAAGAGTTATACATACAAACATATAACTACAAAAAAAATCCGATCGCATAAACTTGAATGTCGTCCATTCTCCCATTGTTAGTTTTTCTAGACTAGATAGTTCAATAGCCTCATTACATGACGAGGCCTTCCTGTGTGACGAATAATCGTCTGCTTGGGACTATTATTAACCTGATTCATTCATACTACGGCTAGTTGACAAGGTGTGCGAATATCTGATGCGATGTTGTCGTTTCGTGGATTTTTTTATGTTTTTACCTACAAGTTTAGTGTCCGTAAAACAATTTGCGCCGAAAGATAAATGAGTTTTTACACGAAAAAGCAGTTCGTGTTTGAAGTCGACTCATTTCACGCATTAAACGTTTAAGGTTTTTTGGAGTCTTGCATAGTTAAACAAATGGTTAGCGTTACAATTTGGGATATCATGAAGAATGCATTTGTACCTACGGGAAATTTGGTGCCTTCTGGATCCCATCTAAACCACTTTCTCAGTTACGTTTTAAACTGAAACCTGAACCACTTCAGCTCAAAGAATCACATCGTTCTGCCTGGCAAAGGTCGCTAAAAGTAATTTTGCGGGATGAGGAGTAGAAACCTTCGGCCTAAAGGCCTTGAAAGAGAGCCGGAGTATTTAGTCAAACTAGCTCACTACTACAGTTGCTGAAATATTCCAGAACATTTGGAAAAAACCTAGTATGGTAAGTGTAGGTATGTTTATTTAATGTCCAAAACAGCAATGCCTCCATTTAATTTTTCTATCTAGGTCATTGTATTCTAACCTCAAAAAGGGTCAATGCTAACGTTGAGCAGCCTCCCGTAAGCGGTAAGCATTGGTAGTGGGTGCGATCGCCTACGCGGGATCCCCGCTGAGTCAACACTGTAGGCAACTAGTAGGAGGAACCTTAACTAATTATGATTGAACTGCTTAATTGTCATTATTGTGTTAATAATGTGATCGCCTTATACTCTGGAGTTACAACTACTAGTGTAAGCACACTAGTAGTGTGTTAGAGTGAGAAGGACGGTATGACACGAACTTCGAATTTCAAATTTCAGAGTAGTTGTTGCTGTTCAGAACATAGTTCGTCTTCTACGATTGATGGAATTTTTATCAAAGAACTTTTAAAATACGCAATTTTAATCCGAAACTAAGATACTCCGCAGTCTTGAATATTAAAATGTTATAAAATTGCTTAATTAAATTAATTAGAAACTGTATCAAAGTTTCACAATAATGACTTTCCTATACTTTCTGTTTAATTTGCAACGTTGTAGGCCGACCCCCTTTCTGCAATGTTATTATACTTATTTTAATCACGGGTTATAATCATACGCGATCACTCAGCGGGCCGCAAATCATCTCGCCACCGCATTCAGAATTGTGAAGCTGTAAGTATCTCTAAAGCGTTTAAATATAAACCATGTTCATTTAGAATTAGAACTACTGTTTAAATGTCCGATGTTTCGAAGATTACATTGGGCTAAGATTCTTTACTTGGTATAAAGTCGCGAGTAAGTTTGTTTTTTAGAAATATTTTTCCGTCTCTACTTCATCCCGTGGAAGAATAAAAAATGGCTTAGTCTATGCCGTGGGATTTTAAAAAAACTTTATTCAATTCACTCACGTCTGTGACATTTTGGACAACTTTTTCTTCACAATTCCTGAGTATAACTAGCTAGCATAGCTCCTGCATACTCTTTCTATGTGACTGCAAAAGTGTTTACTTAATTTTATAAATTAGGTATTGCAAAAGTGTCTCTATTTGAAACATGCTAAAACAATATTTTAACGATTTTACTTCCATTATTATCTTCAAGCATATTTTTGATAATCCTTGGATCGTCCCAAGTGGAAAAATACACTGAGAGTCCTATGTCCTTGATCAGGGTTTCCAATTACAGGATGACCACGATGTTGATATTTTTGCATCCTTAAGGCGCTGTCAACAGCAAATGACCTGGAGCAGCGCCACTCTTCACACATACGGTTCACGTCACGTGCCTGTTAGTGAAAGAGAAGAAACTATTCCGGCAGCTTGGCGCGCGTCTAAAATCTTGCAAATAAGACACAAATCATAAGAAATAAACAAAAGTATGGATTATTTGTGAAATATGACTCGTTAGCCGTTTAGGTATGAATAATGTTGACTTTATGTTTTTAATTGCAGACCCATACGTCGAAAAAATAAAGGCATAGAACCGTTTAATGATGATTTTAAGACCAATCTTTGCAATTATTTTCTATCGAGCCGATTTTGTTCAATTATGTATCGAGACCGTCTAGCGTGTTTGAAATATGATGAAAATTAACATTATATTTTTTTTTGTGTGCAGTTTTTGTGTGCACTATCTGCCTTTATGTGAGTTGTAGTTGTGGCATTGTTCTAAGATCATGACGTACCTATCTAACGCGAGCATAGCGTGTCCAGCGAGCGTGTAGGTGCGTGAAATGTAATGGTCAGTGAAAGTGTCCAAACTGTACTGGATACTGTTCTTTCTTAATCATTTTGTTTCCGTTTAAGGAAAATTACGAGCGTATCATAATACAGGTGTATACAGCGATTAAGAAAGAAACTTATTTGTCGTTGTTTTAAATGGATGAAAGTCGACTTTCGATTTAATCAAGCATGTTATATTTCGGCAGGATCGTTTTGTCGCCTGATTTAAAAGTAAAAAATATTGCCATGATGTTTTACGAACATTTCATTAATTGTTTAATTTGCCGATGAAAAATACAAAGGCAATTTTTCTCAGCAAAACTTCTTGTGATTTAGTCAACCTTATCCTCGAACAATATAGCGTTGAAGTCATTGTTGACGTATACCTACGGATAATTTACATAGTTAATTTCGATATCGAAAAATTGCTCGTCCTGTTTCGGACTATTCCGAAGTCCTTCCAGCAGCGTTTGAAACGGCGGTAGCGACACGAACACTACGCTTGAGCGGAGTAGCAACGTATTTTTTGTTCATCATTATTGTCAAACAATGTTTTATGTTAAAAAGCGTTGAACTGAATTCATCATCATTATCATCTCCAGGCTCTCCAGCCTATATACGTCCCACTGCTGGGCATAGGCCTTCCAGAACGAGAGGGCTTGGGCAATAGTTCCCACGCGGGCACAGAGCGGATCGGGAACTTCACACACACGATTGAATTGCTTCGCAAATATGTGCATATTTCCTCGCAATGTTTTCCTTCACAGAAAAGTTTATAGTAAACGCGAGCCCAGGATTCGAACCCACGACCCACTTGAGAGGCCACAGGCCAAACCCCTAGGCTACCACAGCATTGAGCATTGAACTGGATTAACAAGCTTTAATATGCACTAGGATCTAAGAGTACATTTCAAAAATGGGTCATCATCTATAACACCTCATAACAAGCACACTATGACACCACCTTCATACTTCGTAACCGATTCTCATTGCGCGAGAACACGCGATATCGCCGCTCTTACCATCATTAGGTGTCAAATGAAACCTGCCAACTTTCCACCATTATACAATACGGCTAATGGACGAGATGATTGCTTCCACAGCTGATTAGAAGATTAATAATATATGATTGATTAATGTATACTCTCCTCGCGTGGGCTTCCTCACTAAGGCCGTGAAATGTCGTGATCATTTTGATGCAGTACTTAAGTATCTTTTCACGTATTATCTTCGTCATCTGCCTATATCCGAAGCAGAGTGAAGAGGGAACAGATGTAACATTGAGTGGAAAAAATTGATTATTCAACAACCGATTTTTTTCATTTCGATAGGTAGGTAATCAATTTTAATAAAAAAGTAGGTAGGTACTTAGGTAGTCAATTTTGTGAAAATTCGTCACACGTGTTTTCCCGCAGATGGGTCCTAGCTAAATCGATTTTCCATCCCCAAAAACTCCTGTACTACAGCTAATTTCATTGAAATCGTTAGAAAGAAATAAAGCAACAAAATACAAAAAGAAAAATATTTTAGAGAATAAGTATAATAAATTTATAGGTATGGTATTTTCATTCTTACCTGTCCTATTTGATAAACAAAATTCTAACCTCAATGTGCAAATTTTTGTAAATAATAAGGTGTAACTATTATGTTTTCAAATAAACCCGAGGAAATATTTTGTACACAATTTTGCTGATATTTTATCTCCGCTTCCTTTATTTACGATGAAATAGTTAAAAATAAACAAAAATTAGACGTTTTGAGGTTAGAATTTTGTTTACCAAATAGGACAGGTAAGAATGAAAATACCTTAGATATTATATCAACTGATTATTATCCTGATAAGTAGGTAAGTAGTCCAGCCCGTATTAATTACGAGGAATTGACAACATTTCATATTTCTGAGCCTATAGTTTTAATGGTTCTCTGTATTTTGTTTGAAAATATGAACATGCTGACAGTAAAATTTTTTCGCTAGGGCTTGTATTTAATTTATAATTAATTTATTAATTTGTGCTTATTCTAAAAGGGCGTAACTCCGATACTATCACAGAATAAACACTCATCCCTTTGTCTTTTCTCTATAGAAAAAAAAACTGACGTCAATTTCAAATTGTCAATGTCAGGGCCTATTCTCCAATATTCGATTTTCGAGGTTCGCTTCGTGCTGTTCCGCTCATACTAATAGTCATTATCTTGAGAGTGAGAGAGAAGGTATGCAACGAACTTCGAAAATAGAATTTCAGAGTTGCCCCTCTTGTACTTTGAAGTTGTCAAAAATACAAAATCATGATCGCTTATTTTTTCTCGTGAAAAAAGCAAAGGCGTTTCACCTATCCTGTGGTACTTTTGGTAAAATTAGGACATATTTTTAATTATTTTTTATTTTTTATAATAAGCGATATTAAAATTATTTAAACATATTGCATTGATCAGGAGGCAAAATGCATTCGAACCATATATACATTTTCAGGTGTTTATAAAAATGAAATGTTGTCAATTGAGTAGGTATTTTAATCTGAAACCGAAGACCCACTCTCCCGAACTAGCAGCCTCTAAGACCCATAAATAAACCGCCAATATTTACCGATGTTATTCCTAAAGACAAAAACAGTAAGGATAAGCGGTCACTCCCCATACAAGGATTCGTTCCGTTAGTATCAATAACGTACTGGCCCGTGGTTAGGACTTCCTACGCACTCAGGCACCTCAGTTAAACAATAATCAGCCTTAGCACTTTGATATAGCGGCTCACGTGTGTTCCAAGCGGTGGTTCTGAGGAAGAATGTCGTTTGACATAGAAACGCCTGGCTTAGTTTATTTGTGCTACTGGAAGTTGAGTAAAATGGATATATTTAGGTAGTATTTAGTTTTGTTTTTAAGCTGTTTGTATAAACTCAAGTCTCACTCTCAAAACGTCAAATTTAAACAGAAATGAGGACAGGTAAAGAGAACATAGCCCATACAGTCGAGCCTGAGCTAAACCGTATTATTATTTCAGCTGTTGTCACCCAAGTTGGGTAAGCAAAGGGATCACATGGTATACAGCCAGATCTGACGTACATACGGACTTAGGGTCCTACCGAGTTTAAGTTCGTTTGTGTTTGTGGCTTGAGGAATCTCGTCAGCTTCCGTCTTTTGTGTTGGGTATTTCGGTTGATATGCAAATAATTCCGGCTGGAATTTAAGGCAGGTATTGGTACAAATTATGACTGAATAGTTTGTTGTTCGGCTGGATAACAATTACCTAGCGCACTCTAGAATGAAATTAGTTACAAATTGATAAAAAAGATTATTATTATAAAAGTGTCAATACTTGTAAAGAAGTTTATGGAAAGTCTTCTTTTATTAAAATTAATGTAAGTAGGTACCACTGACATAAAGTATTTCAGCCAAATTATAATGTAAACATTGTAAATTCCGCCACAGCTGTAAATAGATGTTTCATCTCGTTGTTTGACGCAAAAAGATTAATATTAATATTTTATTGTGCTTGACTTCGAAACCTGAACTTAAGTCACTACTTTCGCAACTTACGTCAAGGTAGTGACTCATCCATTCTACTTTAACAAACTTAAACCACCTGATTCACAAAAGTTAAACCCGTTTTAAGAAAAAAAAATGGTAATCTGTATCTGACCACGACAAATGTCAAAGTGAGATATAAAGACTCACTCCTAACCTAGCCGCCAAACAGCAGTGATTTCGCTGTTGTGTTCTAGCGTGAAGAGAAAGACAGTGAGTATGTGAAAAAATTACCTACTGGTTAATGAAACATACCATCTTAGCTATGTTAGTTAAATAAATAAATATATTATCGCTTCTCCGTCAAACAGCAGGTAGGTAACGTGGTATATAGCAACATTAGGTACTTTATGCAGCAGTAAGCAGCATTGTATGTAGTAACAGTAGGTAGTTTGGTTGGAGCTCTAATTAGACGTAGTATGAACAAGCATCGATAACATACAGTTAACGGCTGATTATGAAAAGTGCAATTACAGGGAAAGCGTGTAAATAATTAACGGATGGCACGACGAAAGTGCAGGCTCCTTCCGTGACGAGTATGCCTACTGATACCTAACCATCTACCTAGTAAAGAAAATTGGTAACAATTACGAGTATTTACGTTTGCCTGTGACTTATGGTCTTTTTAATATTAAAGATATGTCTGAAGTAAATCTCAAAATCAATTTTATAAATACGAAAGTTTGAGAGTGTATGTCTGTATTTTTGTTACTCTCTGAGGCTAAAACTGTTGCTGGATTAAGTTAAAATTTGGTAGGATGCAGACAGCTGGACCTCTGAAATAGTACATAAACATGCAAAATCCCGACATTTTAACCGCTAATTCTGGGAACATAACATCGGGCATGGGAAATATTCAAGCAACATGAAGAAACCATTTTTTTTTGTTTTCTGTCATGTGTATATTTTAAGTTCTTGAGATTACCAGGGTAAAATGTTTACATACCTTCCGCAAAATGTAGCACGGTTTCCTTACGAAATTTTTCTGTCAAGTTGGATATAATACCTACACAAAATTCCGAATGCATGAACATATCGTTGCTTGTAGTCGTAACGTGTTAATTTTATGTTCTCAGAGTCATGACCTTAGCCATAAGCGCCAAACCAAACCTTTTTACAAAAACCCAATCAATTTATTGAAATAAAAAGCCAAACACTACAAAATTTAAGTTATCACTCTTATGGTTAATGCTATAAGGTACTTTGTTTAATGTGTTAGATTTGGTGAAGTTTGTGTATGAATCGCAGACTTTTGATAGCGTGGGTGTTTGGACAAAGTGTACGAGGTCGATTCCGAAGGATCATTGTGCTTTGCAAACATTATTGTCAGTTAGAATTATCTTTTTGGAACGAATTTAACGAACGCTTTAGGTGAAACTTCATTTTATTAAAGATTTAAATTAAAGAGAAGCATTTCCCTCAAAGATGTATCTAGGTAAAGGATTCATAAAAGAAGCGGTAAGGGAAACGCATGGGTATGACTGTGTGATTTCCTCTTGGGATCCAGGTGTTTTTTTTGCAATTTTCCTACTTTTTTCCAGTTGCATAGCATTAGAAATTTGGATTACCGCCACAAAGAAAAAAAAAAAAAGAAGATAACTATGTTTCAAATTACTGTTTAGTACTATACCTACGAGCGAAAGTGAAATAGCGAAACGTGTTACAAATATTTTTAAAACGATGTATACGATATAATAAAAAGGAGATTGTCACGTCACGAGTTACTACGCTAGCAATAAAATTTTAGTTATTAAAGATTTCTAACGGAGTTTATTGAAAAGCCTAAGGTCGAGAGTATGCCTCAATTTTTAGTTCATCATCGACTACGTTATTATCAAGTAAACCGGGGTCCAATCTAGTTTTAGTTAAATTAAAAATCGGATAAGTTTCCTCAGTTCCACAAATAGTTTTCTGATCGCAGTTTATAGTTCAGAATTCAGTGACCAAAGTTCCTTAGAGTTTATTGGCCCAGAGGGCAAATTGACATCGTCACCTGAGGTTTTATTAAAAAAAAAGTTAAACTTAACCAAAACCAGCCAGTGATCGGGCCACCTACTTGGGCCAGCGGTGGGCGCGCAGGTGTGCGCAAAATAGTTGCGCACACGTCGTCGCCGACACGCGTTGCCCGCGCGCATCTTTTGCCGCACCTGACGCGTTAACTCGGCAATACAAATACGAACGAGTTTGCATATGTGTATACTGTGATTGTTTTATTGTGATTAGTGGGTGTGTGAAAGTGTGATATAGCTGTACCTACTGATAAGAAGATTGCGGTTAATATTAGTTGATTGATTTTTTAGGTAAGTAATAGTGGATTGTTTTGAACTTTTGCAATGAGTACGTTGGTGATTAGCGTAGTTATTATCGACAAAAGTTTAACGGTATTCTGCGCTACTATAGGAGGAAAAAAATGTGCGAGTTTATTCTCATTTCTCAGAATAAGATTAAGTATGCTTCAACCAAATCAGATTGATTGATGCATACCTAACTGTCAGCATTTGTGAAGCAAACATTTCTCTTGAAAGTAAATATAGAGTTTCGATTGTTTAGTGACACACTAAAATTATCAAATCTCCGTAGATCAGTTGGTACAAAATGAAAATAAATAGAACTATTTGACACTAGAGCGTTTTCTAAAGAAAAGTCTACATGATATTTTTTTCCAGTTTTTCAATATTTTGGGTTTATCTTACTCAGAATCGTTTACCCTGTTGATTCTCATACAAGAAAACATGAGTCCCTGATTTTACTACCTGTGTTTTATTTTCCTGTACTTCACGTTCCATACATATAAAAAAAAGGCGAACAAAAAAGTGACGTACTGGAATGGAAGTTTTGAGACACATTTTTTTTCTTGTATGGAGTATGGATCGACAGGGTGTACGATTCTGACTAAGTAAAAACCAAAATAGGTAGTTAAATTCTGGAAAAAAATGATAATGTAGACATTTTGAAAAACGCTCACTAGCTCTAAAATATAATATCACAACACTATACATTTTGCGGGTCCGTCCTGATTGCTACCACCGTTCTACTCGATAATCCTGCCGTTAAGCAGCAGTGCCCGCAGCAGATTCCGGCGAGGGGTGTCGAAGAGGTGGTGAAATTACTGGCACATGAGATATTCTTTCTTAGCTCTAGGTTGGCAACGCATCTGCAATTCTCTAGTATTGCGGGTGTCCATGGAGCAGTCCAGGAGTGCCGGCAGAAGTGAAAACAACACAAGCACACTCGCGAAAAAGGCAAAAAAAAGAAAAAAGATACACGAGATTTGAACTTCGGTCACCCGAGAGAACACACTGTTGTTCCACACCTTATACCACTAGGCCAAACGCACATACGTTAAAGCGACGAAATCAACGTACACTTCAAAAATCGAACGACTCTACCTTCATTCGTATTTCAAAATAAGCTCTTAGAAGATCCTGATATCCTTGTACTTAAACCTTCCCTCCGTCTTACGGCTGACGCGAGTTCAAAATGTTTTACCCATCCCAAGAAGCGCTCAACGCCGCTAAAGAAGTCTTCACTTCAAAAAACTGGGATTTTCAAACATAAATTTAACCCAATAGTAACCCAATACTCAAATTTTAGCCAAATAATATTTCAACTAGTTTTATTAGTATAACCTTGTTGAGTAAATCCGGCTTCGACTTTTGGCAAATCTATTGCTTATGCAAAATTTACCCAAACGACTGATGCTAAGTCATAAGAGCCTGATTTGCATAGAATATTCCTATGAGCGATGACCCTGTTAGTCATCCACCATGTTTTGATGTCAAACACCATCAATTCCAATACGCTGTACCATACTTTTGGGAGTTTCCTAACAGTGGAGTGTCAACTCATCTCGCGTCGTAAAAACTTGTATGGAAATTTGTCACTTTCACATAGTTTGGAAAATTTGTAGAAAATAATTTATGTTCCCTACGCTCACTAGTAGGTATATGTCGGCGCAGAGCCATCATCCGGAGGCTCAGACATCACCAAATTACCACAAACACCACTGCGGTACACGCACAATCGAAAATAATATTTTGTTCCTTTAGGAGAGAGAATAATGGCGGCCGTCCCGAAAAACAATAAACAATCACAACACGTTTCCCGCCATCTCAATACCTGCCTCTCATTGGCGGAGAGCCGAATCCAAGTCAATAGATTGTTTTGAAATACTTAAAATCCACTAATTACAAATGTTGTTTTATTTTAAATTTGTTAATTTTATAGAAATAATTAATTAGATCAAACTGCAGGATTTATTGCATGATTTTAGCAAATTTTCATTATAAAAGGAGAATAAAGTAACTTTAATTGTCAACTTCCGTTATCATGGCCTTGAGGCGTTTCCGGTTTAGCCAATTACTTTTAATTTGTTTAATGCATAAATAAGCTCATAATCTATTGAAAAATCTTTCATAAAATTAACTGAAATTAAAACAAGCTACAGAACTTCAAATGCTGTCAATCTTAATAAAATATAGTAAATAAATTATTATTATGTTTGTACTGCGATAGACGCCAGCGCCCTTTCTCTTATAGTGGAAAAATACTAGAACTAGAGAGAAGGCAATTAGTTAAAAAATGGTTTAATAGATGGCGCCCATACGGCCATTCTGCAATCAGCGCGCTCCCAGCGCTGTAATTTGTCACCATCTGAAAAATAATTAAGATTAAAACAGACAAATAAAACAAAAAAAATACTTCAATTAAAATTTTAATTTAACTGGTCAATTCTTAGTAACAGAAGCGTCACAACGTTGCAACTTTTCTTACAATACCAATTCAATCAAGTAAAACAGATCGAAAACGACCAGGTCGCGACGATCAAACTAAAATAAAACATGACAACAAAACAAATGAGTCAAGCCAACTCAAACACATTTAAACAGAATCACAATGACGTCACCCGTCGGGATCTAGTCAGAACAACAAAATAATTCCTTATGACAACGAACCCTGAGTGAGTTGTGTCAAAAAGGTACAGACACGGATGCTCAATATTTTGATGCATAACAGGTCTTAATTGTAAATGTCACCATCAGAATTATTAGCATTAGTACCATCGTCATTGACAACATTTGGCATTACATCGGTATCTTCATCATTACTATCCCATACGGCATCATTAGTTTCGTCAAAGGGATCAGTTAAGCCTAAAGGCGCTGGACGTAACGAGTCATGGCTGGCAATTTTTTCAGAACAACCGCGAAGATTGATGTGTTTTACTTTATACCTATCATTGGGAAGTACTTGAATGACTTCCATCGGTCCCTCGTATTTAGGCCCTAATTTAGTAGTATGACGTTCATGACGGCGCATCAAGACAAAGTCACCCTGTTTGAATGGATGTATTTGGGCTTTTCCTTTGTCAAATTTGGCTTTATCGTGACTTGCTCGCTCGTCCATCCTTTCTTTTGACTGCAATCGTATTTCATTTACATTATCGGAAATTTGAATGTCATCTATTTCAAGCAATTTGATACCAGGAGGTGAGCATTTCCTACCTATCAATAATTCCATGGGACTTTTGCCTGTTGCTTTTGAGACAGAACAGTTAATAGCTAATTGTAGGTCTCGCAAAGCAGTATGCCACGGTTTGGTAGCCTCGACCACAGACATGCTGTCTTTAATAACTTTCATGACTCGTTCCACTTGGCCGTTAGCTCGACTGGCCCCCTTCGCAACGACATGATGTTCAATACCATTCGCAGCACAAAAATCTTTAAATTCAGAGGAAGTCATACTTTTGTCTTGATCAGTGATTAAACGAGTTGGTGTGCCAAATACAGATATGAACTCTTGGAACGATTTAATTGCCGTGCCAGCAGTACGATCATTAGTGTAAACCATGTAAACATATTTTGTAAACCCATCTATGTAAACAAACGCGTACTCTGCAGTGTTTCTAACGCCGTTCATTCGCCCTGTGATATCTGCATGAATAGTGTGAAATGGAACTGGGGTTTTATCTATCGGATGTAATGAAATCTGTCTCGAGCCAGAAGGGCCTTTTCTCACACGACAGCTGACGCAGTTTTCTACAAATTTACGAATAGTCTTAGTCATCTTTGGAAACCAATACTGCTCTCTAATTTTACCTAAAACTTTTTCCCAGCTCAAATGCATAAGGTTGTCATGGTAATGCGATATCAGGCTCCATCTATATGACCTAGGAACTATTATGAGTTTGTATGTCTTTCCTTCTATTTGCACTTTGCGCCTAAGAAGCTTATCTGGTGAAATGACATAAGTATCAGAAATCGTTTTTGGTATAGAATCACCTTTTAAATCTGAGACTATTTTTTGTAACTCTAGGTCTCTCTTTTGTTCAACTAAAAGCCAGTTCATATCAAGACTAGCGAAATTTATAGTTTGAGATTGAGACACGCTTTGGTCAGAGTCACATGAAACTGTCGCTGGAACTGTAACCGTTGGGTTACGACTGAAATAGTCTGCATGAGCTAGTTTATCACCTTTGCGGTACTCAATGTCAAAATCAAAGCTTTGAAGGTATGCCCACCATCTGTGAACCCGAGGTAATAATTCACGCTTATGGCTGGAGGCCTTGAGCGAGTTGCAGTCCGTTACAACTTTAAATTTACGGCCATAAAGAAAATGGCGAAAATTCTTTATCGCTTTGACTACTGCCAAGGTCTCCAGTTCATAAGAGTGGTATCGACTCTCGGTGTCAGTCGTTCGCATGCTAAAATATGCCACTACATGCGGGTTACAGTCTTTTCGTTGTATAAGCACAGCGCCATACCCGATTGCACTGGCGTCCGTGTGAAGTTCCGTGGGTAAATCTGGGTCATATATAGTTAGCAATGGAGAAGATGTTAATCTATCGATAATTTCTTTCCTTGCTTTCTCATGGCGATCAGTCCAAGTCCAGTTTACACCAGTTTTAGTAAGTTCGTAAAGGGGTGCCATTATTGTCGAAAAATTAGGAACAAATTTTCTAAAATAACCAGCAAGGCCATTGAACTGACGCACTTCTTTCACAGATGTTGGTACAGGGGAGTCTACTAAAGCTTGAATTTTGCGCGGGCTTGGTCGGACAGTTCCATTTTCAATTATATTTCCCAAATACTCAATCGAATTCTTTAAAAATGAACATTTTTTGACATTTAAAGAAAACCCTGCTTTTGTAAGTTTTTCCAAAACTAATTTTAAGTTTTGTAAGCCCTCTTCTACCGTCTCAGAAATAACACAAACATCATCAAGATAGATTAAAGCAATGTTATCTTTAAGGTCACCAAGAGCTTTATTAATAGCACGCTGATATACAGACGGAGCATTGCAAAGGCCAAAAGGAACGCGCAAAAATTCATACTGTCCGTCTGGTGTTACAAAAGCAGTCTTTTCAATGGAGTTCTCTGCAATGGGCAATTGATGAAAACCGGCGGCCATGTCTAAGCATGAAAAATATCGAGCTTTACCTAACTTATCTATTTGGTCTGATATTAGTGGCAGGGGGTAGTGGTCTCTAACAGTGTTGGCATTGAGCTCTCTATAATCGACACAAAGACGATCTGTGCCATCCCTTTTCTTTACAAGCAATATAGGACTACTGAATGGAGAGCAGCTGTCTCGAATGATGCCATTATCTTTGAGGTCGCTAACAATTTCCTTAACCTTTTCTCTTTCAGTGGGTGCAAGGCGATATGGCCGACGTTGAACAATCTTATCAGGATTTTTTAGTCTGATTTGCAATTGACCGGTGTTGACAGTGGATACAGAATTCCCCGTTGTAAAAGATTGTTCATTGTCAGAAATTATTTGCTTTAACGATGCAAGATGTTGGGGATCCTCTATATCAGTATCAAAGTGACCCAGATCTTTAGTAACAGTATTAACAATAGCGTCACGTTTAATGGAGATTTTATCTCCAGACAAAGTAACAGTCAGCCCGGGAACCTGTAAAACATCTGCCCCCATGATGACATTGTACTGAATGTCGTTGTCATTGACAATGTAAAATTGTATTTCAACAAAAATGTCATTAACCTTTACTGGCGTGATAAGACTTTGCCTTGATACCACAGGTGACTGACCAACACCACGGAATGCAACATTCACCTCACTCCGTTTGCCAGGTATTGACATAGCCACCTTCTCCTGCATCAAAGAACAGTCCGCTCCGCTATCAAATAAACATTTGAAACTAATATCATTGATACACACATCAATAACGCACCTCCCGACATCTTGACAGTAATCAATACGCTTATTAACATTATCTAACATGTTAGACTTATTTTTTTCATCACTTTGCCTTTTAAAACAATTAGTTACAGAGTGCCCCTTTCTATGACAGTAGGTACAGTCAGTATATTGTGGCTTTAAACTGATTGGAATCTTTTGGTTAGTACTGTTAGATTTATCCATGCAATCTCGTGAATAATGTCCAGTTTTATTACAAGCAAAACAAGTTATTCTACTTAAATCTGCACTTTGCATAGGTTTAGCACTTGAGTCACTTCGCATTTTCTTCGAATTAATAGGCAAAGGTCCGTCAAGCTTGCGTTTACGGTAGGTTTTTAACGTAACTATCAAACTAGGTAAATCGTTCGGTGTATTACGCAACAGGTCGGCACGAATAAAGTCTGGAAAAATACCTGTTATGATGGCCTCTACCACCTCAGAATCCGAAGCTTCGGGTCTTATCCTCTTGAATAACGTCCAAGCTGTAGTTGCGTACTCGGCGTAGCTGCTGGCTTGATCCGAAGTGTAGTTCCTCCACTTCAGAACATCATCTGCGTAACGAAACTCCGAACCGAAATGCTTTACCAAATCTTCTTTAATTTCATCCCACGACGTAGAGTGAAGCGACCACGTATCAGCCCATGTTTTGGCTCGGCCTCGTAACTGCAAAATGGCTTTCATGCGCGCCTCATGCGGTGTAATGTTAAGCTCCTTAATAGTATTATCGACATGAGCACACCAGTCGCGAATATCATGCGATCGTTCATCGGGGTCAAAAGGTGGCAAGTAGAAATCATTCAGCTTCCTGTTTGGTTTGCAGTTAGTGAAAGCAGCCGCAACAGCACTCGCCGTGGCTTCCTTTGTCAGTGTGCTAACAATGGACAGCACCTGATCCATGGTAAAATTTGATGCCGAATTATGTATCAATCCCTGCGTCTCACTATTATGGTTTTGGAGGTTTTGAGGATGTGATCCCACCGCTGCTGTCGGCGCAGAGCCATCATCCGGAGGCTCAGACATCACCAAATTACCACAAACACCACTGCGGTACACGCACAATCGAAAATAATATTTTGTTCCTTTAGGAGAGAGAATAATGGCGGCCGTCCCGAAAAACAATAAACAATCACAACACGTTTCCCGCCATCTCAATACCTGCCTCTCATTGGCGGAGAGCCGAATCCAAGTCAATAGATTGTTTTGAAATACTTAAAATCCACTAATTACAAATGTTGTTTTATTTTAAATTTGTTAATTTTATAGAAATAATTAATTAGATCAAACTGCAGGATTTATTGCATGATTTTAGCAAATTTTCATTATAAAAGGAGAATAAAGTAACTTTAATTGTCAACTTCCGTTATCATGGCCTTGAGGCGTTTCCGGTTTAGCCAATTACTTTTAATTTGTTTAATGCATAAATAAGCTCATAATCTATTGAAAAATCTTTCATAAAATTAACTGAAATTAAAACAAGCTACAGAACTTCAAATGCTGTCAATCTTAATAAAATATAGTAAATAAATTATTATTATGTTTGTACTGCGATAGACGCCAGCGCCCTTTCTCTTATAGTGGAAAAATACTAGAACTAGAGAGAAGGCAATTAGTTAAAAAATGGTTTAATAGATGGCGCCCATATATACATATAGCTATGTATCTGTGTAAATTTGTTAAGAGTGTTGCTAGGCAACTGAACTTTAAAAGTAATGAAAATTAGTCAAAATTATACGTTTTTAGTGCTGAATAAAGATTTTTATCTAGATTTGATTATGTATCTATTTAAAAACGTAGCGAGTTTTCAAAATATTTAATAGCTGCTGGTTCAAAAGGTCAACCTTATTTAAATACCGAATTAAGTAGGTAAATTATAATTAAAGCATTATCACATAATGATTAGGTCAGCCCATTATTTTATACGAATAAAAGATTATTAGTTTATATGCATGAATATTTACACAGTTAAAAATAAATTTAATGTATCTTAAATTGCTTGCTACCGACAAATTAAAAACATATTTTGCCTTTTTTTAATTTGTTAACGTAAAACAAAAGCGTAAGTCAAAAGTTTTGACAACGATTTCTCTTGTTGTTACAAATTTTTTTTTTGTTATTTTCAAAAATATTATATGTAAAATAAAGCTTAACGTCACACATTCATAGCAGGTACCTAACGAATGGTGTATGGCAATGGAATGTAATATTAGCCCAATGATACAATTAGTCGTCCCATTAAGTCCCGGGGAGTGTCATTAGCTGGTCCTCTGAAATTTTCATATTTATGAAAATGTACATATATACATGTACAATTACCACGTCTACTCCTCCTACTCTTGCTCATATGCCGTCGTCTTTACGGAGTGGACAGTGCCCAGGGTAACAAAACCTAAAAGCCAAGATCAGCATCTTCAATTTTTTTGCTATGCCGCTAAAATCCAAAAGTAATGGAATGAAATGGAAATCCAAGAATTAAGGTCACGAATGGATTACATATTCATACCGATTTTAATACTGATCAGTGTCAATAGAAACTGATTTCCTGGCTAGATACGCAGCTATAGGGAAAGGTAGCACTGTATAATCTTCCGTAGATTGCGAACTCTACTCTAAAGCTAACACGGTTATGTAATCAATATTTCTGCATTAGCCTAGTTTAAATTAATCGCTAAATTCGTTATAGCTAACCTCATCATTACCTCACTATCTATCAACATCAATTATTTAATCAGTAATGAGATAAATAGGTATATTTTGTGAAGTCAGTTCAGTAGAGAACCGTAACACCGTCGTAATTGTTGAGAAAGTATACAGTCATAATACAAATGCTCTTTATTGAACTCCACAAATCTGTACAAAACAATACAGAAACAAAGAAACAACACTCACTCACTTCACTCACTCCTCACTCACTCACTTTAATGTTTAGTCATCTTTATACGATTATTACAACATATAGAAGTTAGATTAAACCTATTAAAGATGTGGTAGTAACTGTAATTACGCGAAGAAAGTGATTCTGTAATTTAAACATTAACTAAGGTGAAAATCTGTGAAGATGGCGAATAAATATAAATATTACACTTAATAAATTATACTATATGCAGGTAAGTATTTATTTTAAAGATGATCTCAGAGACAATGTAGGTACCTGATGTGCTATGATTATTGACACATGCATTCACTGTCTCAATCTAAGAAGGGCATTAAAGCAGCACCTTTAGGAGATCTTCCGATAGACGTTTTCCAGAATATTCTATATAATGTAAAAAGGTCTTAATTTTTTCAAGATGATAGCGTAAGTCAAAAACTTCGTCGTGACAGCTGATTTTAATCGATCCTGCGTGTTTTTGTACTTAAAAGTCCCGTCAGTATCTGATACGACCACCTGATCAGACATCCAATTTAGTTTCATTTTAATAATCGTAAAAACCTCACGAAATGTTAAATTTGCACGTTAATATTCATACATGCTGTCGGTACGCCGGTCAGTCGCTTTCGATCATCTCGTTGTGCAACCGACGCATGCGCTTCCCGTTCCCTTGATTGATCGATTTCTACGACGCTTATCGTCAAATTGTTCGCCATAATAATCGAATTATTGTAAAATTAGTGATTGCAGAATTCACAGTAACGTGCTATAAGGCTGGAAGTAATAGGCGACAGAATTGCGACATATTATTTGCGACGATAGAGGTTTGAGCGTAGCGTTTTGGTGCAAACGGATGCTTCAAACTTATCGAAAGTCTGTCCCGATACTCCCAATGGAGGCCTTTGTGTGCTCACGGTTAGGGATGGGTTGGGTTATAAGTACTTGCTAATTCGCGTACCAGGGCTTAAAAGTACCTACGCCCACCTTCTCATACCAGGTGCAGAAACCAGGTATCAAAATACTTTCAAAGCATTTTCTGTCCAACGCAACGAGTCGAATACTACGACGAGCGAGAAGAAAAATACATTCCAATCGTTGGACGTTTGAGTTCGACGTAGTAGTACTTACTTTAAAGGGACATTACTTTAATGGCAAAATACTTTCAAGTCTTGCAAGTATATCGGGTCGGTACCTAGTTGGTATACTTGCAAGGAAATACCTGGTATCAAAACCTGGTAACCTAAATACGCACCATCTCTACTCACGGGGAGACTTATTATTATTAGATACTATTTATACTTCCGTACAAACATGGCAGAATACTAAGCATTTAATATGATTTGAGTCAGACTTCATGCCTACTATCTCTAGAATCTATATAATATTGAATCGGGAGATTTATTTGATGCAGGCAACCATAAAGTTCGAATAAGGCTAAAAATTTCACGGCGCTAGCGAGTTTTTTTCTCTCGCATCTCTTTAAGCATACGACGGCATTTTATGCCCAAATTTTAAGGCATCCTTAAGCAAACTCTCCGCATATGCGGACAACTTTGCATGTATGGGTTGTTGTTGGATTGTGGTAAAGAACTGTCCATTTGCG
The DNA here is from genome assembly GCA_963854515.1 of Pandemis heparana. Classification (NCBI taxonomy): domain Eukaryota; kingdom Metazoa; phylum Arthropoda; class Insecta; order Lepidoptera; family Tortricidae; genus Pandemis; species Pandemis heparana. The sequence goes on along the minus strand of OY978007.1, from coordinate 14,744,683 downwards.
GAAGATTTTTGCAATAACACCCGCGTTACTCGCAAGAATTTCAATTCTTACTTCTTACTACATTAAAATGTGTTTGGTAGGTAGGTACATAAATATAGGATAACTTTTTGAGCCAAGATATTTTTGTATTAGTAAATATCCCTATTAATATTACATATTGAATGCGAAAGTAACTTTGTCCGTCTGTTACGCTTTCTAGTTTAGACACTGAACCGATTTTAATGAAATTTAATATTCAGATATTTTCAGTCCTGGAGAAGGTTTTCCTTCAGACAGAAAAGGTAATCGCATAGTTCCCGCGGGATAGCGATAAACGAATTCAAAAATGTTTAGTTTCATCAGTAGCAATAAATTTTCGTGACAATCTCTCTTGTTTAAGTTAGATTGAGGAGCATAACAAGACTGAGAAACCAACGACCAAATAAAACCAAATCCAAGCCAAATCATCTAATGTTAACACAGAACCTTGACCTACAAAGAGAGACAAGACACAATGCGCTTCCTAAACTTTGATAGTCAATCCTCCCACTTCAATCCACATGAAGAATCTTCAATCATCTTGACCCACAACTTCCACACGCTCTAAGCCCAGTGAAATCGAAACTCAAGTTTGAGTTAGCATCTGTTGACTTAACACTCGTAAAGATTACTGACGCACCTTCGTCAAACAAGTTAGACCGAGGTCGGGAGCCGAATGATGACAAACAAATCAATGCCAGCGCTTTTAGGCTAGAATTTTAGCTTAAAATTGTAATGATTCTTTGCTATACCAACTGCTACTGATGAATTCTGTACAATAGATGCTAGTTCTAACACCTTTTAGGGTCGTGACTTTATGCACCTGTGCCAGCAGCTCTAGGGGTATTTGGTAAAAATTCGATTGTTAGCAGTGATTGCATTTTCTAGACTATCTGTTACATGTTCCTCTAAAAGATGTTTCTTGATAAAGATGTTAAGTACAATTAACTTATGGTAAAAGCAGTATTCACTACCAGAATTTATAAACAAGATTTTGAAATCGCTTGTCAATAAAGTGGTGGTAATACTTTTTAACTGGGATAAAGTTAGTTAAAACACCAAATAATAATTACTCTTTCATTCTTGTTTGGATTCAGTTGTCAAAAATACACTACTCTACTTATTTCTACTACTCAAGTAACTCTACTCTAGTTATTTCTTAGGCACTTCCACTCTTAATTTATTTGAAATTCTAAAGCACGTTTTCTAAATGAGCCCGACAGTTTTGGCGTATTGTTATACTTTGATAAATAATTACAGTACCTTGTCTTCATTAGTTTCATCTCCTACTAAAGTTCTATCTGCGTCATACCTATCGATGGTTAGGTGAAACCACATAGACACAAAGTAAATGTTTGTAGCTTTCAACACTGCTACTGTATTGAGCCACGCAAACCACCGCATTATGGCAAATATTGCCATCATTTCACAAAATTACGCTCGACATTCGTTACGCCGAGGACCGTCAACAACTCAACGTCGATGATGCCATAGATATCAAGTAAGAAGTTATGGATCACAATCCAGCAAGGTATTTCGTGGACATGAGTATAAATTGCTGAATATCTTCGGTTTTTTTATGGCATATCAAGCACTTCAAACTTAGGTATACCTAACCCACACATAATTTTGGACAAATAAATAATTCATATTTGTTTCCAGTGCCGCGCAAGTAATAGATAAAAGGTATATTTTAAACATCACTTTTTAAATTATTGGGTTTTCAATAATATTTTTATTATAATCCGTTTAAATAGATAGGTTGGTTTCAATGAAGCTTGTTACCTCACTTGCATTGTTTCTTATGCAATGTAGCAAATTAAAATCAGATACAATTTTCCGTATGCTGGTTAAGCGGGTGTTTGAACCAATTTAATCAATTAACTGACACCTGTAACGAAATTTCACCAATTAAATTGGTTACGGTACAATATTTTTGCCAGCGTTCGGTTGCAGCGTAAATCATTAGCGAACCCGTGGAAAAAAAGTTATTTTATTTTTGTGGTGTAATATTAGTAATAAAATAAATATTAGTAATTTATTGCACTTTTATAGCCGATTGAAATTTAAACTAGTTAATAGAAAACGCAACCTGTAGAGAACTTAGCGAAGTGTGAATTGCGCCAAGTTACTTTAACAAAACTTTAACCATAACCGACGATTTTGACTTATTTTTAACAGAAAACCTATGAAATATATTTCAATATCGTCGGTTAATTTACGTTGCCCGGGCCGTAAGTAGCAATCGAGCGGAAATTTCCACTTGGCCAGGGGAAGACACCTCGGTCGGTGATAAAGAATCGTCTTAGGCTCGTGCAATATTTAAGTTCCTGCGATCTGAAACATTCTTTATTTCACCAACCTTGGTATATATGTATAGGTACTATAATGTGATTTTTAAACTAATTTTATGCAACTCTCTCTTTCTTGTCTTAAACGTATTTTCTTTCTTTCTTTCTTCTTTCTTATCTACGCTTACAAGGCGGTGACAGAGGCGAACGTTTGCTGACTGTATCCATTTTACAGATGTATACCAAATTTCAAGTCAATTCGACAAGTAGAAGTGATTAAAATTAAAGTTACGAGATTTTTCCTACACAAATAAACTGATACGGCTAGTTAGTAAACTTGTGTACTAGACTAGCTGTCATTGCAATTCAATAACCACTATTATTGACACTTTGGCATGGTCACTTAGTTAAAGCAAAGATACAAAGTTCAAAATGTACTAGGTCACACTTTACCGGATGAAATACAGAACTTAACTTTTTATAATTTCATTAGGTACTTTACAATTTAGCTGTAGCATTTAATAAATATTGCAGCGACAAATGCTGGTACTCTGTCTTAGATTACCTAGCTACATGTGACCCCAAAACTATTGGTACGAAATCGCATGACGCTAATGTCTTAAGCACGTCTGCCAACGGAACTTGTTTACAATGTAACGGTTTAATGCGTTGATATCTAATTAGATCAAGCCAGACAACCTGGCGCGTATAATTGAAATTGTATTGAATATTTCAATTTCATTCTTTGTAACGGGCTTAATGATAAAACCTATAAATACCTCACCTCGATGGATAGTGCTCCAATACCGTACGATTTAAACTAGAGGTTCCCAAACTCTTTTGTTCCATAGACCACTTTCAAAATTTTGCTGGATCCGGTGGACCCCCTGCAGCTACATTACCACTAATTTCTAAACTAAATCTCGAAAAAAAATTAAGATTAGCTCTATCTATGGAAACTTGCGTTGTTGCTGAGTTTTAACGATAAATTAACAGTTTTCGAAAAAATAGGTTAGAATTGATTGCTTGATAGGGTTAATTATTTGAAAATAAAGTCGACTAAACCAATTTTCAATTAAATTTAATTTTTGTGCTGCGAGTGACTCCATCCTACTTTACTTTCTTGAAATCTAACATGACTCACAGCACAAGAACCAATCAATTCGCACAAATTTTATTCAGAAAACGTCCCATTTGGAGTGGTAAAAATAAATATAGTATATTTCCTTGTGTTGTAGGTAGATCAACATTTTAGTTCTTCACTATCGACCAAATTAATTTTCATGCACCCCCGCTTGCGATTGTGGACCCCCATTTTTGGTCACGCCCAACGTAGACCCCCGTCGAGTCTTCCGTGGACCCCTGGGGGTCCACCTAGACCACTTTGGGAACTACTGATTTAAACGGTCTTGTCCCGTACGTGTAAAATTTGGAATGGGCTGGCGGTTGCGGTTTTTCCAACTGGCTACGAAAAGGTTTAAGAGGCGAGTGTACCACTTCTTGCATGGCCGGAAACGCGCTAGCAGTCCCAATGGTGCTGTGGTTGTCCATGGGCGGCGGTGATCACTTACCATCAGGTGCACTGCCCGTTTGTCGGTTTTAATATAAAAAAATAAAAGAAAATAACGGAAAAATCGCGATCATGATGGAAATATCTAAACTTAGAAGAATTCTGGTGACCCAGCCAGGATCGTCTCCGCAGGAGGGAACTCTTCAGGGGTTGGTCCGATTGACTTGAAATTTGGTACCCATATGTAGGACGGTTGACAATGCAAATACAGTCAGCAAAAAAGCTTGTATTATAAATGAAATTTTTGACAGAAACTTATTTAATTTATGCAGACGTTGGTTTTTAATTGCCTCTGCAATCACAGAGTAACAACCATCCCCGTTTATTATTTTACACATTACACCACAATTTGTCTATATTTGCAATAACAAGTGAGCAACGCGGGTCCTGATGAGTAAGGCTTTGTCGCAATCGAAAGTGTGGACGAGATGCAAGCCAGCTGCGCGCGCGCAGCGCAGAGAGACAGCGGGGGCATTCGACTCGCTTTAAACGCAGGCATGTTTAGTATATATTACGTTATACAATTCCGCTCCACAATGACGCTAAACGTGGGTTTTAGGTCTTGATACCTTTGGTTCTGTCTACTCCGTCAAGAATAAATACAAGATTAATAATATAAGTATATTTTATTAATTGTCAAAGGGCGTTTAGCCGAAGCCCTCTAATTTAAGGAAATTAAATAATTGTTTTTGTTCTGACGGCACATGAATTATACATTACAGGTATATTCAAAATGCATCTCTACATAATATCTAAATGGTTGAGTGGTAGAAATCGCTCCCAAGTGATAACATTACCTTTTGTATTTTTGTAATCTCATTGTACCTGAGGATTTTAGATGTTCAAGTAAGTATTTTGTATTGCATTGACTTAAATATACCTACCATTCTGTAAAATTAAACTCAATGCCGTACGTACAAAAAAATAATGCAAGTTTCACGATTGTTGTATAGCAAATACTCAAAAATGACAATTGTATCAAGCATAATCACATTCGATTTAAAATAATGTTGTATGCAGTAAATTCTCTGATTGTAAAAAAATATTTGAAAATTTAAACATTCAAAAAAAATATGTTTGTAATTTTTTTCATTGTTAGTAACATAGCTGTTATAAGCTGTGACTTCGGACACAATCTTTATTACCTTATACGCGGGTAAAATCCGTGTTTGTACATTATTGTATTTGTGATGCTTGCGAGATATATTGGCGAGAAACAATCAGTAATTTAAATGTTAAAAAGGATGTCTTGGACGAGCAAACTTATCACTTTTACGATTTAAAAATTACTACTTGTAATTAACTTTACGCAATCTATATACAAACTCGTAAAGTATACACTGCGTTCCAAATCGTGCATTGTTGATGTGGGGGCAAAAACTGCCAAGCCAAAGTGGGACTGTACTAGGACGTCTTAATGCGATTCAGTTTAGGTTCGCTCGCTGTAGATCCATTCCAAAAATGACAGCTAAACCTGAACTGAGTCGGAATTAAGATGTCATGGTAAGGCCCCTGGTCACGTTAGCCGCATGGATCCACAGAGGTGGTGGTGGTGGTCTTATCGCTACTAAGCGATAAGACCGCCTATTGTATACTTTGTTTCTGTATTGTTTTGTACGGATTTGTGGTGTTCAATAAAGAGTATTAGAGTAGTTTGTATTGTATTGCATTGTGGTGTAAAATAGCCACGGACTGGATACCACAAGATGGCCATCGAGATGGTAGGCCCAGGAGCCGCTGGCGAGATGACCTGGATGTTTTCTTTGAGAACTAGCCGGATAAAGCTCAAGATTTGGGCGAGCGTAGAAAATTGGAGGAGGCCTTTGCCCACCAGTGGGACACCCAGGCTATTAATAATAATAAAATAAGAACAAGCTGACCGATATCAAATCACAGTCAAAACTACTCGAGCTTGAAAAAAAAGAAATGATATTTTTTTTTACAAGTTCATATTTTACCGCAACTACACTTATCTTTTTATAGGTATCATTCGATCACATCTGCAATTTAGCGACGATCGAAACACTAGTAAAACTACCCTTTTATGAATAAGGGTAAGGAGGTTATACCTTCTTATAGTGACCTAATAAAATAATGTATACTTACATACTTGATTTTACACACATTAGTGAATTTACTGATGTACGCAAAAGCGTGACACGTCATCGTTGTTCAACGTGTTACTGTTTCCTATTGAAAAACATAAAAGTTGTGCAAGTTGAAGTGTTTTTAATAATGTTAACACACGCCTCTGTTCCTGCAGGTAGTATAGAAGTAAATTACTACTCATACTCGTAATACTTGTATGATAGAGACATCTGCGGCTTCGTCCCCGATTTTTTTTATTATACATTATTATATTTTATGTTATTTCTTCCATAAAAACATTCCGTGGAGCTTCAGGAACACAAATAAAAAAAGAATTAGCCGAATTGGTCAAGCCGTTCTCTAGTTTTGCGCTTAGCAACAACCATTTTTATTTATATAGAAAGTGAACTTTTTAAATCGATAAAGGAAAAAAAAAACAATAAAAAAAGAACTACTTACCTATTAAAAAAACCAACACGATTAAGTCAAATACAAACGAAATGTCAAATTTAATAAAACAACAGACCAAAATCACAGAATGCATTCATGTCATGAATTAATAAAATTACACAAAATATGTACGACAAACCCACACAACGCACTATAATTATGTAGGACACTCGCATACTTAGTCGCAAAGGTTTGCTAAGTACCCTTAGGAATTATAATTTAAGTAACAGGTGTAATAAGTACAAGTAATAAACGTACCTACACGTCGTGCAGTGCATTCGCAAGATACACGCGTAAGATTGTAGAGTCGATAAAGGCCAAATTTGTGTGCCACGATTAGGATGCACGCCGCGGAGTCAGCCATGATTGGAATTTAATACTGGATCATGTTCATGTGGCCTTTTGGTTCCTATGAAATGGGAGTTGCCAGAGTAGCAGTGAATGCTAATACCGAAACAAACTATTGAACACCACGTGACAATATTCAGGGATTTTTAAAATACAGTGTCACTATGATATAAAATAAATCAATAGACGATGATAACATTGACTTAGACGCTAAAATGTACTTAGATAAAGTTTGACACTTCCATAGGTATATTTTGAACCTACTAAGTATAAATCATTTCCAGCATGTCTAACTGCTGAAAGGTGTAAAGCGAATGAAATGGTTTTTAAAATATATTAGGGTACTTCTATAGATTATATAATGTTACTTATTATTAGATTTAGTTTTAAGTTTTGCTACGCCCTAGTAGGGTCCATGTATGTACTGGCTAGTAAATAAGAACATCTTGTAAATACCATGGTTGCAATAAAGAATTGATTGATTGATTGATTGATTGAATATTGACATTGATTAGAAATCGTAACGAACCTTAGATAAAATGTGGGCATAACTGTACTGCTAGAGCATGTTTTTAATTTTTGAGTACTAAATTTTCTTTGTATTGTTATTGTAAAATAAGTTATATACAAACGAATAAGAGGGTTAATGTTTGTCTAATTAAGGATTATCCATGCCCTTTTTGCCAATTGCTAATGACTCTTTAAAATTCTAGCCTTAACTGCGATAACTGTGTAATGTATAATCGTAGAGAATTCGCGTAAAAACACACGCGTCAAGGCGAAGTTGCAAAACGCGTCGGGGATAATCGATGGATGTTTTTGCAGATGTTTGGTACAATATGTAATTTTGACGACGCGGTTGGCCTAGTTGGCAGTGACCCTGCCTGCGAAGCAAGCATCCTGGGTTCGAATCCTGGTAAGGGCATATATTTGTGTGATGAGCACGAATATTTGTTCCTGAGTTATGGATGTTTCTATCTATATAAGTATGTATTTCTCTATATAAGTATGTATATCGTTGTCTAGTACCCATGTCAAGTCTTACTAGTCTTACTAGTCTTACAAGTCTTACTAGCGCTTACTTTGGGATTAGGTCAATTTGTGTTAATTGTTCCCTAATATTTATTTATTTATTTATTTTAATTATGAACGTAGTTGTTGCTTACAACGGTCTTAAAATGGATTGGAATGCAGAATAGTAGTAATAGTAAGAAAGAAAGCGGGGGGCTTAATTAACAATGTTCATGTTAAATATAGAAGACATAGGGAAAACTAAAGCAAAAAAGGTTAAGGCTAAAACAATTAATTATTACTAAAACAATTATGGACGAAGGTATTTGTCATCCATACAAAAGATACACTGAATCACTTAAATATATCTAAGGATAAACCAACCTGGTTAAATTGACTGGTTCTAAGGAGTGAGGAACTTCTTCGTGTGAGTTGTGACAGTTGGAAGAAAGCATCCTTATTTAAAATCTACTCTCTATTGCCATCTACTCTGTTTTGTAAAAAATGAAAGGATGAACAAAAAATATTTACCTTGCTATTCCGTTATTCACTTCCTTCCTCCTCCTTCCTTCCTTTACTTTCTTCGAGTAGCGGAGTAAATATTTTTGTTCATAAAACATGTATCGCCATATTTAAAAAAATAAACATAATTAATCCCGCTACAAGCGGCGTCACGCAATGATTTCACATTGATTGACAGGGAGCATTTTTATTGTACGTATATATTTTATAATTTTGCTTAACGAATATAAATAAGTGGAAAAAACCAGTTCTTTTTACTGCGCGTGCATGAACTGTCATGTATTTAGGTGCAATGAAACTGTAAATTAGCTCTTGTTATCTGATGATGTACGATGTTAAAACTGACTGATGTCAATGTTCTAATCAAAGTTGTTTGTACTTATATCTAATTTTATTTGAACTGTCGTGTAATTTAATTTACATTTTATATGGTCAATAAATATGTTCACAAACGAATTTTACTGGACTCTAATATAATCAGAGTATGTATGTATGTATGTATAACTCTTTATTGTACATAAAACACATTAATTTCTATATAGATCTGATACAACAGACTAGTACTTAAATTTTAATTTACTACGTAATGAATATCACTCTAGAAGACTAATTCCTTAAAAAACATAATATATAAAAAAATATTGCTATTTCAATAATTTCCTACTAATATGCAAATCCTGACCGCCTTAAATGACAATCGATTTTAAAAAAAGTGACGTAACATGCATCTTTTAACTTCCATTAATATTTTTTACTATTCACTAATTTCCGTCTACCAGCATCTGCAATGTTCAAAATGTGTTTAATCTACACATTGCAACATGAATTGCAATAAATAACTACATAAAAACGTAAACTAGGTAGAAGTGCAAATTCGCCAAATTTCACAAGTTTGCAATTTTGGAGTTATCTATTACTGCCACTGACCAGAAGCTTTAAATTTCGAAATATCTCGTGGTTAACGGCGTCTAGCCAAATTATCATGATCGTAAACCTAATAGCAATAAAAATAAACTATCAGTTTACTGGATTTAGAAATCAACCTTTAAAACGATATTATGAAACTCATGCACACTATGATCTTTAATTTAGTTCGTTTCGTGTGTAGTTGCTTGAACCCTTACTTTTATCCGTTGGACTGTAAGAGCCTTTTTCTACCCTGGATCTTTTGCAAGATTTTTTTGTAACTGTAAACAGTATGCTACATTGATTTTCTGTTTATTTTTCTTCCAGGCTTTCATTATTTTTTTTCCCTTGCCTCCCATCTTCCGATTCCCCAATTCTCAAGAAACAAGAAACGTTTAGCTTTTGGTTATAACAGTTTAACTAAAAATCATTAATAGTTGACTCCATTAACCTCATCCTGAATACGTCCCTTACCTACCTGTTTAATTTAAAGCAATATTATTTTATAACTTCATCTGTAAGTTTGCACATATTTATGTATGAATATATACCCTTAATTATTATTTTTCATCTATTTCCAGTGGTCGAATAGACTTGAAATTTGATACCTCTTGTCCAACAAGTTACATCTTTAGCCTCATCTGCACATTCTATGAGGTGCGATGGGGGTCAATCGCTGATCAGTTAGTGGAAATAAGAACTCGCAATCGTCCGGGATGGGAATGCTAGTAGAATCGACAAAAAGCAACTCCAGCCAATGTTTTGATAAAAAGTTTTTAAAATACTTAGTTCTGCTACCGATTTTCTGAGCAATTTCCAGACGAAACATCTTCACGCAAAAATAATTATTTAGAATACGAGTAGGTAGGTGCTCCAGCTATGTCACTTTATCTATATATATAAAATTCTAAACTGACTGACTGACTGACTGACTGACTGACTGTTGATATATCAACGCACAGCCCAAACCACTGGACCTAGAGACTTGAAATTTTGCACACAGATACCTTATACAATGTAGGCATCCACTAAGGAAGGATTTTTGGAAATTCGACCCTTAAAGGGGTTAAATGGGGGTCCAAAGTTTGTATGGGGAAACAAGATTAGTTAGACTATTTTATTCGAAACTTCACAGGAGTACTCCCAACGATAAATGAGTAAACACGTGTTTCAGGTTTTTTGAAAATTCAAACCCTAAAAGGGGGATATGTGGTGACAAAGTCTGAAAATCAACGTGGGTATTATAATATTATTATTATTAGTGGGTAGTATTGTTTGTACGGTTTATCGGGTCGCTGATTACGAAAACAACAACACACATACCTACCTGACACACACACACACACACACACACACACACACACATACAAATTTCCACGGGAACGGGAAAAACAGGATTTATGTACTTATTCGATTCCGAGTGACCCTATCTCAGTAACTATAATAACTAGACTCTTCAAATTTCGTACACAAGTAGGTGATTACAACATTAATAAAGTAATTCCAAGATTTTTGGAAATTCCTACGGGATAAGGCAAAAACGGGATTTATATATTCAGGTCAATGAAATCCTATGAACTATAATTATAAAAACGGTTTTAAGGATTTTAGGAAATTCCCACGGGATGAGGAAAAAAGGGAATTTATATTCAGTTCTACGGGATCGATTTTTTGTTTTACTGGTTGTAGAAAACTGAAATTTGGCCTTTAGGTTCGTTGGGGAGTATAGGGGAGCACTACAAAAGGATTTCCCGAATTTCTGACGGAAACAAACGGGAAAAACGGGATTTTTTGTTATACATTGGTCGTAGAAAGTTGAAATTTGGCATGTAAATTGCTTGATAAGTATAAGGAAATATTAAAAGACAATTTTTCAATATTCCCACGGAACGGGAAAAACGAGACTTCGTTTTACTGGTCGTAGAAAGCTGAAATTCGACATGTAGGTTGCTTGGGGAGTGTAAAGAAGCATTAAGAGAGGACTTCCAAAATTCTCACGGGAACAGGAAAAAGGGGCTTTTCGTTTTACTGGTTGTAGAAAGCTGAAATTCGGCATGTAGGTTGATTGAAGAGTAGAGGAGCATTAAGAGAGGACTTTCCGAAATTCCCACGGGAAAGGGAAAAAAACGTGATTTTTCGTTTTACTGATCGTAGAGAGCTGCAATTTGGCAAGTGGGTTCCTTAGGGAGTATAGGGGAGTAATTAAGAGAGCATTTTCCGAAATTCTTACGAGAACGGGAAAAAAACGGGATTGAAATACTCCTGGTACACGCGAGGAAAGCCGCGGGCAAAAGCTATTTATTAATAAATGAATCTACGCGGACGAAGAACATTAAGGTAGGACTTTCCAAAATTCCCACGGGAACGGGAATAAAAGGATTTTTCGTTTTACTGGTCGTAGAAAGCTGAAATTTGGCATGTAGGTTGCTTGAAGAGTGTAGAGAAGCTATAAGAGATAATTTACCAAAATTCCCACGGGAACGGGCAAAAGGGTATTTTCGTTTTACTGGTTGTAGAAAGCTGAAATTCGGCAAGTAGGTTGCCTGAAAAGTGTAGAGGAACATTAAGGGAGGACTTTCCAAAATTCCCACGGGAACGGGAAAAAAACGGGATTTTTCGTTTTATTGGTCGTAGAAAGCTGAAATTTGGCATATAGGTTGCTTGAAAAGTGTAGGGAAGCTATAAGAGATAATTTCCCTAAATTCCCACGGGAACGGGAAAAAGGGGATTTTCGTTTTACTGGTTGTAGAAAGCTGAAATTTGGCATGCAGGTTGCCTGAAAAGTGTAGAGGAACATTAAGGGAGGACTTTCCAAAATTCCCACGGGAACGGGAAAAAAACGGGATTTTTCGTTTTATTGATCGTAGAAAGCTGAAATTTGGCATATAGGTTGCTTGAAAAGTGTAGGGAAGCTATAAGAGATAATTTCCCAAAATTCCCACGGGAACGGGAAAAAGGAGCTTTTCGTTTTTCTGGTTGTAGAAAGCTGAAATTCGGCATGTAGGTTGCTTGAAAAGTGTAGAGGAACATTAAGGGAGGAGTTTCCAAAATTCCCACGGGAACGGGAAAAAACGGGATTTTTTCGTTTTACTGGTCGTAGAAAGCTGAAATTAGCCAAGTAGGTTCCTTGGGGAGTGTAGGGAAGCTATGAAAGATAATTTACAAAAATTCCCACGGGAACGGGAAAAAGGAGGTCATAGAAAGCTGAAATTTGCCAAGTAGGTTCCTTGGGGATTGTAGGGAAGCTATGAGAGATAATTTACAAAAATTCCCACGGGAACGGGAAAAAGGAGGTCATAGAAAGCTGAAATTTGGCAAGTGGGTTGCTTGGGGAGTGTAGGGTAGCATTAAGAGAGCATTTCCCGAAATTCTTATGGGAACGGGAAACGGGATTGAAATACTACTGGTACACGGGAGAGAAGCCGCGGGCAAAAGCTATTTGAAAATAAATGATGTTTACGCGGACGAAGTCGCGGGCAAAAGCTAGTCACTTATAAGTACATACCCAGTTTTCATTTCACATATTCTCATTAAGTCCCCGCTCATCAGACCACTGTTGCGCTGGTATTTATTCAAATCTGCGCCCGCGTCGGTGCATAATCGGCGTTGAATATTGCATGAGTGAAAAGCGTGTTTTGACGGATATGCGGCAAGAGCTATGCTTCCGATTAAGTGTGAACTGTTATGCGATTACAATCTACACAATGTGTTAAAAGGTGTGAAAGATGCGCCCGTCAGTTGAATAAAAAGAGTATACGAAGGTATTGAGGCAATCAATTTCCCCGATATATTTATTTGCATGGTTATTGTCTCAAACAGCTAATGTGCATTGTTTGTTTCATTGCCTACGTATAATATTGGATCTATAAAATATAGGTATCGAGAAAAAGGAAAATACCTGCTTATTCTACATATTTCTGAGCAACACTATTTATGCGATGTATGTTTTTAGGCTATGTCGACGACATGTCCTGATATCGATACCTCCTCATGGGGGACAAAATTTCTGTGCTAAAAGATTTTCTATTTTTACTCCCGAACTTTGAAAAAAACTTAAGAAGAAGGTAAACAAGTTAAACTTAATCGCTTGATGGATTACGACATAATGAGATCATATATTTACACGTCCAATTAGTATGTATGTATGTAACTGGAACTATTTTGAAATTACAATTGTTTATCTAGTGTAACTAATGTTATGTTTAAAGTCTTCCCTTCGCTGTAATTAATTAGGCAAGCCCTAATAAAATGGCAATTTCTAATTCTTAAGCGTTGTTTTATTAATGACCTTGGTACTTGAAGGCCAACATAATATTTAATATGAAGCAGATATTTAGTAGAGTAGTAAGTCTGATTTAAATAGGTTTTTTAATACTTTAACTAGCACACACATTTTATTCTTATAAAAAATAAGAAGAGTAAGAATGTTTGAGAACATAAAGGGGTCAAGCAAAAATAATATTTGGACAGAAACTGCCGTATGTATGTACCTATGTAAACTCTTTATTGCCGTTTTGGTGAAATTTTTAGAACTTTGTCTTATAAAACCAGAAATAAGCCTTTGAAAAATCATCAGATCATTATCTCTATTATACACAAGATATACTTTTATATTCAAGTGGTTTTGTGTTGATTCATCTTATACGATTATACTCAAATATGTAAACAGACAATTGGTTTTTATTTACATTTTTCACTATCGTTCGAAATGTATTTATTGTTGCCGCTTTCAAGAGGGCATTGACTGTCAAAGTCTATAATTTGCCAGTTCAAGTCTCCAGGTACTTGAAAATGTCAAAATTATCAAGCGAGCTATATTCGAATAAGCCACAGGCGCGGTCAGTAGGCCGACCGGTCAAATTGCCCTACAGGCATACTTCGATGTGACCCTACTGATTCACTGTGACATTCTTCGAATGATTGAGCATAGAAAATGAAAGTTTTTAATATGAAAGTTAGTAATGATAAATGATATTATGTGTAGGCGTTCACTAAGTCATTTTGATAAGTCATTGTGATTTTTAATACGATACTGTGTATTATTCGAAGCATTGTGACGTTGTATGTATTATTTCTAAACATTCATGTAAAGTACCTACTTAGACAATATATTTTCAACTACTTCACTGTAATCTACTCCTCGTGCCAAAACATGAAAATATTCCATTCACCCAGTTTTTGAAGAAGACACCGGAAATAAATCCTCACTTCTATCCCGGCTGGTGTTTCGTCATTCCCCCTTGTTAGGTACTAATCGTTCCTCTATTCATAACGATTAAAAAACTCAAATGGCTGACTATACAATTTATGATGTAATTTTATATTGAATGAATAAATAATCGAAACGAATCTAATCTATAGGTTAGGTATAGGTTAGGTTAGGTTAGGTATAGGTTTATAGGTATAGGTAGGTGTAGGTATCTATAGGTTACCTGCTATGGGTGGTGTAGGGGTATAGCACGCGTGTTGGAGGTTGCATTGCTGTAGAGTAACCTGCTCGCTTCCATCATGTCTGTCAGTATGTTTTTGAGTGACATGTTTATGTCGATCTCTTGTTTTTTAGCTCCTTGTCTTGTGTTGATTATAAATATCTGCTTATACACAAAAATGTGTTTAAATTAATAATATAAAAACGCGTCACGGAATGACGAGGACCCGGGTTCGATTCCCGGCCATAGCTTTACTTTTCGGATTTGTCTATGTATTTTCAGTGTCGTTTAGAAACTATAGGTTCCGGGCTGACTTCTGGAGCCTTTACCTACTTTATTTTATAATAAAACTTTTATTTTGTTTCAGATTGACGACAACCAGTGAACAAGTGTTAAGTGATACAAAGTATAGTGATAGTGTTAATAATAGAAATAAAATATTTTTTAATTAAGTTTTAGTGAAAGTTACGAAACTGAGTCTCAGCAAGATGATGACTTTATACCGAACCATCAAAGGCACGAGCACGACCAAGAGGAAAAAGCGAGAGAGAAGGTTAGTGTGACCAATGTAACCAGTTTCATGGCCCACATACATATAATTAATTAAGAAACTAGCTAATTAGGAATTAGTATTTTGAGGTTGGATATAGCGCGGCGGAAAACAGCAACAGCATTTGTAAATAAAACAGGGGCCTTACCATGACGTCTTATTTATTTATTTATTGAAATGAAATGAAATGAAATGAAATTTATTGCGTATTGAATTAAGGTTTCAGATTGCAGGTACAGTTGCTTAAATATGAGAGTTTCACTTTTTTATTTATAAGCCTTTTTATTCCGAATTCGCTACAATTTCAGTAAGTACATGTTGTTATTGTCTTTTTTTTTTTTTTATTAAATTGTCGCGTAATTCGGCGTGCCTCATGGCATAGGCCTCCTCCGTGTATTGGAGGGTTTGGGCTATAGTTCCCACGCGCGCCCAGTGCGGATTGGGAACTTAACACACACCATTGAATTTCTTCGCAGATGTGTGCAGGTTTCCTCACGATGTTTTCCTTCACCGAAAAGCTCATGGCAAATTACAAATGCATGACGTCTTAATGCAGTTCAATTCCGACTCAGTTCAGGTTTTAGCTGTAATTTTTAGTATGGATCTGACAGCGAGCGAACCTAAACTTAGCGTCGTCGTAGTCATTAACAAGATCGGACAAATTATGTGCGTGCACTCGCTATAATATGGACATGACATGACTCCAAAGATTAATTGATTGATTGGTTTCTTAGTAAAAAAATACATGATTTCATTGGGATAATGAAAGAAAGAAGTTTACTTGTTATAACTTCTTTGATTACCTTCTTCAAAAAATAATGTATTTACCATAATAAATAAAGCTATGGCAATTTTTTAAATGTCGCCTATTGAATATCGTCATTTACCAGCGAAGTATACAAATTAAATTACATGTAAGAAATCAAATAATCTTTGGAGTCATATATGTCCATATTATTGCGAATAATGACGCCCACTTGGCCGATCTCTGGTTATTACCGTAGTTGCGGGATAGAACAAGAGCGTGAGAGGATTGCTGCCCTTCTGAAACAAAGTTGGATCGATCGCTGTCAGATTTATACTAGAAGAGTTAACAATGACAGGTAAAGAATTATAAGACGTCACGGTAAGGCTCCTGAAAACAATTTGAATTCTCCTCAAATCCTGAACTCTCTTAAGCAATTTTAAATGGACACTCACAAGGATATCGCTATTTTTAACAGGCTATTTTAATAGTAGGTATAAACAATCAGGCTATCACCATCAGCAGGTGAGATAAAGGCCAATCGTGAGCTAACAATAACTTTTAAACTTACACGTGAAATTCAAACAGTAGCGCACCTAGCACGAAAGTCATTTGCGATTATGTACACCCACACATGGACGCCCTTGACACGAATGAGGCGTGCCGAATGACGGAGATGGGGATAGGTCGTCTGATCCGTTGACATTGAGCGGAAGCGCTGTAGTGTTTATACGCTGTGCCAGAAATTATTGTAATTTAACATAATTTTAATGATTTTTGGCCAATTTATAAGCAAAATATTTTATGAGACGAAATTATAATGTGTTAGGTATATGTATATGTACCTCTATAACTCTTTATTGAACCTAAAACACAAGAAATGTACCTACAGGTTACAAGATAAACAGATACGCTATAGGTTCATTTGACTGTTGTAAATCTATTTTATTTTGAAAAAATGACTTTCTGCCGAGTTTCTTGCGGCGCAGTCTTCTTGGCAATGATGGTGTTTCCGAATGCGCTGGTAGATTAAAAAAAATACATGTAAAAGAGCCCTTGGCGTCCTATTTGCAAAATAAACTTTTGACTTTTGATTCCTCACCCACCGTAGAACGTTCTCATCACATGATTTTCCTTGTCATAAAAACAGTGTGTTGAAATTTTAAAACTTAACAAACAAAATGTAGTAACTAAGTATAGATCGGAATTTAAATTTAATGAATTTGGAGTTCCCCAAGGCAGTGTACTTGGCCCGTTATTATTTATCATTTATATTAATGAACTACCTAAACATCACTTGGTTCGATGATACAGATACAATACATATAACTTATAAAGAACTATAAGACATTTCCGACCTGATTCTTTATCTAAACAGCAACAAATAACCAACATAATTACCCAATGTTCTAGTTAAGTGGACATTGCCTATTAGGGCTAGCTTAGCCCAACTTGAAGTCTAGACTGTTTCCCAACCGCCCTGTGACTCAGTGCTTACGCAACAAGGGACATATTTTAGATCTAAATTATTACCTTTCTAATATATACTAGGTTATCAGCGGCGGGGCCGGGTTTATTATGTTGTACCTATAATTATTTTGCCGGTTTGCACAAATGAACTGTATAGGTACATTTTATAACGATCAGGGCCCTATTTTATAAAGCTATAAGTTTAATTTCTAAACGACACTGAAAATTAGAACACATAGAAAAATCCGAAAAGTAAAGCTATGGCCGGGTCCTCGTCATTCCGTGACGCGTGCTATACCCCTACACCACCCATAGCAGGTAAAGCTATAAGTTACAATTTACAAGAGGAAGGCTCTATCTAACACATAGGGTCAGAAAGAGACTTCCGCTTGTAAATTGTAGCTTTATAAAATAAGGCCCTGAGTGTTCTAATTTTTTTCTTAGATAGGTAGGTACCTACGTTAAAAGAAATTCGGACTGAAGATTATTTTTGTAGCGTATAAGTAGATTTACCAAGAACGGATTTTTCGAAGTTTCCCCGGGATAGATAATAAGCCTAAACTAGTTTTACCCATACGTAAAAAGAAAAACTAATCTCTAGTAAATGGCACAGTTATCCACTTATAAAATAAATAGGTACCACGGACGAACGACCATTACATAATGTTTTTTTCCCCGATATATTGTCTTCTCATGTGCCAGCTGCTAGCGCCACTAAAAAGTAAGCGGTCGATGTTGGAAGCACGTAGCATACGTGACTTTCTATTTCTTTATAACGCAGTCATATGGTTTGATACGTAGTTTGCAGCGTGGTAGCTAGATGGCGTTAGTATGTTAGTACCTAATAAGTAATGATACTTAAATTTAAAAAATATATAAAATGTTCTAAGTAATGCGTTTGACTGTTTTTTTTATGTTAATGTGAATTTTTAAGTATCAAAAAAACTGAGACTAGCACTTTACTATAATAAAAAAAATATAGACGTATTCATGATCCAAGTCCAAAATTTTCAGCAAATAAATAATAAATAAATAGCAGGGAACAAATTCACACAAATTGACCTAGTCCCAAAGTAAGCGCTAGTAAGGCTTGTGTTATGGGTGCTAGACAACGATATACATACCTATATAGAAAAATACATACTTAAATAGATAGAAACAACCATGACTCAGGAACAAGTATTCGTGCTCATCACTCAAATATTTGCCCTTATCAGGATTCGAACCCGGGACGCTTGCTTCGCAGGCATGGTCACTACCAACTAGGCCAACCGCGTCGTCATGATAAACAATCATGATTGTCATTTTAGGTCAAAAGGTTTAAACATAAATTAGTTATGGGTATGCTATCATGCTCAAAGACCGAGGCTCAAAGTGATCTTTAGGTCTTATTATCTTAGGCTTTCTCTATACCCAAAGACGTGATTTATGTATGTAAATATGTATGCTATGTTTCATTAATATGGATATGGATCTCCGCAAAGTAACACCTGACTGAATCAACCAATTATCCAAAAGATACCTAGTTCTGACCTAAAATCTGTCTTTTAAAATCAGTACAAATATCTACATCTACACTCTTTACAAAAATAATCTTAACTGGGCACGTGTTTGATCTCAAAGCGGAAATATCAGCGCAACCAAACGAATTCCATACATTTCACGTTTTTGCATGTAGCCTTGTCTGTTTGGAACTTTTTACTGCATTTCCGACTGCCACATGGTCAGATATTCTTGGAAAAAAACCCCGAAAACGCTTTATTATCGTTTAAACTTGTTACTACTGATATCAATGATTAAAAAAACTGAGGCAATTAGCAAAACACGTTCATTATAGGTAAGTACAATAAAAGTTCTTAATATTCTGATTATAAGATTAAAAAATAAAAAGCGAGCGTTCATTATTGTAAAGTAACAGTGCTTAATTCTGAATGTTTATTTTTCATATAATAGATTAAAAAATCTGAACATGGACTGGTGTCCGATTCTTGAAAGCATGTCACTTGAAAATACCATTAAAAATCTGCATATTGCTAGAGAACTAGGGTTCAAATTAAATTTTCGTGTAGCTGACAAGATTAATGCGAGCTATAGTTTTCATCTACCTACTCTACATTTTCACAATTTTCGAAGTGGTATTTTCACATTATTTGCTTTTATAAATTGGACCATTGGATTTTGGGCCTAAGCGGTTGTTTTGACGCTACTTATTTATCTCGTTATAATTACAATGACAAAAAAATTAAAAGTCATTAATATTTTGTCTCGTAACAATGGGTTCAAAATGATCTGATAATCCATAACAATTGATTAATTATTACACTCAGCAATTAGTGACAGTAAACTTATTTAGTAAGCCTTGAACTTTGTATATCTGATAAGTACATTCCTGTCAAAAGTTTAGGCGTGAACTGTACACGTATTATGTTCCGCATATTTCACTGTTAAACTGTATTAGTTATTATATTTTCACGCCTTCAAGACAGGTATAAGCGTATAAGACAGGTAACTAACGTGATTAAAAAGGTTACGTTGTGTTAATTTGCACTCTAATTTGCTTGAGACGTTTTCAGAGTCAGTACCTACATTTTATTTTAATCGTAGGTAGTGACCTATATCAAGAGTAATAAAATGAATGTAAAGTAGGTACCTACGCATTTTAGTTATGATGTCATTTGCCTGAAACCAGAAAATAAATGCGAAAAAATAGACAAATGAAATAAATCTTGTTATTACTTGTCTCCTTCCATATAGGAAAAGCAATAGGATCCAAACACTTACAGCCAAGTCACAGTCGTAATAGATATATAGCCGGTTTTCTAGGGGTACCTAACAAAACACAGAGAATGCGTATCCACATCGTGTATGCACTTGACAGCAAAACCAGGTTAATTTGTTGTATAACAAACGTAGGTCACTTTATTATTTAAGTACAAACAATATGCAACACCGAAAAAACAATTGAACGACTCATTCCACGCAGTTTGATTTCCTATTCGTCATTTAAATTTTAAAAATAAATAATATTTTCATTGAATTCCATTTCTAAATTATTCTTAACTTTTTTACGCGGATCGGATATAATCATAGTCGTAGCCAGACAATCCAACTGGCCAGTTACAAAATGTCAGACAAGCGGAACCTCGTTAGTAGGTGTACGACACTTCTAATCAATACTCGCATCGGAACTAATTATAATTCCGCGCAAAAACACAATCGAGTTATTAATGTTTTGATTTCTCATTACCGAGGCATAGAAAAGGAAGATCGATTGATCGGGGGTAAAGTCATTGACTTAAGTCATAGCGTAAAGATATATGACGGACAGTATTGGAAGTCATTTAGCCACATGCCAACAATGATACAAGTGGCCGTGGCTTGCTTTGTAGATGGAGTTAATTTTCGAAGTAGGTCGATGTGAACGAAATGCCTTTGGCGACATAGGAAAAATAGCACTAATAAATAGATAATATTTAAATTGACTTAGTGACTCATTGGGTCAGTCAGGATCTATCAGATTATGATTTAGGTGGGAATCTATTATTTTCATTTGTCTATTTTATTTGTACCTACATAATTGTCTATGTAATTCAGCGCTTAGTCCTTATTCCCATTCTGAACGACTTCCCGGTACATGGTTTATTGATAACAAAAGACCGCTGTTTCATCGATAGCTATTACATAAGTCCATATATAAATTTCGATAGTAATCGCTGTCTCGTTGTCAACGCCCATCGAGTTGTCATCGGTTATGGCATCGAATGGCTTCATCTCCGTATGGCATAAAATTGATTCGCCACTGTTTTCATCATTTAACTATGTGAATGGAAAAATTTACTAGTTTTCGGGACTTACATTTGATTTTCTTACATTGCGTGGATTAAAGAAGTTACATCATCCTTTTTGTAAATTCATTCAGTATTGAAATATGTATGCATTGCATGTTTCTAACTATTCGGAATACAATATACAGGGCAATTTTTTAATAGGTAGGTACACAAATATTAATAAATTATCTTCGCTATTGTTAATCATGTTGTGTTATTTTTACTCTAACTAAAAAAATACTAGAGATATTGCCGATTTAATGATTCCACTAACGTAACGATATTCATGGACTCTAATGCGGTTGCGAGGAAAGGGTCAGTGGAAAGATAAGTAGGTACTTACTTAACAGAAAAAAATTGCATTCAAAAATAAAGCAAATTTAATGCTTTATTATCACAAAATTTTAATTGGCCTTAAGGGACATAAAGTTGACGTAATCGGTTACCCCTCTTGCACCAAAAACCATGTTCAAATTACCAATTTCAGGTTTTACCTTTAGCCAGTAGTTTACTCCTACGTTATTATACCCAATGGGTCGTGTAACGTAGGCATTATGCGGGAAACACATTCAAATGAATCTGAAACGTGTCGTCATAACATAGATAATTTTCTAATGCTGTTTCAAATGCCCGTACAGTCCCACGTCATTGCAAAGACATGCTTTTCTGTGAAACATTTTCAACAATACTGTGTATCAATGTTAAATGTCACGTATAATGCACACATGCAGAATAAAATCAAGAGCATGCAGTATTATTTTCTGTAGTAGTGTACCATTATTTACCTTTCTAAACTTTTTTTAGGCTATGGAAGCAGAGCCTTTCAGCCTCATTATTAAAATTCTGTCAAAAAGTGTGCTGCCATTCGCATGGACTTAAAAAAGTTCAACTATGAATATTAATGGTGCAAATTAAATTGTCACGTAATTCTGTCATAATCTATAATGATTATGTCATAATTATTTATTATATCATAATAAATATGCATGAATGCTTATTTATGAAATACTTTGTTGTGTTCGATTATTGGGTCTCTAATAGCTTATTCATCTTGCGTAACAATACAAGGAAGTATTTTATGATTTTAACGTAATATTTAAATTTGGCAAATTCTTTGTTTGTTATTCAAAGTAGCTAAGGTTTGTCCAGTTAGCTCGTAAAATCGTATTTTTCGAATTCCAACACGAGTTACAAGGAATCTGAAATGCGAATGACATTCCTTTGTATAAGGGTTCTGTTTTTGCCAT
The DNA here is from genome assembly GCA_963854515.1 of Pandemis heparana. Classification (NCBI taxonomy): domain Eukaryota; kingdom Metazoa; phylum Arthropoda; class Insecta; order Lepidoptera; family Tortricidae; genus Pandemis; species Pandemis heparana. The sequence goes on along the minus strand of OY978007.1, from coordinate 14,722,211 downwards.
TTTGGCTACGGAAGTCTAAAAGGCCTTTTCGCTGGTGGGTACCTATAATGTCGTAAAATCAAAACGTATGGAAAAAGGCAAAAAAATATCGCGGAATAGCTCCTAGCAGGTTTTAGTTCAACCGTAACTATTGCCCTCGTAGAAAATACTCATTTAATGATGAATAATACAAAAACTCTTGTACAGCATCGATATAATATTATGTATTAGGGATGGACGAGTAAAGTTAGTTTATTATACCTACAACTTTTCATTTTAATTCACCATTTTGTAATAAAGTTAGCTTGTCTTGGCAGCTTTAGGCAGTGTAAAGGTCACTGTCCCCAGTAGGTATACAAGATGACTGGAGTGCATTTTTGTCGCATTTCAAAGCAGGTAACGGGTAAAGTTATTGATGTGGGACCAACTTTTTTATTGCTTTTTCAAACAATTGACTAATTTTTGAGCCCATGACTCAAACGCACCTGCTGCATACAAATTTGACACATAAGATGTGTACTCGTATTTACTGGTGCGTTGTGTACCTATATAACTTTTTTTTTCAGCTTTCGAAAGATGAAACAATAATGACCTGGATTTTGTAATGTTGAAAGCACTTTTACATAATTAATAATAGCGAATAACAATTAAATTAAAACGAGATATAAACATACTTGTGAAGGAAAACATCGTGAGGAAACCTGCACACAACTGCGAAGCAATTCAATGGTGTGTGTGAAGTTCCCAATCCGCACTGGGCCCGCGTGGGAACTAAAGCCCAAGCCCTCTCATTCTGAGAGGAGGCCTGTACCCAGCAGTGGGACGTATATAGGCTGGTGATGATGATGATGAGGATGATGATAAACATACTCGTATACAGTGTAAAAGTTTTTAAAAAGACCTTCGGGTCTGCCTTATCGTGTCACTCACTGTTATGGGTTCGATACTTAAATCGACCGAGGGTTCCTCGATGCCCGTATGTTGTTCTATGACCTCACGGGTACGTAGTTTTGGTTTATCAGTAACATTTGTAAAAATGGTTTTTTAATAAAAAACAGATCAAAGTTGTAACCTTTTAATGTACAAAAAACGGCGCAACATAAGTTGTAACAATTTTTTTTTTGCGAAAACTACTAAATAGATATTTTAGTTTTAATTCGGGCATTAGGTTGGTATGAATTTTTTGTACCACCCTATTGGGCATCATGATGCTACTATTAAGCGATGTAATGGACAATAACTAGCTAGTTTTAACAATAGGTACATGTAAATAAGTATACAAAGTAAAGTTAAAAAATAGGTACTTAGCATATTTTTTTATTTAATTTGAATCAAACATACATTCTCACTTAACCTTCTGTTATCTTTAAAGGGATTGTCTCCTTGATTGTTCTTATCTTTAGGCCTCTACCAATTAAAAATTTGCTCAAGCGATGAATATTAAACTACGCGTTATCGATAATAATCAGTAACACGTACACTTTAAAAACTTTTATTTTAGTTACAATTAGCTGTTGGTAATAACTTTGGCTGCGTCCTTCGGGATAAAAAGACGCCTAAGTTAATCGGGGATAAGGTACTTACAGTTACAATATTGCAAGATTTTTCTTATTGAGTTAGATTAGAAGTTTCAGATTCCTCACTACACACAAACATAAAATTTTACCAAATAATGTTGTGCTACCGGATTCTCTCACTTATTGATTGCGGGTGGTAGGGCCTTGTGCAAGGTCCGTCCGGATCGCTACCACCATCTTACTCGCTAATCCTGCCGCTAATCAGCAGTGCTTGGACTGCTGTGTTCCGGTGTGGAGAGTAAGACAGCCGAGGAAATTACGGGCACAAGAGGCATTTCATCTAAGTCCTCTAGGTTGGCAACGCATCTGCAATCTCTCCGGGGTTGCGGGTGTCTATGGGCAGTGGTGATCGCTTACCATCAGGTGATCACTTGCTCGTTTACCTTCCTATACACATAAAAAAAAAACTTTAACAAGCACTATAAAGTCCAAAACATTTCCAAATTTACAAGCTCAAAATTACATTTTATAGGTTTTTGTCACTTGAGTTGTAGCACATTATCATCAAATTCGATGCCCTTAGCAAAGCCCTTAGCAACCGAAGTCGGTATTTGATAATATTGCATCCCAATGCGAGGCAAAGTGATATTTATTAGTACAATATTTCGTCGGTGTCAATGTTTTTTTGGGAGCTTTTATCGGAAATGTGTGCTCTCGTATTATGTGATCGGAAAACGAACACTAAAAAATTCCATTTCTCGATCAAAGACCTCGAAAGGCAGGTCGTTTGTACCTGTCTTTTGATAGCTTGGTTTAGTATTTTTTTATTGCTATATTTAGTTCTAATCGCAAACTGGGATCCATATTTAAATGGACGGTGATAAGTAGATACGCAACTAAAAAGGATGTCAAAGGACAATGACCTTTAGTTATACTTACCTAATAATAAAATAAGAGCAAATCGTCAAAGTTAAAATCAGTAAGTTCTATCTGAACTTAAGTTTGGATGATAGGTTTGGTGAGAAAATCACAGCTAAAAACTACTTGCTTTTTTAAAATTAAAATTGATTCCGGTTTAAAAATAAGTAGTTTTTTGAAAGATCACTTTTATGCAATAAGATCTGTGTTATTCAACCTTGCAATTTTATTTAGTACCTAATCTCATTGTACCAAGTGTTCGATAAAGAATATTTTGTATCGTAAATCTGGTTAAGTAGTGAGATTAATACCTATAATTAACAAGAAAAGATTTTGATATCTTGTTTTCGGAATTCCAAACCTAATGCACGTAAGGCAGGATTTTTTAAAAGAGTTTCCTCTTAGTAGGTACCTACGTTGTTATAAAAAGATCCAAAAGGTTTTGTGGTTTAGCATTTGTTTTATTTTTAGGCTTTTCGATAACTTGTAAAGGCATTTTGATGTCATAAAAAGTTAATTAACACACTTATGTTGCATTTTGAATATATTTTACCAGTACATTGACACCTGAGTCCTTTTTGTCTCTCTGTATCTTTGCAATTAATAATTATTTGTCTTTTTTTATTTAAAAAACAACTAAAATTTATTTATTTACCACTAACTAAAATATGAATGTTTGTTCTCGAGTCTTGGATGTTTAATATGTATTTAAGTATTTACACGTATTTATCTATATAAAGTGTGTTTATCCGTTGTCTAGTACCCATATTACAAACTTTGCTTAGTTTGGGACTAGGTCAATTGGTGTCAATTGTCCCAGATATTTATTTTATTTAACTAAATACTGCAATATTTTAATAAATATTGCAATGAGTATGTTTTTATTGAATGATTAAATTTTTATTTATTTATCAATGATACATTACATACCTTTACTCAAATACTTTTTACCGGATTTGTATCCGTATTCTGAGAGGTAGCTAAGTGATTCAATAAAGAAAATAATTTCTGATGGAAGTATCACCACACTCGTGCATTATCTTTGAAATACACGACGTCAGACAACTTGGTAGGAAGTGACTGACGTGAATGGGTGTGATGTGACCTTTAGTTCCATAGCCATACAGTTAACGTGTAAGCATAACTGCATGATGTCAGACAAGATTAATATACTGTGAAAGAGACCGAGAGCAAATAGTAGAGAACGGAACAGAGTGAACAAAATTTTTCATGAAAACTCTTTGCGTCAAAAATTTGACGTTTGTTTAGCAAGTGTTGCTTCACGATCTAGGGAGACACTCGAATCTGGGACCCGATTTTTGAAAGCACATGTACGAAAATACCACATACAAAGTAGTGAAAAATTGTGCTGAATTTGTAATACTAGTAACCTAGAAGATATTTACGGCTTTCATTAATCATGTGCACTGGTCAAAAATTTGATTAGAACCGTAGTTTTGAAGATATAAGCAGATTTATTCCACTTTCGAGTGATGTGCTTCAAAAATAGGGGTCCAGGGGCCTGATTTTTGAAAGCACATGTGTGAAAATACCACTCGAAAGTGGTGAAAAATTGTGCTGAATTTGAAACATGAGTAGCTTAGAAGATACTTACGGCTCTCATTAATCATGTGGACTATATAGGCAACAATTTGATTAGAGCCGTAGTTTTGAAGATATAAACAGATTTATACCACTTTCGAGTGATGTGCTTTCAAAAATCGCCCCCCTATCCGTAAAAAAAGTGTCTAATCTAATGATAATATCGACCTAAAGTATAATAAAAAGAACATCGTTTTAGTAAAATTACTTAACATAAGTAACGTGTATGTGCTGCAAGTAAAACATTGAATACTTAAATGCTCTTTTTGCTCGTAAAACGGGTTTAATGGCTGTTAACCCGGTTTTTATTCGCCGTCAAACTTTTATACGTCATTTTCAGAATGAGTTGTTGATGTTCAGTTGTTTGTTTAACAAATAATAAAAGATTTCCAAACAGGTGACTGGCGGCCAGCGATGCTTTCTGGTTTTTATTAGTTGCACTCATGTATGTAGTTTTATAAATGGGATTAATTGGCGACAAATAAGTTGAGGTGTTTGTTTACTATTGTATACTTTGTTCTTTGTTTCTGTATTGTTTTGTACTGATTTGTGGTGTGGTGATAAAGAGTATTTGTATTGTATTGTATTATGATTTTTGTAAACGTCCCAGATCATTAATTAATTAAGTATTATAAAATTCAAAACTCCCAAATAAATACATCTTCAATGATTGCGTTACTGTGTCATACAATGATTAAAGGGGCGTGCACAACGATAACACCATTGGGTTTAAACACACAATACATTATGAAACAGCCGACCGAATCGCCGCCGGCGACGCCTCTTATATAAACATGCCTTTACTGCAATGCTGACAACAAAGCGGTCCATAGGTCAATCACCAACTTAAGTTTGCAGCTAGATTACCCGCCATTATACTATAAATTGTTAACAGTTTGTATGTGGACATGGTCAGTTTCAGTTTTGTTCAGATACATTGTTAAGTTTGTGGTACTTGACAATCAGTCACCGTAGCAAGTGACATTTAATCCGTAATTATAATATGTTTTTTGAATGTGGGATTATTTAGCAAGAGTATTTAAATGATGTATCAGTTACTGTTGTTTAATTTAAAAATTAGTTTCAATGAATGAAACATCAGTCGGTGATTATGATTGATGCGATTTTAAGAGAATTTAATGCTGTCTTAAAATTTTTTAGTCGCCTTAAAAAAAAACACCGATCAAGACAATCAAAACAAGTTACATGTAACTAAATTTAAAAAACTCCTATTTAAAAATATGTTTTTTACTGTTCGTTATAAATAATTGACATTTAAGAGTGCGGTATACACAGATAATGTAACAGAGAATTAAGTTAAATATCAAACCTGCACGTGTCTATTAATGATTAATGATAGATTATAAACATAATGACAAAACAACGATCTAATCTTGCCAATCCAATTACAGTAGCAACCGAAAGTTGGTCAATCGTAATATCCGTATGTGCTGAACAACAATCGATTCGGGACCGGATTCAAATCGATTATCCATCATCAAATATGTCCTTGTGTATGTTGCTTAAAAATAAGGGTTTCGAAATAGAATTCTACTAATATTGTTACTTCTTCACGTCAGAACGACAGAACAGATCTGGCTGAAATTTGGCACAAGGATAGACTTTACCCTGGAATGATACATTTGCTACTTTTTATCCCGGAAAACTGCGCAGTTCCCGCGGGAAAGCGATAAACGAATTCTTTGCAGATGAAGTTGCGAGCTGTTGCCGTATAAATAATAAAAGTTATTTTTTCAGACAACAAAGATCAAAATATTGCTAGTAATTACTTATGACTATGTTAGTAAGTATTCATATTTGAAAAGAGACTTAGCTTTAGCTTTAGTTTTAGCTTTAACTTTGGCTTAGTCACTGTGTAAAGCTTTTGACGGCTTTTACAGCTTACAGTTTACCGGAAAGAGAGAGGAAGCTACCAGACGGGCGGGACCGAGGGGAATTTTCCAAAGGATGCTCCAATTCAGCCGACCTCGGATTTTGGACCGGAGTTTGATACAAGTAATAGGATTTTTAAGCTACCACCATTTCGTAAAGACTACGTTAACCCTGAGAAAGCAGTCAATGTGACACACTGATAAAAACAAACGAACATTAAACTGAAGCTCAGGAAGCTTCTATGAAGGCCAAAAAGGGTAGTGGTAGGGATTGCAATCCCGCAGCTCATTCAATCCCGCGGGATTGATATGCGGGATTACTCAATCCCGCGGGATCCCGCGGGATCCCGCAACTTTGAAATTATGTTATAAAATCAAATAGAAACTACATATTTTTTGTGTAAAAACCAACTTCTATTAAACATTTCTTACATTAAGAGCGTTTATCCATACCGACCTGGCAACGTCGCAGTCCTAGTGCTCTCCACGATCCCTTCACAGAAATTGAATAAAAGCTTAAAATGTGGTCTTTACAAGTTCATCGTTTTTAGTGTATCAATGTGTTCAATGCAATAACTAATCGTGATGGACTTTTATTTTCGTATTAAAGGGATAAAATAATATAATATATCGTTTAATAAGAAAATAAAAGTCAATCAATTATTGCATTAGACACACTAAAATACACAAAAAACAAAGTGCACTACAGACACACATTTCAAACTTTCATTCAATTTCCGTGAAACAATCGCAAACCAAAAATGCGACGCCGCAAGCCCAATAGGAATAAACCTTCTTAAGCAACAGAAATTATTTCTTCGCTATTAATTAAGTATAAGTAATTAGTAATCTGTTTTTTGAGATTCATCTTTAAATGTTTGGCATAGTTTAATAGTTTTATATTTTTAATTCAGTCTTATTTAATGACTAATAATAATAAAATCACGACTTTCTTTTAGATGCTATTACTATGTTATCAACCTATGGTGATAATACGCTCTTTATCGCTAGTTTGAGCACAATTTTTTTAATTTGCGGGATCCACGGATCCGCGCTTTAAAGGTGCGGGATCCAGCAGATTAATAAAAGCTGCGGGATCCCGCGGGAATGCGGGATCCCGCTTTGCGGGATTGCAATCCCTAGGTAGTGGCAGCACCTTGTGCAAAGTCCATCCTGGCAGGGAGCGGATTTCTATAAAAATGCGATTCAAAAATGAAACTTGGTGTAAAGTAAAACTTGCCGCTCTACCTAATTATAAAATTATCACATTCAGCTATCAACGGACATTAAATACATTCCCCTGAAATTTACCAAGATAGTAGTTTGACATTTATTACAGGGAAGTAGCCAAATTACATCGAACTCGAAGAAGGTTGCCTTCCGACTTCGGACACGCTTCCTCCTTATTTATTAAGGCGATGGCAACAGTAAAGATGATTTTTAGAACAGTTTTTAGATAGATTTGTTCGTAGTCATTAGTCCGATTCCGATACACGATTTGGTAAAGTTGGATCGATAAGCGGCGGCAAAAAACTGACCTCGCAAAACATGAAGTCCTAGAATTATTTTAGAATATTCCAGCTGCAGGTAAGTTTATTTATTTATTTATTCCTGACAAATTTGCACCTTAACAGCTAAAGCCAAAACGGTACAAACTTATAGATTAACACCAAATAGCTATATTTATTACTATCTACTAAAGATATGAAATTAAATTACTCTTAATTTATAGAGTTCTCAGGCATCTGGCCTTCAGCCACCCTCTTGCACTCTATCATCAGCCGCCCTATTGCACCGGCAAACAGGTCTACATGCGGCCCCGCCGTGAGCACAGAGTTGAGCAGCGCGAGCGCGCGCGTGGCTGGCGCATGCGCGAACGCGCGCGTGCTTCCTACAGGCACTGACAGCTAGCAGCGGGTGCCGACGCGAGCGCGTGTAGCTATCCGGGACAAACATGCGCACAAATACCGACACGAGATAGACACTGTCATTTTGGTTTCTTATTATACCGATAACAAACTTGGCCAAAGACAGCAGTCTACGCAATTGCAGAGAGTCGTACCCCAAATACCCTTGCAAAAATAGAGTTGGGTACATGTAGGGATAATACAAACAGATCCTCTTGTACAATGATCTCAAAAGTTACGTTCTTAGGTTACGTTAATTTGATGGAACATTCCTGTACCTAAAGCTATTTTGATTCAAGGTTAAGGACACTTTGAACATAGACCATGGTATGGAAACACAAGTCAACCACATTAAAAATTCTGCAAAACATTTACAGGATGTCTCGTCAAACTAACCCACCTACCCGCAGAAGGATTCCGGACATCGTGTATACTTCGTCTCGTCTCTTGTGTAATGTTTGGTGGCGCCATCTCTTGAAAAGTAGTTGAACTACCCCGAAAGACGACGAGCTAGTAATGTTTATTAATTTAGACGTTAATAATGGCTATGTTCGAAGGCTTGGTTCGAGCTTGGTTCGAGCCGTGAGGAGTTGCCTGACAATTATTATTGGGGAAAGCGGATTTCGCCTTAAAAGATGCGGTATAAGCATTGAAGAGATAGCGGTACTCACGGTGTTTTAAGCTCTATCAAAATATTTTTAACCGACTCTTAAAGAGCTTCAGTTAGGTATAAGACGTTATAGTTCAAGTTCTATTTCATTTAGTGAACGTCGTTGAGTCTGCCACATACTCAAAGTCCAATGTAATTTACCTATCACCTAAGTAATGCCAAAGTTTAAGTTTTTTATTTTCAATGAAAAAACAGCTTAGTAGGTAAGTATTTTAGCATTAAAAAAAATGTTTTGTGTTTATCTGTCAACGTACTATTTGGCTACAAAGCCATATAAATATAGTATGTATAACTCAAACACTTGGACCTAGAGAACTGAAATTTTGCAAAGACTGTCCTTTTATGATTTTTAATTAAGGAATATGGAATATGGCAGATTTTACGTAATTTCTCTTCCCACTACAAGGTAAGAAGTTATGTAAACTAAATGCTAAGTGCAGAAAATGCCATATACTTATTGATTTGGCACCTTCTTGTGATAAAACAAAATGTTAATATTAAATGTTGTAGTAAATAATTTTAAATGTTTGACACAAAATTTAACGCAATAAGGAATTTTAAGCATCGCTACCGCTTATCACTCGGCCCCCAAGCGAGCGTTTCATAAGAGTCTGCTGGCTAAATACAACATTACGTGGTTCACAAATATATGTGATGGCGTATATTAGACAACGCAATAGGTACGCGAAAACATAAAATATTGAATTAAGTACCTAACTAGAAAGAAAGCTGACACTTATTATATAAATATCTTGTACAAGTCGACCACGTATTTTTCTTACTTTGTCTACAGTTTACTCAAAATTAAAACATTGAGAATTATTGTTGTTTAAAATAACCTTCGATGGGTACTAAATGTGACTCCAAGGCCTTGGTTTAACAGTCATCTGTGCAGTATTAGGTCTACCAATCAATTTCAGAGTCACAAACCTTTAGGAAGCCTTAGTGTTCATGGCTATTGGCGCCTGATTGCCTTTGTATTAGATAGAGCATAAATGTCATTTTATGCAGTTTTCTACCAGTATAAAATACGAACTTTATGATTATGAGCTGAAAAGTAAAAATCTAATTGTTAGCGACATAAATGCTATTTTAATTTTTAAAACAGTTTCGCTGTAGCTCTATTTATTGTACCGCGTTACTTTTATTGAGTAAGTAGGCCAGCCAATAGGGTCGATCGAGCTCGTACTCGCGGCTGCATTACAACGTGCACTCTTGCGCACCTTTCACTGCCAATAATTGTAAAGACAATGGTTTAGAGCGATCAACATGTGGTTGTGTGGTTAATAGTACCACAGATTACGGATATACGGCCTGTCAGTAGTACAAGGTACTCGTAACTAATAAGACACTCAGAAACGAGACGAGGTGCGGGGAAGTGGGGAGCGGGGTGAACCCTTGAAGCTCGGTTGCTTTATTTTAGCGACTACCTAATTCTGTTTTTGACGTGATAGCGTCTTATAAATCGATGAACACTGGCTGCACGCACGAAAAAGTGTCACGTTGTCGCGTTCCGCGTGACGTCAGGGCTAGCAGTTTTCATCAATGTTTCTTTATGACGTTATCACATAAAACGTGGTAAAACTATTGTCCGTAAACCGACTTTACAGACACTACAGGTTTTTCTTTTGTTTCTTGGAAACAAGCCTGTCGAAATTTTGTGTCAAAACGTTTGACTGCCGAAGTCCTTTATTTTGCAAAAACAAACACCGAATTCAAGGCTCTTTTGATATGCATTCCTTTAAAAATTTAATAATTATTAAAAATCATGTTGTTTTTAAATTACTACATTTTTTAATGCAATGTTGACTTAAATTAATTGGTACAAAGTATAATAGTGTAATGATAATGTTTAAAGCTCTGATGACGGGAGAAAATTATGTGTTGACGTCTCAATAGTGCGATGACACACACTTTATAAGTCGATAAAAAGCATGATGTACTGGACCACCGTTACGAAATTCAGAAAAAAAGAGGGTTTGGGGAGGGGGCTTTACACCGTAACTACCACGTACCAGTTATGTAATTATTATTATTCTATGCTATGTTAGGATACCGACTACACTATGCAATACTATATTTGACTGTTAATTGACTTGGCTTGTGGTCATAGCGCATGTTCTATTGTTAAAACATTCATGCTTTGATTGCTTACATAATGGTTTAGCTGCATGTAATGATTAAAAGATAGGCAAATGTGCTGCAATTGGGTGATTTAATCATCGTGTCATTAATGTTTAATGATTGCAATATGTAGATGAGTAGTAAATGGTCTCTATAGTGAGCCTAATAGTTGATCAATGTCACTCAAAAGGCAGAGATATGCTTGGAGTATATAATATCTAAGAGTAGTATCTAAAAATTCGACTTATAGGTAAGGATACCTTGAAATATCAACAATTTTTCAATCGATCCAATCAGGTACCTGTAAAGCACGCACTAAATTACGTCCCTTTACAAAATGCAGGTTTTAATGTCAACTTTTATCGCACGTATTGAAAGAAATCGATTACTATTATGTAAGTGAACGGAATCGATTTGGAGTATCGATTTATTTCCGCGGTCGATTTGAACTTTTTTTTTACAAAAACTGTGTCACTGTTACGACTGCGGGATACCGTTCTAGTTTAAGTACTTATTAATACTGAACTGTGTTGCACTGAAATAATAGTATATTGTGTATTAAGGGCGGTATGTGAGGAAGTAAGATCGAGGCTCTAGTATAAGCCCGAAGTCGAAGACTGAGGGCTTTCTGAGTCGAGGTTCGTAATTCTCGTACCGCCCGTGAAACATACAATGTTTTCATCATAATCTGCTAGTAAATAAATAAAACAATAGGGCAAAAAAACGGCACGCGCCAGAGACGCGGCGTTTGGTCTGATGACGGGGCTTAATTCACTCCAATCCAAGTCGTAAAAACAAGGACCTTTCTAAAACCTAAACTTTTTAACTGCATTCTCAACTAAATAGGTTCTAAAAATCTCTGTTCCACAGTGTACCGTAACTCTGTATTCTAAAGTTCAATTTCATTTGTTGCAGGTACGGAATCTGGTGGTTGGATGGCGATAGATCGTGACTTATGATTTCATTAGACGCGTGCGCTGGCTTGCGACATGGGGATAACACCCTTTTGGCGAGACTGTAATGCTGGTGTAAGAAACTATGGTGAATGTATATCGAGACTATGCTATATGTTTTTTGATATTTTCAAAAAGGTAAACAATCTTGACATGTCTTTTTATTAAAAAGACTTAAAAAATAAGTAAGTAACAGCAAGTAACAATTTTAAACACCTGATATGTCGTGATTTGCTTTGTATGTTTCAGTTACCGATTTTTAAAAAGTGTTTTTATTAAAAAGACGTCCTGATTGTTTGCCTTTTTAAAAATGTCAAAAAAAACGTAATAGGTGTAGGAAATGGCCAGAAAGGAGGATGGTTGTTTCTTCGACTGACCGTCGAATTGTCAGCGGGTGTAAGTTGCTTCGGCGAGAGGTGGACACAGTATCCAGAATACGTTAACTGGGGTGACTTTGGTAATTTTGGGGCTACTTTGATCGTTTTAAAATTGCTATAAAATCGATATTATCCATATCCGGTGAACGAATGTTTGGCATGTAGACGCAAAGGCGATCGACGAAGACATTGATTGGAAGCAGTAAACGCAAATAAAAAATAATGGTTTTGTCATTAAAACTAGTACTTTTTAAAGTCACTCCGTAAATCAAAGTCACTGTATTTTATGTGGTGGTGGTTTTTGTCATTTCGGTCACTTTTTCGTTAATTATTGTATGTATGTATGTATGTATAACTCTTTATTGTACATAAAACACATGAAAAAGGTAAATACAGATTGTTTTGTGTTGTTGATTTTTCTAGAACATTGACTGCATGAACAGAAAAGATTCAACAGCAGCATGGCTGTTTTGCATAACTTGACCTCACTTTATCGCGGAGAAACAAAGTCAAGTTATCCATTTATTTTTGATATTTACTTGACCTATTACAAATCGATTTTCAGTCAAGAAAACGTCAGTTTTTTTAAACAATATGTTTTTACTCATTTTATTAATTGCATTGCTGGTCATTATCCTCAGAAGTCCCTCAAAATTCGCATTAGATTTTGGTCATTGATTATTTCAGCATTACTTATATTTACTTTGATGTCCCTTCCACATGTCCATCACACTTAGGGCTGTCTGTACTTTCATATTCAATCAAAACGTGCACTATAGTATCACGAAGCGACTACGCAGTTATAGGTATTTTACGAGATCATGCAGCGACCTACAAAGCTTACTGCGAACCCGTTCTCTTTAGTAAGCACACGGTTTGCTTTGATATTGAAATCAGATTACATTTGAATGCTGATTAAGATTAAGTTTTCTAGGGTTTTGCGAGAATTTCATAGATTAGGTACTACGGTCGGTTTCAATAAGGAAGGGTTGTGTGACAGATCCATAGAATGTAACTGTTAGTCTTCACGAAAGTTTTGACAGCAAAATAAATACTAAATTGAATTACTTAGAAATAAACCAATACTTGGTACTGTATATTAATAACGTTCTAAAAAGAATCACGGCGATGTTTTTTGCGTTTACTTCATTTTCACGTACAAATTTTCAATATATGTCATTATTAACGAAACGTTGCTAGGTTACGTTCTATGGTCATTAAAACTAGAGAGGTGACTACGTATAATTAGGTAATCGGTTAAAATCGCGTATAATCGAAAATCCAAAGACAACCTACAAAAACACGAAGTGAGTATTTTACATTCTTTCACACTCACTACACAATACCAATCGATTTTATTGGTAATAAATAGATTCCTTAGAACTTCAATTACATTGTGAAGTTAAATAATATTTTATACAACCTATTTTGTTGAAAAAACACAACATGGCAAAAAGCGTAAAATAATCTTAGGAGATTGACTTAAGTATCATTATAACGAAATAGCATTTATGTAATAAATTAATATGCAGTCATTATTTTTATGGAATCGATTGTTATTAGTACTAAGATATAATCGATAATCGTTTTATGTGAAAGGTGTCATAAAGTAGCCTCACCTCTAGATTCGTCAATGTTAATGTCACATACAACCCTTCCTTATTGAAACCGAGTGTAATTATGCTATCTAAAGTGGCAACGAGATATTGGGGCAATTAAGAGGTTCACAGTGTGCGTAGCTGTCTTGTGTTACATGCTAGTGCGTTTCTGTGATTATTAAGGCTTAAATATAGTCTAGGTTAGATTAGTTAAACTTGAGTTAAAGCGCGAAGATCCTAAACTATACGAAGTCGAACGACCCATCGAGGGAATCGAGTGAATGGGCGAAAATCATAGGAACCGTGTTATAGGCGATGCGGCTACAAACCCATCACTATGTTGATTCCATTTTCCACGTATACGCCCACAATCTTGATAAATGTGACGTCTTGTTACCTTAGGCCCTGTCTACCCCGTAAGGGATAAAGACGTGATTTGTGTCGAACGACCGTGTTTTCCTGAAAAATATGTATCGGTGAATCTCATCTCTCATTTGAAATATTTTTTACATTTGGAATCATTTACGAATAAAAAAGTTTGTAATGCACCTGGCAACTAAAAACATGATAAAAGCGAGCGTCCAGAAAAAAAATCGAAAAATAAAGCGTTCGGCTTTGAAATTTGAAACACATTCAGTTCCTTCTACATTTTGTATGTCGTTGAGACAGGCAACCTGTGATAAAGAATAGTAAACAGCTCGCATAATACGCAGTCTGGGGTCGCGTTACAGTGCACGCCTTTGCCAGTTTCGCGGTAAGGGCGGTTAAATCACTGGACGAAATATTTTATTGCTCGCCGGAGGGGGCTATTCATAGCCTCTATATGGTCCACAGCAATTGATAGATTTAGGCGAGTGAATGCAGAATTTGCACATAATAATGATAGTGACAATGACCGACAAATAACGCAATTTGAATGGATTGAACCTTTTCTTGGTTAAAAAAACATGATTCCTTACTGTCAGTTCATACTTACTTTTTTATGTGAGAATATTAAGAAAGTCGATTCAGTCATTGTCCTACGGAACAGTTTTTACGTCAGTTGGGAAGGACGTGCTAAATCGCATTGGAGTTACTTGTGAAAGAGTCTCTACGGCCAAAGTTGACAACAATTTGATGTTGGTATCAAAGCAAACAGAATTTAATTTTGCATTACATTATGTCACATACATTACTTACTATACGTACCGTTTAAAGTTACCTAATTAGACTCTATCATTTAGATAACAATTTTATTTTTCATTAGCTGTTGCCCGCGACTTCGTCTGCAAAGAATTCGTTTATCGCTATCCCGTGGGAACTACGCAATTTTCCGGGATAAAAAGTAGCCTATGTGTTATTCCAGACCATAATCTATCTTTGTTCCAAATTTCGTTCAGATCCGTTAATCCGTTCTGCCGTGAAAGAGTAACAAACATTATGAAAAAGGTAAATAGTAGGTACTATGAAACAAAAGCTTTAGCGACCTACCCCGACGCTGTGATACAGAATAACAAAAGTTCCCTCACATTGTTTCATATGCTGATGCCGATACCATATTCGAGCTACAGTTGTCCTTCACTTTCCCGGCGATCTCACAAAGCGACATTTCAATGGGCATCGAAAGTAAACTCTATTTATAACTCAATTATTCCAAAATAGGTCGGTCCACGATTCATCGTCGAGACACACGCAAAGTTATCGCATACGCATACGTCGGTTTCGCACGTTCCGTGAATGGCCCCGAGGCGGCATAGACTATAGGATATCACGAATAGATCAGAAGTAATGTAGATAGGGATATCTCATTATATTTAGGTTTTAGTGCCAAATAACCTTACCCAGTGTCATCTATAAATTCATAGATTCGTTTAGTGAATTATGTAAATACACAAGTGACTTATCCAAATCTATTAGCTGGCAATTTTAACCCTTAAATTGGCAAGGCACAAAATTTTTAAAAATTAAAGAAATTTTGGAATAAGTGTTTTTAAAGTGGTCCCTGGTGCTACAGAAAAATCTTAAAAAAAATCCAATTTCACTAGTTTTCCGGAAAACCTATGTACCACACGTGGTACGCTGCCGATTTCGTAGCAAACAACATCAACTTTGGTATGTCCCCCGTGAGTCACCTTGCCAAGATCTGAATAAAATAACAATATAGAATGAAATTGAGTATTTATTAAGAAAAAGATCATTTTTGGTGAAATAAACGGAAACAATTCCTTTTATTTTTGTCTGCAACTAGGAAGCAAAGAAACATTTTACATTTAATGCAGTAAACAAAAGTTTTGCCATCTTTGCAATATCTGCAATTGTGATCAAGACGTTCCACTTTCAGGAAAATGACCCACATTATCATATCGAACACTCTCTGCTGGTCTTACTATCACTGGTTTTTGTATTCTTAGTTTTTCTGGAAATTTTTCACCACTTTCTTCTATTTCAGACCTTCCTGCCTTACACAGCCCTTCATAAATATCATACCGGAAAATTTTCAATGCCATTTTATCTTTTTCATCTCCTCTGTAAAGGATCCAAGCGTTATTGATACTCATATCCAGTAATTGAGAAAATATTGCCATGTACTTACCATTTACGGGTTTTGAAAGGCGTTCGATGTACTCGTAATTAAATCAACATATCCGCTAAATCACCCCACCCATGTGCTTGTTGTTCTCTTTTATTACATGTGGACATGGAACATCGACTTTCGCTTTAGAAGTTTTGGAAAATCTTTTAATAAAATTGTTCCCTTCGGATGGGAGTCAACAAACGAACTGATCATAGTAACCACTTTGTTGTCCTGCCACTTAACGATAGTTATTTTATTTTTATTGCACACTACTTGAGCAGAAAATCCTCTGTTTTTCTTCTTCATATCCTTTTCAGAAGGCAGCAAATTTGGACTACCTTTAAGTCGGTTTGTTCTGATGGTTCTTAGGCTAATTATGCCGTATTCATGTCGCAATGTGTAAATGAGATCTGGAGAAGGTCAGAGTTATCGGCATATTTTATATCGTGGTTGGCTTTTTTTGTATAGATTTGCACAAAGCAATCACTACATAAGCACCTAAGCCCATAAAGTTTTCGGCTTCAGTAAAACTGCATCCATTAAAAGTATCATCTCCTCCATACATAATGAAATCGTAAATAAATCCTGTGACTCCCGCCCGGACAACATATTTGAAGCCCCATCTGAACATGCATTATACAAAGGAACCAAAGCCAAAATTTTGAGTGATCGCGTTTGTTGCATGCACTGCAAAGAGAAAAAACAACAAAAACATGTTTTAATTAGTATAGAAAAACACCAAAACGGAAATAAAACACGAAATGAAAGTAAAAGTAAATTTGTAGGTAGTTGGCAACATGACTCGTGTGACCCGTTGTCTGTGGCTAGCCATTTTCTTAGTAATTGGCAACGGGTCACCCGAGGTACACACAAGTTTAGCCTATTATAAAATTTCACATACACTGTTTTTAACGTGTATTAGTGTGTATTCTGATAACTTGATATGTCTTGATAATACCTCATCAGTCAAAACTACTTCCTTTATGTATAGATCTAACTAAAAATATTAAAAACTTACCCGAGACCCCAGCAAGTGTTTCCGTTTCAAACTCATTTTGATATTGACGTTTAATTAAAAATGTTTCCAGCCTAATTTATTTTTTTTATTACGCAAAATAAGTAAATTAATAAGTAGTAGCTAAAAAAATACACCAACAATTAATTGTTTTTAGGCAATATTTTTTTAAAGTTGATGTACCACTGGTGACCCAACGTCAATTTAAGGGTTAAACAAAACGCTAGCGGTTACTACCCTTTATTAATTATTATTATTATTATTATATTAGCCTAATTGAGTGTCCCTTTATTAAAAAAAATGTTTTTTCAAATTGCTATTTTTTTTTTCCAGCCAGCATCAAGTTTTATGAAGGGCAAAATTTTTGGATTTCGACTAAGACAGTAGGCTTATTGTCTAAGTCGCTCGCAATCGCCATCGTGTTCATTTTGACAGTTCTTGTATGAAAGTGACAGCTAGCTGATTCCGATGCCGATTGTCAGCCCATACATGAACTGTCAAAATGAACACGATGGCGATTGCGAGCGAGTTAGACAATAAGCCTACTGTGCTTTCTAGTTTTAAGGTAGTTTAAATTTGATATTTTCATAAATATTGACAATACCTGAGTACCTACTTCAAAAATAATATTACTTACTAGATTAAGGGCCTGTTTCACCACTCCTGTTCTGTCAGTTATCTATGATGACGTCTCTGTCTGTTTCGTAGTAATAAATAGAGACGGAATCATAGATAACTGACAACACAGGAGTGGTGAGACAGGCCCTAATTTTTTGGTTCAAGACAGCCTTTTGCAAAAGCCTTATCTATTTACACTTTCAATCTTATCGTATCGCCACATTGTGTCCAAAATGGCTATAAATTAAAAAGAACGCATACGTATAAATCCGGTTTGTTTATAGTACTACAGAGAAAGCACCTGACAGATTGTGGTCGGATGAACACATCGCACAGGTAATTGTATACCGAAGCGCGGAGGTCCCGAATTGACAATATAATAGAGAATACAACCAGAAAAGGCAGGCTTTTATTTGTTGACTGGTTTTTTCCAGATTTATGTATTGTCGGTAGCTTGGCGATCGTTTGCACTCGCTCACGTGATATTTTGTGGTTTTAAACGCTACTGCAAAATTAGACTGCAGTGTGAATATAAATTAGGCCAACGAAGTAAAATTAGTTGTGGAATCCAAAAAACACATTCAAGAATTTAAAAATATTTAGAAAGAGTAGCTGGCCTGGTTATATAACAAATGATTTATTTTTTATGATTTAAGTATGAATTTTAAATTACTAAGATTTATAATTAGCATGCTTTAAAAATGATATAATATAATAAAAAATAATATAGCTTTTTTATTCCGAATTCGCTACAATTTCAATAAGTAAGTACGTTGTTTTTTTTATTTATTTTTTACTAGCTGTTGCCATCGACTTTGTCTGCAAAGAATTCGTTTATCGCTATCCCACGGGAATTTTCCGGGATAAAAAGTAGCCTATGTGCTATTCCAGACTTTTCTCTATCTATGTGTCGAATTTCATCCAGATTCGTTGGGCCGTTCTGGCGTGATTGAGTAACAAACAAACATCCATCCATCCATCCATCCATCCATACTTTCGCATTTATAATATTAGTTAGATTAAATTGTCGCGTAATTCGGCGTGCCTCATGGCATAGGCCTCCTCCGTGTATTAGAGGGTTTGAGCAAAAACTATAGTTAATAATAATTATGATATTTATGATACATATTAGTAAATTTGAAATTTGTATACCAGTTTATAGGCACGAGATTCAATGTAAATGTACCTATATTAAGATTATTTTTGTTGCACTCATTTTCTTTCCATAATATACCTACTTAAAAAAGAACTACAACTCTCAATGCTTTATCAAGAAGGAAAGTCCACAGAGTCGTACTTTTACAAGTATCATACTCTTCTATTTTACAGGACAGAAACGGACAGTGTTATCACGTTCTTTACATTTGTAATATTTTTACATATTTCTTTGTAGCTGTGCTCTATCAACAGCTTTGACAATATATTTCAGTAGCTTGAGATAAAAATGCAGACTGCATGTTTGTTTATTGCCTATGTCAGGGAGTAAAAGTAATGGTGGTGTATTAAAGTTATGTTTTTACGCGCTACGATACTCTCTTAGAAGCTAGGTGAAGAAGCATGCTGCTCTTTTCTAATATGACAAGTCAGAAAGAGACATCGAATATTAAAAGATTACAATTCTTACTCTGCAAACAGGTAAATAACGAAAGACAGTATTTTGTGCACAAAACAAATATCCGATTTGAATGAAGTTGTCTTTTTTTAAGATGTCGTACGATTTTACTTCAAAGTGCTCATACATTTGTTCTAAACTTAAAAACAATGTTGACAGAATCACATTTGTTTGACGGGTAATTTGCAGAGCCTCAAACAAGAACACAACACAAATGTTTTTCGGGTGGCCAAAACTTGAACTAACCTAATCCATTGGTAAATGGATGATAGATATAGATAGTGGCGCCAGAAGCGCCGGCAAAAACAAGATGGTACTTCTCCGAAAACCAGACAGGAGTTATAGAGAAAAGAAAATTAATTATTGGCAGTAATTTTTCAAACGGTTCCAAATTTGAATAAATATTTCAAATTTTTCTTCACCTGTACCTTGGGGCTTGTTCATAATTCATCACTTGGTTCTTTTAAAAACAAATATCCATTGTCCATCAGCCAATGAATAGATATGCAAACGGAGAGCAAGTGACAACGCAATACACGTGCTGTTCATTGTATTCAGTGCGTATTGAACTGCCTCGCGACTCGTGCGCCTGCGACGGTGGTAGGGTTGCCAGGTTGCTAAAATAAGAAAAGCTGGTCAAGGGCGAGACGGACTCGTGCACTGAGGAATATAAATTTAAACAGATACTTTAAAAAATTGTTAATGCTGTCATAAATTAAAATAGCTTTAACTACTTTTTTTCACAGTAATCATATATTTTTCTGTAGCTACAATTTTTAAGTAAAATGACTTATGTATTTTATAAGAAAAGGAAATTTCATTAGTTTTTGGGTATTCCGTTAGATTAGTACTTGTTGGGTCGTGAGGCTTTATTTCTTGTCATTTATTTTAGGGTTTGATTCCACTGTACAATACACTTTCAAAATGTTATAGCTTTTGTGCACAGGAGCGTGAAGTAATTTTTACGGTTGCAAGAGACCATAGTCCTAATTCTATGTATATTATCATTATCAATTTTAGTTAAATACCTCACTGCGTTCCTATAAAAAAAAGTACTTAACACTGTCAATTTTTGTTACTATCCACATTTTTAAACGACTTTTAAGATGACCCTTTGTGGCAGCCCTAATAAATGCTCAGTGGTCTTCCTCGTATGGTCTACTGGACATTGTAGCCTGTGTTAACAGACCCTAATGGTACAAATATAAGTTTATTTACAGCTTACATGGAAAATATCAATATTGAGTTCACTTATAATAAATCACTACAGTAGTAAAAGTTAGTTAACCACCATCTTCAGCATTATATACGTCTCACTGCTGGGCACAGGCTTTCTCTCAGAATGAAAGGGCTTGGGCTTTAGTTCCCACACGGGCCCAGTGTGAATTGGGAATTTCACACACACACCATTAAATAGCTTTCGTCGGTGTAGGTATGCAGGTATGCTCAAAGGGGTAAATTTCAAATGTAATTTCGTACTTGACTTCCGGAGAGCTTCCGGAAAACTCAGAGGTGTGAGTCCGGGATTCGAACCCACGGCCCTGTGCTTGAGAGGTCGAACGAAGGCTACCACGGCTTTTAAAGCACATATATTTATCTGAATGAAAAAAAAACTTACATTTAAGGAATATGTATATTTATTCCTTGCCTAGTAGTAGCTTTGCTTAATTTGGAACTAGGCCATTTGGTGTCAATGTGAAATTGTTCCATGGTAATTCCATGATGGCTCTCGTAATATTTGACACTTTAATGAGACGCGTTCGAGAGGTTACGACAGACAACTTATACTACGCGCTCAGTTTATCTTATAGTAATTCACGTAAATGTGGTGGGTACATCTATAAATAAAGCGTTTGACACTTCGCAAGATAATAATTTAATGTACAGCCGACAAAAGCGATCGCTTTAACCTCACCTATCCTGAAGGGTACTTTACTATACCACACCATCCAAATAATAACTTACATCGAAATCATAACTTCACCTCGACACCCACTCTAGGGTGCCTGGAGGTAAGCGTCATCCATCCGCTCAAACTGGCCATAGATCACACCCCTACAACGCGACAATACGCGTGCATACTCCATAAATATGAGATACGTCATCAGGCATACCGCGGGGTGACCGAAACGCGATCTTTGATATGGGTTATATAGCTATAAATAACTTGATATGTCGTGACACCTACTTACTTACGTGCGGCGTAGGGTTTGATAAGTACCTGGTAGTTTTGCTTGTAATAAGTTAGATTGAAGCGCGTTTTAATGTAGGTAGCGTTAATGTACTTACTAGGCTCGCCTGCTCCATCTTAGGCCCTATCTTCGCTTACCGTCAGCCGTGATTGTAGTCAAACGCAAGCCTTCAACATTAAAAAAAATGTAGCAGCAACAATCAATGATACTGTTCAAAATCAGAATGATACTGTTGCTTATTGCATAGACCGATAGTATTTTTAAAATGATTTGAGGCGTGTCCATTGATAGTATTATCGTAAACAAACTGACGCCTATTCTATATCAATATCGATCTGCTTAGGAAAGTACGGCCAAAAATCACAATGTCGGATAAATCACAATACGTACAAAGAAAATTAGAGATATTAAATAATTACTTAAATATTCAACTCACCCTGTAATACTACAAAATATTGCCGCGAAAAACCGTTGATACTCGCACATTATTTTACACGGTGTCCCGTTATTTTGTCAAATTAACAATAAAGCTGTCCTGACATTGAGCGCCGTGAGGTGAGTTAGGGATGCTCTGGCGCGGTGATAAATACTGGTACCGTAATCTTGCGTCATCGGCCACAGCGATGGGTGCCAGGAGGCAGAGTATTTCATTTCAGTATAAAATATGTATGAACAACGCGAATACTATCCCCATGCGAGACACAATTTAGGGCTAACTCTAGATATAGATAGTCTAAATTGTAACTTATTTGCACCTGCGTCACAAACGCACTCACCCCTACGGAAGGTCTTCCCAAATAGATCGAAACTAATGGGATCCTTCCCGACTTGTAATTGTAAACTTACATTATCACTTAAAAATCTTATCACGTAACGTACCACGTACGTACGTTTCTTCTTGTCATATCACGTAAGTAGCGGAGTGGCGTAAACGAATTCGTTCATTGAAAATGTTGCCACCCCCTTGGCATTTCTGTTTCTTGTTCCTTAAAAAAGTTATAGGTTCGCCGACAAACCAAAGAGTAGTCGTCGTATACTTCTCAAGTATCATTTTGAGGATTATAACGGTCCAACAGAATTCCCATCCCGAATTTCGGTACCATCTGTGTTCGACGTCACTTCTTTACGGTAACGGGAACGCCTGGATTTACGAGTTTCAACCCTCCAGCCCAGAAAGACCTTTACATTGATACGTTTAAGTCTAACACAGGTATTAAATTACTCTGGTTTGGTTGTGGGAGCATCAACGGGTGGTATGGCACAGATCCGTCGACCGACTTGTCGGACGACGAGTCAGTGAAATATAACGTGCGTCGATGATTGGTGGGATTGTATTTAAAACATTTAAAACAGGCATTTCTTCACGCGATCGCGATTTAGGGTCTTCATTTTTCACCACGATTAAAAGCTTGGGTATACATACCATACATATATGGTATGGCACGCGTATGATTAACCAAATCATTTTTTTATTAAAAATAAAAATAAAAGATTTTTAGCTGGTCACATACCTACCCAATTTAAAGTCAATCCGACCACTGGAAGATTTGACCTAACAAATTAATGAATAGACACTAAAACAAAAATTGTACGAGCTTTAGTAATTAGGGTAGTTCTGCCCAATATTAGTAGACAAGCAACCGGCAGACGGTGGCCATATTATACACTGAAGAGCACCGAAAGAGAATCATAAACTTAATTACTTTCTGCCGGGTGGTCTCAACACACTTGATTTAACTCGGCTCGTTGTAAAAATGAAATTACATTAACAAGAACCTTTAATTCATTGTAAATTTCAGTAAAACCGTTCCAAAACAGTTTTGTATAAGAAATAGGCATGTGCTTTAGCAAATTAATAATTTTAATATATAAAAAATCCTGACTGATTTATGCATTGACGCCCATACCTTTGGATCTAGAAAACAATATGCGTAAAAATTCCCTATGTTACGTTGACTATGAATGTAGACCGATTTGGTGAAATTCTCGCGGGACTGAAACAATGTTGCGGGCGACAGCTTGTCAATCAATAGTTTGATGTTCTAGATAAGTAGGGGTGCGTGTGGTCTAAAACTGCGGTTCGTTTTTGGATACGTCCGGGGGGAAGAGCAGTGCTTGGTGCGGTGCACCCAGGGCACCGGTTAATGATTTCCTGGCGGTCTCCGAGGAATATCATTATCCGTTGGCTAAGAAGCAGACACGGGGGGATGGGGTCTTTTGACCGTGTTCTACCGTTCAACGTTGCCTACATTTTGTCACAAAGCCGTGGTAGCCTAGTGGTTTGACCTGTGGCCTCTCAAGCAGAGCGTCGTGGGTTCAAATCCCGGGCTCGCACCTCTGAGTTTTTCGAAATTTATGTGCGAAATTTGCATTTGTAATTTGCCATGAGCTTTTCGGTGAAGGAAAACATCGTGAGGAAACCTGCACACAGAATTCAATGGTGTGTGTTAAGTTCCCAATCCGCACTGGGCGCGCGTGGGAACTAAAGCCCAAACCCTCCAATACATGTAGGAGGCCTATGCCATGAGGCACGCCGAATTACGCGACAATTTAATAAAAAAAAAAAACGACAATAACAACAACAACATGTACTTACTGAAATTGTAGCGAATTCGGAATAAAAAGGCTTATAAAAAAAAAACATTTTGTCACAAGATTTTTGATTATATTTTTAATACATTGACATTGGCGCAATCATCTCATCGATCGTTGGGGCCATAGGTATTATCCTAAAAAATTGAATTGAATTGAAGTAGACAAGTATTTCGTACAGAAATAAGTCAAAATAGTATCGAAAAGCCTTACAACCCACTGAGTAACCCGACACCACATATCCTTAGAAAGAAAGACGGCATTCACTTGTACAAACTTACGCGCAATGCCCGGTTTTATTCGTTTTAGACCTTATTCGTTTGAAATAGGGGTAAGAGTACGCGTTTTCATTAAGTTTGTGTATTTTGACAAAACTGCGCTTCCTACGTTTCGCTGCCAAAAAACATTATTTGTCTCGTCCATTACCAGAGGAACAATGGACCGTTAAGTACACTGTGATGTCCTGCTATTTATAGGATTTTTTTACCGTTTTTTGCGCATATAGACTTTGGTAGGGTAAGCATACGCAGGAAAGTTAGCAACGGTAATTATTATTTTTTTATACCAAAAGGAAGGTGAACGAGAAAGCGGGTCACCTGATCGTATGTGATCACCACTGCCCCTGGATACCCTCAACACCAAAGAATTGCAGATAGTTACCGACCTAGAGGGCTAAGATCAAATGCCTGTTGTGCCTGTAATTTACCCGGCTGTCTTACTCTCTACACAGGAACATTTTGTTTATAGACTATTATTATTATTTAATTATCACTACATAGTATAAAACAAAGTCGCTTTCTCTGTCCCTATGTCCCTATGTATGCTTAAATCTTTAAAACTACGTAACGGATTTTGATGCGTTTTTTTTAAATAGATAGAGTGAATTAAGAGGAAGGTTTACATGCATAATATACCGTGCGAAGCCGGGGCGGGTCGCTAGTTTAATAATAAAGTTAATTTCACAGTGAATTCCATTAAAATTTTATTCATCAGTCGGTTTACACACATCACAAAAGCCTTGGGATAATCATTATCCCTAGATAAATTTGATGTTTTGACTCGGTAGTAATATGCCTATATTGAAATGTTCAGAACTGTTTGGGATAAAAAATTGATAAGTGTATTTTTACGGATATTAATGAAATGAGCGAGCATTGCTAGTTACTTTATTATTCACTAGCTGTTGCCAGCGACTTCGTCTGCAAAGAATTCGTTTATCGCTATCCGGCGGGAACTACGCAATTTTCCGGGATAAAAAGTAGCCTATGTGCTATTCCAGACTTTTCTCTATCTATGTGCTGAATTTCACCAAGATTCGTTGGGCCGTTCTGGCGTGATTGAGTAACAAACAAACATCCATCCATTCATCCATCCATCCATACTTTCGCATTTATAATATTAGTTAGAAGTTAGATTTATTCAAACATCAAGTTGCAGAATTAAAACCTTTTAGTTAAACGGTTTCGCGATATAATAAATTAAGGAACGTCTCTTATAAATATTTACGATATAATAATTGGACGGGGTTTCGGCAAACTTTCACATTTCTACGAACTTGTACGTTATTTGTTCTTGTTCGGTTTATATTACGATTTGTCCAGGGCTGTTCGCGTTTTGGATATTACTATGTTAGACTGGCCAATAGCCTGAGCATTTGAAATGAGCGTGTAAATTTTAATCGTCACCCATTTCAGCTGGTATTCCGGAATAACTTCGAGGCTTTTACAATGGATTGGAGTGGTTATGGTTAGCTTGAGCTCTAGAGTATATACAAGAATATTGTGTATCCTCATTCATATCAGCGGCTTGAAAGTGGCATAACCGTTTCAAAATCGTTTTAGCCTCGTTTGCGGGAACTAAAAAAAAGTACTGCATTCTAGTCTCATCTGTTTTAATACACACAGATTCTGCGGATTCGAGTAAAAATACAAAAAGATAGCCTTAAATTTGGCACGGATGCGTGTCTTAAGCATGAGGGGTTTCGCATGGACCACCGATGCAGAACGATGACGTCTGAAAATATTTTAAAAATAATAAAATCTGCAACAATGTTGGGACAAAAGTTTTTAGCGAAGTCTTATCGTAATTTCTGTCTTTTTTCTTTGGAAGTACCTTGTCGTAGTAGTAATATGTTATATAATTTTTCCATAACAGTTTTTATGTATGTATGTATAACTCTTTATTGTACATAAAACACATTAATCGTGAAGGTAACGAGAAAAAGATTTTCCCACACAAACTCCAAAACACCAACCCTGGATTCAAATTTTTGTTGCCCGAGCTACTTAGCCGTTTTATTTATTTATTTAATAATCTTGCGCAAACCCTACGCGCATGCACTCCGAGGAAGACAGATGGGTCGCGGAAGCATGGCGGGTAACGTATACGCTCCCGATCCAATTTATGCGTACGCGCATTGCGGCGCCTCAGGCGCCACGATTTTATTTTAGGTAACGACCGATCAGATGAATCTGGAGAAGAGAGGGGGGGAGGGGTGAAAATGTTACATAGACTTGTATTAAGTATAGAGACGTGAAAGTTTTTCTTTACCTACCTACTTCAAGTCGGTATTGAAAGGATTGTATATTTTTGATTTTTTGTGCGGTTATTATTGCTTGCATATGTGCCTAATGGTACCGACTAAGTCCATTAATCGTATATGAAATGTGGAATAATGCGTGTGATTTTTCGATTTTGATAAATAATATAAATGCATTTTAATAAAAAAATGCTAAAGAGAAACAAACAAAAGCATTTTGAAATTATAACATTATTGGCCATCATCTTAATCGGAGGAATCTTATTTTTTTTCGTACCGAATAAATCGATTACTTAGTCGATTCTTTTTGCTTTTGTGCACAAATTGAGGCCCATTCCGATATCGTGTTAAGAGTAATAAGTTTTTAAATGCCTTCCTCGCAGTAATACTTCACAACAATGTCGGAGTATAAATTATAGTTTATTTGTCATTTTTTTAAAACAGAGATGTTTGTTGTACTTATTAAAATTTTATTACTTTGGATTTGGAAGTTAAATGAATGCTAAAAATTTATTAAATAGGTACCAAAAAACTTGCCCAGCGACCAGACGACTTAGTACAAGCTTTGCTTAGTTTAGGACTAGTTTGAATTGGTGTCGAAGGACGCGAGATCTATAAATTTTTTCTTATATATAGTAATATGAAATATATAATTATATAGTAATTTTTGCTTAAAAATTTCAATTAATTTTTGATTCTGGCTGTTGTAATTATTTTGAAGGGTATTTAAAATTACGTATACAAACATTGTAATAATAAATTTCACCAACGATAAAAATCATCAAATAAGTGATAAGTAACATACCCAAATAAGTCAGTTGCTAAATAAGTCAGCTGCTAAATAAGTCATCAAGTTAAAAGACGCACGGTGTAACAAAACACCTAACGACTGCTACATTATTCAAACGGCTCGAGGAAAGACTTAATTGAAATTGTGATTTGTGATATTTATACGTAGTGTTATTTGAGAGCTGCAAGTCTTTATTTTGGCAAACATGTGTATGGCTAATTTATATTGTCTGTGAAGTTTTTTTGAAATTTTATATATTTAACACTGTACTCGTACCTAAATTCTTTTTGTTAATTGTATTTTCATCGGAGTTAGAATATGCCTTTTCACTATTTGAAGATTGGTATAGTAGGCGGCAAATAAGTAAAACGTGGAGGGGATATGCACAGTATGAAAAACAAGATCATTTTCATACTGCGCATATCCCCTCCACGTTTTACTTATTTGCCGCCTACTATAAATATTGCTTCTCAATTAAGTTAGTTACAAGTGAATAAGAGTGTAATTTTATCATCGTTTTTATTTCCAAAAACGTCAAACTTTATATCCATAAAATAATCAAAATTGGTTAATACAAGGCCCGTATTTAAGAATTGAGACGCAAATTGAAAACAAACACCAGTTCTATTAAAATTAGCAACATTGATCCTTTGCCACCAAATTTAAGATACAGGCAGTTACCTCTTAAACTGTGTTTAAAAAAGAGTCGTTACACCACAATGCCTCAATTTGTCCTTTTGCAGGACCCCATGATCTCATGTGTCGCAGAAGGAAAATGTCTAAGTCACACTTGCACAATACTTACAATAACAGTAGCTCAACGTGACCATGTCCTTGGATTAAACATCAGACTACCTTTGTGTTTAGAGTCTGTCTAACCAAAGCTGAACCTGTAAAAGCGCGGCAATTTCAAAAAATCATGAGCGGGTAACACAGGATCACTCACACAGCTGCAATTTTCTTAGAGAAATGTCAATTTGACATACAACATGACACTTCAGATAGACACACTTAAAGACAAAATGTTGCCAATCAAATAACTAGTGGGTTCAGATTTGGTTAGACAGACTCTAATCCTATTGGTACACTTTTTACATTTCATTTTTTATTTTTTATTTAATTGCCAAATTTAGCTAGTTTATGTACCTAAGTGTAAAGTGTAACATATATTTTGTTGTTTGTTACAAAAAAGGCCGAAACTATTATGTCAAAACGTTAAAGGGTTATAGCCATTTTTAACGATAAGGTATGTGTACGAATGGTGACCACTTTCCCCTACTTACTTTCTGTTGGAATAAAATGTTAGCTTATTTCGGTATCTAATAACTATCTGTAATAATTATGAAATTTTGTTCAAAATTCAAATTCAAATTCAAAATTCAAAATTCAAAATTATTTATTTGTAAGAATACAGTATATGTACAGTACAGTGATCTTAAATGATAAAGTAGTCCTTGTATTCGGCATGCGAGCAAGCGTACAAATATTTAAACATATTTTAAGCTAACACGGGTAGGTATTTAATTAAAATGGTCAATAATATTAATAATAATAAAATAATAACAATAATAGATAATAATGATAACGACGCTTGAAAGGAGAAATGTCATAAGCGACATTTTTTGTGATATTGAGTTATATATATCGTTGAAATCAGCAGATTTTTCCGCGTCGAATGGGCTAAGTCTCGTGTGCGTATGACGACTTTCGTGTCGCTTATCCCATCGGTGATTTTTAGAGACACCGACCTATTTTTTTTACTAAACGACGTCTTTTTTTTTAATTTCTGAATATTGGAGATTAGATAAAATGATTTTTTAGACAATGTGCCTTAGACGGTTTGGCTTTTTACGACTTTCCTTCCATTTGTCGGTTATATTTTTTTACCTCATCGTATAACGTATTTTTATTTACATTATATCATTTTACCTATATCTACATAAAAACAAAAAATGGCTTAGATCAAATAACCTAAATGTTATTATCCGCACTATTGTAGGTTATCACCTTTTAACTGATATTAGTTTCGATAATCATGTCGCTTATCCTCCTTTACTTGCAATAATTTTTAATCACTACTGTCGCTTATTCCTTTTTACCTGGATATAAATATAAACTAGGAGGTTGATAGATCGTTTTAAAAAACACATAATTTGTATTCGAACTAGTTGTTAGATAACTTTTTCTATACATGTTTCTAAAACTGAACGTATTTATATCAATAGAGCGCATTTAAAAAAGTCTGTTATTACCCATCTAAAATATTTT
This sequence comes from Pandemis heparana, assembly GCA_963854515.1. Taxonomy (NCBI): domain Eukaryota; kingdom Metazoa; phylum Arthropoda; class Insecta; order Lepidoptera; family Tortricidae; genus Pandemis; species Pandemis heparana. The sequence continues at coordinate 14,692,494 of OY978007.1, read as the reverse complement.
AGGTGTTGCATACGCACCGTCCGCCGAAACGTGTGTACCACACAAACGCCATCTAAATAAATTCAGTACGCTTCGGGACGTGTAGGTAGGCATAATTGATCGAGCTGTACTACATCTTAAGTAATTTCACACATAAATGCTAATGATTTACGGTATAATTTTTTTTTACCAATGATTTTGTTGTGTATTATTGTAAACTCTTTTACTTTTAGGTGAATAATGCATAGAAAAATGCGAATTTTCGATAGTGGCCTTGAAAAGCGCCGGGATACGGATGCTGCATATGCGAACACGAAGAAAGTGAAGATCTCATATTATGAGTGTGATTAGGTCTGGAGTGATCAATTAAATTTGTGATTATGTTTGTGTCAAAAAATGTTTGTGGTTGACATACATACATACATATCGCCACGCCTCTTTCCCACAGGGGTAGGCAGAGACTATTTTGTGCCACTTGCTACGATCCTGACATATCTCTTTCGCTTTATCCACATTCATCAATCTCTTCATACATGCTCGTCGGTTTCGGGTACTCTTGACCTGGCCGTCATTTTCTACGAAACCAAACCAACTACGCATACTTTTTTCTATCCTAGTCACTATACCTTCTTTCACACCAGCACGTTCACGTATCTTTCAGTGATACACCTTCCATACTTCTTAACGCTCTCATTTCTACTGCATTTATTCAACTTTCATGCTTCTTTTGCCATACCCAACTTTCGCTACCGTACATTGGTGTTGCAACGAGCACCGCTCTGTGAACAGCCAGACGCGCCTTCTTTGACACCTTCTCACTGGTCACAAAGGCGCGCAGCGCTCCATTGACCATGTTTCCTGCAGTCACTTTTCTTTCAATATCTCTTTCACACTTTCCATCTGTCGTAAAAGCCGAGCCCAGATATACAAACTCTTACTTGTTCTACTTTCTCACCCGCAATCATAATCTCACATTCTGTCATGCTATCGTCTTTTTCGAATACCATAGCTTTCGTCTTGCTCACATTAACTTTCATACCTTTCCTTTCCCATGCCCCACATAAAATGTTAGCCATCCTTTGCAACTCCTCCTCCGACGATGCTAACAACACTTGGTCGTCGGCGTATAGGAGGCATTTAATGGTTAACTCGTTTATCCTTAGTCCACAGTCATTCTCTTTCAAATCATTCAAGCACGTATCCATGAATAGGTTGAACAGCCACGGTGACGCAACACATCCTTGTCTTACACCTTTTTCGATGCTAAACCATTCAGTGTACGCCCTGTTTATCCTCACACAAGCACTAGAATCGTCATAGAGAGATTTTAGTGCTTGTATCAGATTACTGTTCACCCCATGCTTCACCCTGTCATAAGCCGTCTCCAAGTCTACTAATAAGCATTATATTTTCTGGCCTTTGGCCATATACTTTTCGGTTATACGCCGCAAGGAGAAGACTTGATCCGTGCATCCCAATCCCGTTCTAAAACCCGCTTGTACATCCCATATTTTCTCATCGGTCTCTCTTATAACTCTTTCAATACCTTTGCATACAGTTTGCCGACGACGCTGAGAAGGCTTATTCCGCGGTAATTTTTGCAGTCTACTTGTGTCCCCTTTCCCTTGTACAGCGGCACAATCACGGCCTCGCACCAATCCTCCGGTACCCGACCGTTCGTCCAACACAAGTTGAAAAGGTGGCACAACTGACTAACTACCACGCCTTCACCGGCTCTCAGCATTTCGACCGACACCCTATCATACCCCGCAGACTTTCCTAACTTCATTCCTTTCATGGCGTTCACAATTTTATTTCATCCATACCTATCTCATTTTCCTGACTACTTTCACTCTTCTCTCCGGCATGAGCCGGTACTTGCACTGCTTCTTCTGCTCTTTCAAACAAACTTTCAAAATATTCCTTCCATCTTTTTAGCACACACTCTTCTTCTTTTAATAACACCATCCTGGCTTCTGATTTCACTCAGCTCTAAGGCTGTGATTTTGCCACGGGCTGTCTTTATAGACTTCCAGAACATCTTAATATTTTCCGGATATTGTCCGGAACGGAAGTCATCAGAAAGCCTCCTATCAAAACTATCCTTATATTCTTCCCTCTTTCTGTCACAAGTCGTCTTTACTAATCCTTTCACTCTTTTGTATACGTCTTACGCTTTACATACTTCTTCATTCGTCACCTTTTGTATTCTTCGATTAGCCTTTTTCGCTAACCAATCCAACCATGCCTTCTTCTTTTCTCGCACCACCTGTTGTACTTCAGCACCCATCCATACGTTCCTCTTCTTTCTTCCTTTTCCTCTTTTGCACACCCCACCCCCACACACCTCAGTAGCAACATTCATAACTCCTTCCTTAAATGCCGTCCACACCTTTTCTATCTCACATACCTCATCTACATCACCAAATCGACTTTTTAATTCATCCTTGTACTTTTCTCTTACATTCTCGTCTTGCAGATTCTCTACTTTTATTCGCTCTAGGACACTAGTGGGTTCTTAGACCCGGTGCCGCCATCGCTTAAACAGACCACTAATTCGGCATATCACCAGGTGGTGGTCTGTATGGATGCCGACTCCGCGGTATGCACGAGTGTCCCTGACTTTAACCCTCAATCTTTCATCCACGAGCACAAAATCAATTCCCTGGTGTACATATGGATCTTTTTATGTGCAAACATATTGTTTGTCACAAAAAGATTCCACTCCAAACACACTTCAAGCATACTTTTTCCGACAGTGGTCGACAAGTTGTTTGATAATTAAGTATTATATTATTTATATATTATAACTATATTTTGATCTCTGATGATTGTTTAGTAATTTTATTTTTTGTATTTTCTTGGATAGGTGAAGTACTTACCTACATCTAATTTTGTTTTCTTTTATTAAAAATTTAATTTCGTAACAGGCGTTACATTTACTTCTTTTATTAATGACTACAATAAAATTCTGACGGTGATTAATGTAGAAAAGAAATAAAATGAGAGGCAAATTTAAGGTTAGATCAAATATTTTGAAATTTAAAATTATCGCTCATTGCAGTTAGATTATTTATCTTGATTAAATTTCTGGGCCATAGTGACTTTTGTATAATATAACCGTGATATTAAATTTGAAATGTTTGCGATTGGATAGTTTCTCTTAATTATCTTTCAAAACATTTTTCCGGTTAGACTCTTTTACTCGATTCATTTTTCGTTCCATAATTTGGTTAGATCATTTTACCTCCTGCTGTTTTTGGGACCAATTTGCGTAAGCGACACTAAATCCTGATATAATACTTTTTTGGGTAATGTATTAAACACATTATATAGAGAACACCACTATGATCATGTACAAAGTTGATTTTCTAAAATAAGTTAACAAATAGAATTATAATGATTTTTTTTCAAAAAATTGCGCGGTTTTTTGGCTCTCCTGTAAAATTACCATTGTGTCGCTTATGACATTTCTCCTTTCAAGCGTCGATAATGATAATAGCAATGTCAACTTAATGTAAAAAATAATAATAATAATAATAATGTCAATTTTGTCTATAATTTAAGTAGTCCTTGACACTGTAAAATCGAAATAGCCGAGAACGCTAACGAAATATCTTCGTAAGAAAATCATTAAGTATTTATAAAAAAACTCTTGATGGAAAAAAACTGCAGACGAAGAATGGGAACCACTGAGACTTTTATAGTATAACAATATAGCAACGGCCGCTGCTAAGGAAATAGTTTTCCAGAATGACATACAATATTTATTCAACAACAAATATTGTTAAATAAATAATCAGCTTCACTCTTTTGACTTCTAAAATGTTGAGATTACTGATCCTGCTTTTACTGTGAATATAAGGTCAATGCTCTCCTTCAGACCATTTAGGGCCTCTGCTAACTATTTACTTGATGTTAAGCAAAGTTTACATATTCAAAAGTAGGTAGAGGAGAACTTGGCCACGAGTATTTTTAGCTAATCTTGTGATCCGTGTAATTATTACGGTGCGGTACATTTTTTATTTGACATAATCCATTTTATTTATTGGGTACTTACGTATCTTCTCATACTTGCATGCATAATTTTTGACAATTTTGCACCAAGACTAGGGGCCTTACTATGACGACTTAATTCCGACTCAGTTCAGGTTTTAGCTGTTATTTTTAGTATGGACCTGACAGCGAGCTACCCTAAACTGAATCGCATTAAGACGTCGTGTAACCTCCCTGTAATTAGAAAAATATTAGTGTCTATGGATTTTGGTACGTGATAAAAGTCAATCTTTAAAAAAATCCTCCAAATATTTTTCTATGATTTGAAGCTACACGCAACAAATATCCGTGTCGTGTCTAATACAACTAAGTACCAATGATATAAGTCGACACCATTACTCTAGTGCCAAAACAACAAAGACTACATTTTCATGGAGAACTTGTCGCTTCTACATACTTTTAATCACTCATTCTGTATAGCAAGTTCTATCCAAAAAATAAGTAGGACCTCACCCACTTTGCGGTTAACATTGTCATCCTTAAATTAGTTTTTTATTGCCATCCTAGAATCTTGCCGCCTCACTTAACTAACCAAGAAAGCAATAAAACTTGTTGATACTTAAATTATAATATCACTTAACAAAAATGCGACTCTTACCACGGCCTCACAACACGCGACCGGTGGAGCAGTTGGCGTTTTCTCTGTTCATTGCGCAGCCGTAAAGCTCGCTACTCAGTGGTTACCTCGCTACACACGCAATGAATGTGTGTCATACAATAGTTCAATCCTCAACTAAATTCAGCGAGTAAAACCTGACCGGGTTATACATTGACTTGTTTGCTCAGTATTTTTCTAGCCGCACACTCAGCGGCCCCGCAGTGTAGTAATAGATACTGATTTTGATTCGCTGTGTCGTATGTGACGTCACTGCTTGCGTAAATGGGAAATGCCCAGTTTATCTAAAGTATAAACGTCACCGTTGAGATCGTCATCGATGTAACCTTGAACGAATTCTTCGCAGATGATGGTATGATTCCACGGATGTGATTAAAGTGCGAGGAAAGTGTTGCGGAGTGTGTCAAAGATGTTGGATAGACTGTTAAATAAGCTGAACTTAATTTATCAGCCGACTTATTTGGGAACGTAACTTATCACTTCTTATTCGCTACGTTATGAAAACACATTTTTTTGCATTAATGCCCGATTCACATTTATTATTTATTTATTTAAAATTGTTCCAGTAGCATTACATTGCGGGGCTAACGTCACGGCTAACGTATCAAACTGATCTTTAAAACTTTTTAAACTTTTTTTTTTTTTAATCTTAGCAACGGATTTTGATGCGGTTTTTTTAATAGATTAGAGTGATTCAAGAGGAAGGTTTATATGTACAATACAATGCATAATATAGATACACTGATTGCACCCGTGCGAAGCCGGGGCGGGTTGCTAGTTTTTATATACTTATGCCCGGTTCACATTATTCCAGTAAAATTGTTCCAGTAGCATTACATTGCGGCGGGCGGTGGATCTATGCATACATAGGGACACACAGACAGCGGAAAGCGACTTTGTTTTATAATAATGTAGTGATGTGGTGATTATTCTATGGAATAAAAACAATATAAGTAATACTATACAATAAATGAATGAATTATTTGAGGAAAGTATTTTAGACAATACAATACAATACAATCTTTAATTTCTGGGCATAAAAGTATCAAATTGGGAGACAACGAAATTGAAAAACATGATGCATGCAAGTCACTAAATTAACTCGTAGCGACTAAACGGGAATAAACTCTGACCTAATCTTAATATTTAGGAGATAAAACAAAAACACTTGAATGGAAAATGTAACCAACAATGGAATGAATAATATATAATGTCGAGTGATTAGAACGCTCATATTATTACACCCCAAACCGAATACCACCTAACCTAAGCTACAAGCTAACATCTTTGAACTTGAAGCAATAATGTCACGGTCGATAAATCACAAAAGCATGCATTAATTACAGATGGAAACAGAGGAATCACTCGTCACTTGTCGCTCGGTGTCGCAACGTATCGATTCGGCATGTGGGCCAATGCCGCTAGTGTGATGGTGATACAACGGTTAGGCGGATTGCACGTGTGACGATATGTTATGAAATGTGCTCGCTGATTATAGATAAGTTGCGATTTTATTAAAGAAAAATAGTTCAGTCTATAAATTCTATTTCCTATAGGATTTTGTAGGTACAGACAGACCCGTAATTTGGCACAACGATGGATTATATCCTAAAACAGCGCATAGGCTTCGTTTTATCCTGGATCATGGCAATTTTTCCGCGGGATATAGACAAATTCTAGTATAGTCTAAGGAAGTCCCAAGCTTGATGATTCTATGTAAGATTTAAACGTAATTACAACAAATCGGATAACTCAAGTATAAAAGCCGAAGGAATGCTCCGACAATTGTTTCGGAATAGTCTGAAACAATTGTCGGAGCATTCCTTCGGCTTTTATACGTGACTTATCCGGTTTTTTGTAATTATTTTTGAGTCTCACGGTAGTTTCATGTTGAAAGATTTAAACGAAATAAAATATTTTGAATTTTAAATTTAAATTTTTTTTTTCAGTTTGCTAATGGGTAAAACTTTTTTTGATCGTGAATTCTTACTAATCTAACATAATGTTAGCCAAGCAATATATTTTACTGTCAATTTCTTAGCAATCCTCTGATATTCATAAGATCAGATCGGTCAGAGTCTAGATGTGACAAAGATTGTGATATTGCGCAAATAATTAGAGTATGTCTGGTTTAGGTTTATTTAAAGAGTCACACATTTTAATCAAATATTTGCATGGATTTGCTCTCGCGTTACGTAAGGTGGGATTTTGTCAATCTGAATTATGCTGAGTCAAAACTCTTGAGATTGGTCTCGAGTTTGCTTAGTAATGTTTTGAAAGATTACTCATTTCAGTCAAATGTGGTCACAATTCATGCTTTGGTACTTATCACGTTACTCACCACAGTTTTGGGGTTTTACGTTCATGAAAAAATATATTGAATGGGTTTTCGTAATTCATTGATTGCTATCTTGTAGCCTTCTGTTGAATAAGTTCTGGACAAAAATCTCTCATACTCTGAAAGTAGGTCATTGATTATCTGGATTACGGGTTGAAAGTGACTCATCGCGACCCTTGGGTTGAAAGTAATTTTTTTTCTAGCTAATCCAAATGAGGTACATAGCAATGGAAATACGTATACAGCCATGTAATCTATGTTTTATATAATCATCTATACTAATAGTTCCGTTTTAATTGTAAAAGGCAAAATAATCTTAAAATAACATTCCCGCTATGTATATAAGCTTATGCAAGCGTATACAACGAGAATTAGTAGAAATTATTACGTTCGGTAATTTTTTTAGCTTGAAATATTTAAGAGGGTGCATCCGTGCTGAGCTCGCAACGTCGCATTTTTGGTGATTTTTTGCGATTATTTCACAAAAATTAAATGAAAGTATGAAATATCCGTCTGTAGTGCACTTCGTTTTTAGTGTATTAATGTGTCTGATGCAATAATTCATCGTGATGGACTTTTATTTTCTTATTTAACGAGATGTAGTATATTATCGCTTTAATACGAAAATAAACGTCCATCACCATTAATCATTGCATTGGACACATTAATACACTCAAAACGAAGTGCACTACAGACGGATATTTGATACTTTCATTCAATTTCTGTGAAATAATCGTAAAAAAATCACCAAAAATGCGACGTTGCGAGCTCAGCACGGATGCACGCTCTTAAGTCGACAAATTAATTGATAGAGACCTCCGTGTCTGCAAGTTAAAAAAAAAACTAGCCGGCAGCCATTGGTGCGCAGAAGAAATGCGCAATGCGCGTAAATCGCGTAATAGAAAAAAGAGCGGGAAGAGAATGACAAACGTAACAAATATTAAGTGCGACGGTGCGACGTTAGTGAAATTTGTCATATAATACCTTCTTTTAATTTCCTCATATTCGAAATGAAAAGTAGAGTGTTCAACTCGGATGAAATTACCCATTTCACCCTCGAACCATTGATGCCCTCACTTTGTTCGGGCACCAGAAATATCTCAGGTGAAATGGGTATATTTTCAACCCCTGTTTATCAATCTACTATTCCATTGCTATGTACCTCATTTGGATTAGCTAGAAAAAAAAAATACTTTCAACCCAAGGGTCGCGATGAGTCACTTTAAACCCGTTATCCAGATAATCAATGACCTACTTTCAGAGTATGAGACATGAAAAATACTTATTGGTCTTAAGACTAGATTGTATTTCCAAGAGATTCCAGAGAGGCATCTCTAATAAAAATTAAAATAAAAGTACTTAATGTATTTTTTTTTATAATTGTTGCTTCTATCTAGTCGCCCGTGTACAATTGACCTAATACAAAAAAACGCTTAGTTTGACACTCGCCGCGCCTCTAATTGTCGCCTCGTGGGCAGAGTCACGGTGCTAGCTTGTGGCGAATAATGTCAAAAACGTCACCGGTGACATTTTAATTTAGTCAATTAGCTTTAAGGTTTTGACCTTTAGGTCGCGATGGTGTTTTGTTTAAGTTTGAAAATAATGAAAATTAAATAAAACCTACGTCTTAATAATTCCTACTGCAATTACCGCAGTCTCTGGCTGAGGCCATTGTTATTTTTACATTAAAGTCAAATGAATATAAAAACAGTAATAACAGAAAACTTTTCTGTTTAAGGGTTAGAGCCGGTCTTAGCACGGAGAGTTTTGTTGGCACAATTACTTTCGTGAAAAAACTTCTAAACCAAAGTTTTTACTAAAATCTAGAACACCTCCTATTGGCCAGACCTTCCACCCCTAAAAATATGAAAAAAAACCATTGCCGTCCTCGAGTGACTCGAGTGCTACATTATGATAGTATCTATTGGATTTTACTCTATAACGGATATGTAGTATTCTGGGACTTTTCGGTGCAAGTGACCTCAAACGACGAGTCATACGACCTTACTCTTTGCAGTATAAAGAGTAGTTCCGTTTCATTACAGGATTTTACTAGAAATCGTAACAGATTTTGAAGGTTAGAATTTCGGATTTTTTTTAATTAAAAAAAGCAACAATTTTGATAGTTGGTTTGGTTCGGATTTTTTGTGCCAACACCCACATTAATCTAATTCATTTTAAATTAACTCTTACTTTCTCTGTCCGCTGCTCTAGAATGCATGTCATCGTTAACTTTATTCAGTTTAATTATATTCCTTCAACATAGAAAATATATTTTCCTTTTATTTATTTTAAAAGTATAATTTTTTCAAAATTCCTTCTGGATATGCGGTCCTGCTTTGGGGAAAGCCACTAGTGCAAGCTAGTTCTTGTAAAAAATGTTCACCTCTTAATTAAAGTAGGCTTTAGGTAATTATAGTGTGTCATTGGTGGCGCTAAATAAACATTAATTAAGTCATTAACCAATAAAGTTTATTGCTTGATAATGACACCGTTTTCTAAGTCAACCAAAATACTACCTACTACTCAAAGCGATTAGGGTAATTTGATTTAGATAGTTTCTGTTACTAATTAGTCGGCAATTGTTTATGCTAAATTTCCGTCTTATTGTAAGAAGTTAATTGTCGGGCCAGTGACTATTGAACTAGTCACTTTTTTAAGCCGGCACTCAAGATGGTCCGATGACTTGGTCAAGAATGATGCACACTGGAAGATGCATAAGGCGTTTTTTAGAAGATCCTTGGAAGGCATTTTTTTAGCAGTGCATTTGTGTAACTTGTCAATTTTTGTGTCACGTAGCCAGTAGCGTTTATCTCGACTCTTGCGCCTATATCGTTCGATAGAGTTCCGATTAGCGTCCGGCACCCGGCAGTGGTGGGAGCGCAGTCACTCGCCGCCGTCCCGCCGTGCGCACGCCGCCGTTGCGCGCACCCGACTAAACGCGCGAAACTTCAAATCGAACATTCCAAATTTCAAAAAAACACCCGTGCCCCATTTCTTCCTTTGTGATTTTTTTCATAAATTCCAGTGTTGTGTGCCAGCATTAGTGACGTTCCCTTGTGAGCTTGTAAGTGCAACTTTCACTCGGTTTTTGCAAGCGGTGAGTGTTTTTCGCCTTATTTTAATCGCGTAATTGTAAAGTTGCACAATTGTCGTTTATTTTCGTTGTGACGGGAAACGAAATGTAATGAAATTGTGTAAGTGAGCGTTCGTGCATAAATATTGAATATCAATCAATAATACGGAAGCGTGTAGACTCGATGCATGTTTAGTGTTAATTTGGTATAATTATATGCAAATTTATTGGCACTAAAATTGCGTGTATGAATAAAGTTAATTTCTAGCTGTTAAGTTTCGCGTGTCGCTCGTTGATATCTTCTGTATGCGGACTACATCTTGCGCTGTGTACACTCGTCATATAAACTAGCTATGACATAAAGAAACATTCCATGTTGGTCATACAAATGGCTTGATAAAAAATGTGACTGTAAAGGTTGTCTTTTTTTAAATAACTGTTTTTTTTTTTCATTTTAGTTAGGTATTTTTTAATTTCTAAAATGTCGAAATCAACTAGGATTTTCCCTTCAACGTGAACTGAACACAACAGTAATTGCAGATAAAGTGGTATAAACAACTTAGTAGAACCTCCAGTCCCATAGACTTGCCTCCTAACGGGAGCTGAGCTTATACAGAAAAATTTGGCCTTTAACTGAAAAAAAAAAAAAAAAAATGTCATTAACATTTCTGAAAAGCTTATTTTCTTCTTAGACTTACCCCCTTTTTATGAATAAGGGGGTTAGATTCTCTATCACGATGTTAACTCAAACAATGTAGGTATCTCTACTTTAACAATGTTACTCTACTGAGTGCGCGGCCTCGGCGCGCGCGCAGGCGACCTAGGTTCGATCCCGAGTTTCTCTCACGTCTTGCACTTACATAATGCTTGTTCATTAAGAAACTGCAATTATTCAAACTAGCTGCGACTTAGATCTTTTTCTTGATTAATTTATCCCTCTATGTTCTGCTGTAAACTTTAAAAATAATATAATATTATACCTTACTACGTCAAGTTAGGATAGTTAAAAAATAATCATTTTTTATTGATTAATTTACTCTCAATTTGACATAATTAAATAAAAAATGGTTCCAATTTCATAGAACCTAATAATAAAGAACTAAAAAAATCTGTAATAATAAAAAAAAATGCAAAAATTTAATCTTAGACCTTGCACTGCAGTGCACACTGTCAATTTCGGAGTCATTATTCTAAAATTAAATGATCAAACCTAATAAAAGCAAGATTTAATATCGTATGTTCAATGCAAAATCGCAAACGATTATTATTACCTTCAAATTCCTTAATATTTTTAGCGCCACTTCGATTATTGACAATTAGAATTAATTTATTCGATGATCTAACACCATCGACTAATAGGTATTTATTCCGTAATATTATTATGTTTCGTAACTTTTTGTAGGTGTTGTGATGTTGTGTGACGTTCAATCATTTTTGTAATCATAAAAAAACACAAGAAGCTTATATTACTGAATTTTGGTTATATTATGTAGAGCTGATGGCGTTATAGACTTTCGTTGTATATTTTGTGGAGGAAATGAAAGTGGTAGGTTATTTCTAACGAATGTCAAGTTAACCTTTGATTAAGAAGCATTTTTAAAATAGCGTTCTAAAAATCATAAATTCTCGTAAGACTTATGTAAGGCAAGGTAACATTATTTTGCTTTTTCAAACTCTGACAAAACATAATACATGTTACTATTCTATTATTATTTTGCAATGTCTGTGGCAATAAATGGATACCTATCCCTACTAGTATTATAAATGCAAAAGTGACTCTGTCTGTCTGTTACGATTTCACGCCTAAAGCATTTAACCGATTTTACTTAAATTTGGTACAGAGATACTTACAGTCCTAAGGAAGTACATAGGATAATTTTTATCCCACAATGCACAGTTCCCGCGGGATAGCGATAAGCGAACTCTGCGCAGACGGAGTTGCGGGCAACCGCTATTAATAAAATAACTATAAATAATTTTCTTAAATAATTTACAATGATTCACAAGGATCAAGAATACTTTTTAAAGGAAAATCAAACAACAACATATTTTAATATACATAGTCGGTAGCAGAGCGAAAGTCTCACGCGCCGCGCCCGAAAAATTTCAACACCCGCTTTATGTCAAAAATTAACATAAAAAAACATATTCACACACACACCTACAATAGCTGAACACAACTTTAACGTGTTCAGTTAAGGTTGGCTTGGCTGTAGTATGCGTACAAAGGAAAGCTAATGATCCGGTTAAAAGCATTGTTGTAGTACAATGTTAGGTTCACAATGACAGGTTGCTGGTGCGATCATGTGTGAAATGTCATTGGTTTGTGTTAACATCATTTTTCGGCAGCACTTGTATGACAGGAGTTGCCTTTAGCTTACTGCATCTATTTGCAGTCATCTTTAAGTTCTCAGTTCTCTGTCAGTTTTAGGATTCGACTAACATTTCCACGGCATTAACCCATATAACTTGAACACACGAAGCAAACACACGAGACACCCCAAGTGCACGCAAAAATATAACTTACAATACAAGCAATAAGAACATTACATCATTTATCTCGCTCATCCACTTTGTCTTGCTCGCACACTTCCGAATATTTAAAGGTTATCGGAAGGCGGCTATTGTTGTGGCTATGTCAGCTATTATCTGTTTTCCGATTTGCCAGTTCCTGCGGCCCGTATCAAAGGAAAACGTATCATATCGTGTAACCATAGTGTATTCTTTTGACGGTTAGAAGTTGCGTCCGGTGTTTGCGTACGATTTTCTAAATTATCCTAAAAAGGTACGCATGAAGGCATCATGATATCCAAATGATTGATAGTTTTAGTATTGTGTAATAATACATGTAGGCGCGTGCTCGATGATTTGCATCAGTAATGATCTTTACTGCATGAACGATTAAGTGAAATAAGCAATTTGTTCAATTATGTTGCATTTAAAACATTTGCATATATGTTTTGTGTGCGGTGTTGCATTTTTTTAATTACCCTTTTTGAGGCTGTTATATAAGAAGCAGACAGTAACAAAGGCTGATTTGACTGTTTATAATTGTATGTATTAATGTCGCTAATTGATTTTAGTTACAAGCTATTATTATAGTTGTAATTCGTTTAAGTATGTAACTATGTTAATTTGTTAAAGGTCAAATCTTGCAAATCTTAAGTATTTACTGATTTGGACTTACTGTAGTCAGATTAACTTTAAATTGTTATAATTTAGCAAAGATCAAGATCATTAATCGTCGAAGACAAAGTGCCATAATCTCACCGAACCTATAAAATAACTTCTTTGAATGACATCATCAAATCATCTCATGGCAAGAACATGGTTTGTGATCAGGTTTTACCTTCATGTCATAAGGGAGATCATTGACAGTGATTATGTTAATTTATTGAAGAATTGGGTTTATACAAAATGACTTGCTATATTTATGTTTCTTTAGGTAATCTAGTTTGAACAGGGTTTCGGCTTAGTAACAGTCTTACGTGTTTATTTTTACTTAAGTGGTTTTTAACTATTTAAAATTTGTGAGGGAATATAAGAAAATTCAAATTATCCTGAAAAAAATATTCCAGTTCAAAGTGTAAACCACAACCTTAATATATATATATTTTTAAATAAGTCAGGGCAATAAATTTACTTATAACGGCTTAATAATTTTAAATAGTTTAAATACAAATTTCATGCAAAATTCAAATAGTTAGGTAAGTTGAGTGGCTAATATAAACACGGCTAAAGGATGTTCTCAGAGTGTTAGCAATAAAACCAGTTTTATATTTAGGTACATAATTTCGATTGACTTAATTCAAATAGTTTTGAAATGTCACCACATTCGCAATCCGGTCTAATAGGCCCGATCAAAAGATTTGATCGAAATTTGAATTAATCCACCATATTGTTCCAACTCATTTTGTTTTATAACAAGTTAATACGTTTTTTATGTATATTTATGGGCGTTTTGACTGATTTATTGCAGAAAAGATCGAGTTTTGGGATATCAGACAATATATTCTCAGTATTGAGTTACGTAAGGCATTTAAACCTTATAAATATGTAGGTTTAGTTTGTACTGGAAAACTGCGTAGGTGTTCACAATTATTTTAAAACAGAAGCAAACTATAATATTTATAGTAAGTAAGTAAGTAGTGTTATTTTTATTACTTTTAATTTCGATTTTTATGTGGCCAGGAATTTTTACAAGTAATATGATTGATTAATGATGTCCAGAAACGTTACTTAATAAGGAAAATAATTTAGAACGTTAATCTTTTCACTAAACAACAAGTTATTCAAGTCCTGACCGAAGTAGACGAATATACGAATCGATTGTTGACACAATGAATTTTTGCCAAGCCCAAGCCCAAGTTATGCGGAGAAATCTTTGACAATCGAATCCACTTGACACCTCTCAATGTCAGACGTTCATAATCTCTAAATTAAACAAGTGAATGCCTATTGTTAAGTATTTTGAAAGCAGCAATATCCTATTTTCCTCGTGTTGTTCCATAACACTTGAAAAAAATTACGAACAGTCACAAACAAGGAAGCGTTCGTATATTTTTTAATTCTGTTCTTGATAGAATATTCACAAAAAAAAAACTACTAACCATAAACAAATCAATGACTATAATTAAAACTATTTGGTCAAATTCCAGAGACAATTTCCTAGCGTAGCTTATTACAAACTTATTGGACCGGTTCGAACGAACCAGCTTGATTGGCAGCGAGAGGTCACTCGTGATTAGAAATTAACAAGGTCGACTTAAAAATAAGTAATCAAGAGTACATTTTAATGATCGCTACTTGGTATCCAATGTTGGTACTTTTTTCACATTTAGGTAAGCGGTCTGCGGAAGGTGCTTAAAATATGTCAAGAAACTCTTTTTTAATAGTTTATTAGTAGGATTATTTATGCTTCTGGCTCTAGTTGCGCGTTAAAAAGTGAATTGTGTTTTCAAAAACAATTCAGTTCGTAATGAAAGCTCTATGGCATATTTAGTCTATGCTTTTATAATCTCTGTAGCATTACAACCTGTTTTGATTAAATTACTCCGTCGAAATTAAAGGGCAACAAGCGTGAAAGTGGAAACGCCTAATTAGAACTTTCACATTATATTAAGTGAAAATAAAAAGGTTTATTGTGTTTTTAAAAGATTTTTAGTAAAGTGAACCGTATCTTCAAGTTCCATTATACCACAGAACAAGATAGACGAATAAAAAAAAAATAGGTTTTTTTTGCTGTTAACATTCGATGAATTGGCTGTGTAGAGATTTTCGCGGGCGGACGATTGTCTGTTGTTTGTTATTGGGTCTGCGGTTAGATCGATTGAGCTAACCGCAGTCCTAATAAAATGTCAAACTGATTACTGTAAACGGCAAACTGTAGGCTTATTGTCTAACTCGCTCGCAATCGCCATCGTGTTCATTTTGACAGTTCATGTATGGGCTGACAATTGGCATCGGAATCAGCTAGCTGTCACATTCATACAAGAACTGTCAAAATGAACACGATGGCGATCGCGAGCGAGTTAGACAATAAGCCTACAGGCCGGTGCGCAAGTGCGCGTGCCAACCAGTTAGCTTAGCAAAGTTTGCTTGCACTTGTGTGGGTGCATCTGTCTGTACGCACGTGATAAGGCGTAGTTTGAACGCCATTTTCATTTCATCGTTTGGTCTGAGGATCTAGCTAGGTATCAATTAGGTACTTAGGAAACGCGCTATACCGAGTTTTGCAAACAAAACTTACCTCGGTCAAGGTCTCTCCCTCTTGTATTTAAGAGCCAGGCTCTTGTCGGTGCAGTAATCGCCACTCCGTTCGGTCCTCAGACAGCCTCTTGACCTCTTGATACGACGCGGCACCCACTCTCTCCTTCACCTGGTCAAAATACGTTATTCTTGGCCTTCCTCTGCCTCGTCTCCCTTCCACTTTCTTCTTTCTTTCTTTTTTCTTCTTTTTTCTTTGTTTTTTTTTCGGTCAAGGTATTTAATTAAAATCTTGTATTAAAAACAATATCATCATCATCATTATCATCGGCTCAAGTCAGTCTACTGCTATACATAGGCCTTTTACATGACACGCCACTAAACTCAATCTTCAGCTCTCCTGTAGCTAGGTGGGACGACAATATTCGTTAGGCAGCGGGCAGAGATTGGAGTAGGAAAGCTGAAGAAAAATAATAACTATGACCACTAACAATATACTAATATCCATTTAGTTTCCATCAGATTTGAATGAATATTGTTTTCCCTCTCCACCAGTCATAAGCATAAACAAGCATAAACTGCAGCGTTGCTTTCATCGCGTGTCCTCCGGCGAAGTGTCGCAAGGCGAGCGCGTGCGCAGATCGAACAGGGTTGCCAGTAAAAAACATTTAAAAGGTTAAGTAAGACAGCAATTTTGTTAAAAAATAAGAGTCCACCTTATTCATTTCAGTGTTTTAAAGATTTACCTACTTATTCATGAATGCTTCTTAGACATTTTACCTTTGCCAAAAGGAGACAAAATATAGATTTGTTGTTAGAAGCTTGTAGTTCTTTATTGAGAATGGAATATTTTAGTGTCAGAACATAACAAGATACTAATGATAGGTAGTGATTTATTTTTATGTCCGTAATGTCGCGGTACAGGTCTAGCCTAATGTTATGTTGATCCATCAGTTTTTTTCCAATTCATGTAACTACTTCCCAAAAATCTATCATTATTCTTAATTAGATGGCACATAGAGGATGAAAATGTGTGTCTCTCTGTTTTAAAGTGTTGTTGGCAACCCTATTGTTATAGCCGCCATGTTGAATCGATAATAGGCGCGTTAGAAAACTCGTAGGCTGTTTAATACGACTTTACTTTAAGGACATTTGAATTATAATTTATGATTGGCTCGTATGTACTTTGTATTATATTGAACCAAAGTATTGACAGTAAATTTTTGAAAACCATAATGTTTGAGATCAAACTCAAAATGAAGGATTCGTAGAAGTATATCAATTTTATGCTAAACACAACAAACAAACAATTCAATATACTAAACAAAAACAATTGGTTTTAAAATTGTAACTGTTTTTTAATAAATTTACATAAGTAATTTAGCTTTACGCAGTAATTCATTTTAATTTTACCCACGAATCTCAGGACCCCATTTTCTTTCGAGCATTATAATATTAGGTATTTTAATGATTATTCTGTGCCGAAAAGTTTTTCAAAGCATCAACTTTCCTTAAACACTTCGATATTGTATTGTAGAACGTTTCGTTTAACGCACTAGTTTTTAAACGAAATATTTTTTACGATCCTTTCTCTCACAATAATTAATCAACTGCTTAATTAAAACGCCTACTACTTGCTGCAACCCGCGGCCACAAGACACACCAACTCACAGTAGGTACGATCAAAGTGTGGATAGAATTATTGTTTTATTATTATTTATACCGTAATTACTTTTTAGTATTTCATTATTTCATTGCACTACTTACATAAATAAGCTTTTTTGCTCAGAATATAATTTTATCATTTAACACAGTGGTTTTGTTAAAGAGAACAGTGGACACTAGAGCTTTAATTCAAGTTAAATCCACCACTGGCAGTGGTCCAAAATTTATTTACAAGATCTATTTGAAAGAAACAAACATAATAGTGTTTCTAGTTTCTTAATGTATTTGACAGTTGCCGTCTAATAAACAAGAATTAAAAATAATTTTGTTGAATGAGAGCAAGTTCAACAGCTGCATCCAGTTTAAAAATTTGGTAGTCTTATTATATTCTTGACTTAAGTGATGATCGTGTAGGTTTCTTACTTAGCTCAAAGCGTCAATCAGTTGCTTGTTGCGTACCTACTGTGTCTTTTACTCTTTATTGCACCTGTACAATCCCAACTCATTGACTAGAAAGTCATTGTAACCATATAAATTAGACACGAAATCCACCCAGTTACCGAATATCCTCGGGCAATGAAGACAAATGAATGAGACTGTCAAATAAAACATACCTTCCAAATTGCCTTTCATAATAAGCCATTCTATAAAATCTATTTTTAAAATCAAACAAAACAGTTGACATGCCGCGGGTACTTTTATTTTATAGTAAACGTACTGCAATCACTTTTAAAATGTGTAGCAAAAAATGTCTGGCTGCATGTCTTTTTTATTGATTGCAAACTTGCCAGTATTAAAAAATGGAAAAACAAATAAAATTCGAAATTAGAATTGCTAATGATGTTGTGCATTCAGTTCTGTTGCCGGGTGCCACGGAGTGATACGGTTCAATAAAATTCGTACCAATGTGACATTTGGAAACTTGTTTTTTCTTATTCCGGTAAAGCTAGCCTGCCTCTGCAGTTAGTTACCTTACAAAATTTGACTCTTTTGCACGATTTGTCCAGTATTTAACTGGCATTCATGAAAAATTACAAACCTGTTCAACAAAATCTATGTTTTGTCTTTGTCTGACAAAGGCACATGTCAAACAAAATAAATCGTTAAAGACGATCGAATATTATGTTGATATTTATACTTTTACAAGCGTTTATACCTATGAGGGAATTGTTCAGAAGTTGTGTTAAGCTTGAGGTTCTCTGTCATATCAAATCAATCAATAGTTTTTCGTCTTGTATTAATTCTTGAATCAAGGCATTATTATTTAGACATCCATATCAATAAGAGGTCTTGAATAAGCATTATCTGTTTTATCTATTCGGTGTTTTATTCATATTTCTTTATATAATTTGGATTAATAGGTAGTGCTCTATCTACATTTTTGTTGTTTATGTTCTTTTAAGCTCACGTGTCTTATCCATGTGTCCACATTTTTAGCAAAATCAAGAAGTTGACAATCAAGTTTTTGTATTTATGTAACCACACCTGCATTCTTATCCTTGCCAAATTTGAAGGTTATATTTCGTTGAAAAATAGAATTTTAGAATGCATAGCAACGTAATTGGTGGTTAGTCCATTGATATCTAACTTCTGGTTTACCATCATTTTTTGCTAGACAACTCTTCACAAACTCATTATTTGACCACCTTTTGTTTTCTTCAAAAATCTTGATTTTTTGGAAAACTTATAAAACAGACCTAACCTAACCTAATGAGAGCCACGCCTAAAGGTTTTTTGATTTTTAAAAAGTTTATGGTTTATCAGATATTAAGGGGTTGTCAAATGATGAGTTTGTGAAATGATGCATTTGTGAAAAGTTTTTTAGCAGATGATAAGATCCCTTTATTTCTAGATTTCTAATTTCATCTTACCAATTTCCTTTATTCAAAGTAATAACATTGCTTGTACTCATAGTAATCATTTTACTCGTGCCTAGTAATAATTTCAATCGTATTGCGTTTATGATACCCCAGACTTTCTACTGGTCTAGGCTCAAAGGAGAAAATGCTTGACCTTGTCTCGCATCTGTCATTACTTTTGACAGCGGGTGTTTCTAGCTTTTTACTCGAATTAGGGTCAGGCTTTGTGTTACGTCTAGTGTCTAGGTTTATGAATGAACCTCACTTTTACTTGCGATTCATTGGCTGAGTTTTATGGGTTATTGACCTTTTTGTTGTTAGATAAAGGAATTGACTATAGTTAAGGATACTCAGATACCAATAAATAATTGGATAATTTTCTAAAATGAGATCTATAATAATATCATTTTGCAATTAAGATATTTAGGGGAAGCCCTCATTACATGTGGTCCCACACACACTTGGCAAGTTTTCGTGATCCCTGACTATCAAATTGAGTTCTAATTCTTCTATACGGACAGTCAGTTAGTTACCAATTTAATCTTCAACTTTAATACGTCTTCTCATCCGATCACTATAAATAATCCCATTCGTTCACCCACAAGCAGCCCGCGGCGAGAGTTATTCGATCATTTTCCCAGAGAAAAGCCGTGAAACCCGCAAATTACTTTCTATAGCCTACATTTAGACAAAGACTTCATTTGTACGTGTTTACGATTAAATAGGTACATAGTACATACAGAGAGGCAATAGAAGGGCTGTAAAATTATAGCATTGGAAGTTTGATGTTTTTAAAGCCTTGAATGTTATTACATGGGTACCTAATATGTACATAACAAGAGGAGTAAAAATGACATTATTTTTTGGATTCATTATGTGTGTGTTCATGGGTTTTACATAATTGCAGTACCTACTCACAAGTGAAACATATCCTATATCATTACTGATTCTTTAATTCTAGTTATGTTGATGTTATAGACAGGCAAAACGTAGTTTCTGGTAAGAGTGGCAACATTGGACATGGTAGAAAAACTTAAAGTAAAATGGCTGCCGATCATGTCGGCAACTGTGTGGCCTAGATCTAAAACTGTAAAATTAGACTAGTATTTTCACAGTTTTGTTATTTATTGATAATTGTCTAAGCCCTGGGTCAGCAAGTAGTTTTAAGTGGGGCCATAATACCTACTGCGACAGAATTTTATTGGATTTCCATTGGATTTGCCGTAGTCGGGTAAAAAACAAGTGTACCTTATCTACGTATTAATTGACACTTGGTATACAATGCCGGTCCGAGTGGAGAGGCTTGGGGGAGGCCTATGTCCAGCAGTGGACAACTTTCAGCTGATATGATGATACAATAAATATACATTACAATATTTAGTGATACGAGGTTCAGCCTTTCGCGGTCCGCCTGTTGCCGACCGGTTGTTCTAAGTAATTATGTTCATCTTGGCGCAAAATTAACACGAGTCTGCGACCAAACCGCCGCATATACGCAGTGACGTGTCGTATGCGTCACGTTTTCTCACCGTTTCTTCATACATTTTGTTGCGATTCCGTAACGTCACCGTTTTTTAAGCGGCGGTGTGGTCGCACCCTTAACCCACAATCGTGCTAAACGTGGCCTTTAGGTCTTGCTACCTAAGGCTCTGTCTACCCTATTAGGGATAAAGACGTGGTTTATGACGACCGGATGGCCTAGTGGTTAGAGAACCTGACTATGAAGCTTGAGGTCCCGGGTCCAATCCCCGGTCGGGGCAGATGTTTGTATGAAAAATACGAATGTTTGTTCTCGAGTCTTGGATGTTTAATATGTATTTAAGTATTTATATTTATCTATATATAAGTATGTTTATCCGTTGTCTAGTACCCATATCACAAGCAATTGGTGTCAATAGTCCCAAGATATTTATTTATTTATTTATTTTTGTATGTAAGTATGTGCCAAGTAGTAGAGGCGGCATCACTTTTATTCTCGCTTATAACGACACAAGCAATTAGTAAAAAGACGCACTGATTAAATAGCGATTTATACTAGAGCGACATAATGAGCTCAGACGCATTCATATTCATAGCTATCATGGCTGACGTAATTATCAGATGAGCTAACGCGGGTTATTCAACCTGCTTGGAAAGTAAGAGAGAAATGCAGAGAAATTCGCATTAATAACACTAAACCTCATGCTACACCGAATCAGTCAGTGGAACGACTATCCCATAAATCATTTTCAACTCTAAAGCAACGCTAACTAGGCATGTAATTGCACGTGACAGCTAAACTATTTAAATTATTTAAGTTATCATCACGATTTCAATTTGTATGATACAAGTAGAAATTTAGGTTCCTAATAAACATCAAGTGATCTAGGTTTCTATTTTCACTTTAAAATTAGTAATAAAATTACATGTATAGAAACAGCAGCAATTCCCATTGAATATTTCACTGGATGTTTACTATTGTACGTAGGTAAGGTACAGTCACCTTTATTCTACAAACAATAATGTCGGTGACATGATGGTTGTATCGATATTTATGCTTTCGACTGTACTTGGGTGAAGTTATAAATTCTTACCCCCTTATTCATAAACGCACTATAGGCCTCTGTTAACTTAGTAATCGTTTGTCCTTATCTGTCACTTTGACATTTACCTTTCACAGATAAGGACAAACGATTACTAACTTAGCAGAGGCCTATAGTGCGTTTATGAATAAGGGGGTTAGTGATTTTTTGTGGGCTCTTGAAGAAATGTTTGTATTTCGAAATAGTTTGACCAAAGTTTACTCACTAAATTGAAATAATAAAAACTTGGTAAAGATCACAAAACTCAGCCGTGGGGAAGCAAAAAACGTGGCCCTATTCCACCACTAAGGCACGTAGTTGACGCATCGAATTTCATTGACACTTTCTATCGAAAAAAGTTGAAAAAACGTACTATAAAGCACTTTTACCGCACAGTGGTCTGAAATACTTAATTCCGACCTCATAACCGACAAAAAATTACACAAAAGTGTCGTCGGTCGTCACGACATCATTTCTTTATTTCCACACAGCGCCGGAATGTTCCCACTGTGTACAGTCTTCGCTACGCTCGTGGCTAATTTAGTGTTGAAATTTCTATCCTTTGTTGAAGAAAGCGTTGTTTATTGTGTTTTCAGGGATCTTTGTGGACATTAACTTTATAACGAGGCCGTCTTTATTACAGACACCGACGCGTAAACACATTAGAAAATGTTACCCGCAACTAGCAGGTGTTCCGTGAGGCCTTTTTTGTCTACTCTTAAGACTGACCTCTTTAGAGTCACTGAAATTTCACCTAATGCATTACGACAACTTGCCATTTCACAACTATTTAGGGCAATCCTTTAATGCAATTGAAAGTAATGAGACTACATACAGTTTTACTAAGATTATGTCATCCGTTTAGTGCATCTATTGAGCGGAACGTGATGTGGGCGATCAAACACTTAATTTGGGGCAGATAAAAAGATGAGACGCAGCGTAACTTGGTTGTGCAATGCATTAAATAATTTTAATAGTGACACATTCTGTTGCATGTTTCGGTTTGTTGATGTTTTGCGGTGGTTTTTGCTGTGGCTATTGCTGTGTATATTTACGTCACATGTTTAGGTAGGTACTTCGTTCTTTTTTTACAGTACTAGCGACCCGCCCCGGCTTCGCACGGTATATTATGCATGTATTATACATATAAACCTTCCTCTTGATTCACTCTATCTATTAAAAAGAAACCGCATCAAAATCCGTTGCGTAGTTTTAAAGATTTAAGCGTACATAGGGACATAGGGACAGAGAAAGCGTCTTTGTTTTATACTATGTAGTGATTTTTGTGTTATCCGAAAATACGTTTTCATCTTGTTGGAACTTTACACGTTCCTATTAGTAATTCTAGAAAACGGGTGCACTTCCACTACTTTTTAGCGCACTTTTTCATATTCCATTAAACAAACCAAGTTTCTCTTCTAAATCGTTCTTTCTATGAAGAGGATCGTGATTTCATTTCAGCTGGTCAATTGTCATTTTCTATCGGTTACAGAGATTACCTCTTTTTATATTTGCACAGAATTAAAGGTTGACCTGTCCACAATGAAATGCAATTGCATTTAAACGATTTTTTTATATCTACTTAAAAGCGTCTACATCAGAAGTTAGATCATGATTGAAAATAATTTAAATTCTATTTGGCAGTAGTACCAGCTACCTAACAAGTAACTCAACCCAACCAGTAGTTCAGAAATATAATAACCATAGAGAATTGTCAACGCACAAATACCCTTTAGTAGAGTTCATAATGTCAAATCTATTAAACAGTTACAAAAGGTCACTTACACGGAAATAAAAAGACAACTTAGTGATGTAACTAACACATAAAAGGGCCAATGAAAACCGTACATTCTCGCTTCACATACGCGGATCAAACTAACTTTCACGGGCTGATGTATAAAAAGTTATCATCATACAAATTATTCGGGTATCCAATCTATATCACAGAGGAAACTGAGCCATGTATGGGTCGTATTAGGAGGTGTTATCGATTGTGGGTGGAGGCAATAAATCATTTATGCCGAGGCGTGACGTGACGTGAACTGACGGACAGTCCGGTCCGATAAAAACCGGTCAACGGGACCTAGGATTTATTGGATATGGGTTCCGTTTTTCGGTGCAACTGGTCATAATTGTGGCCTGCCCATTGCCACTTCAGCTTGCTAATTCCCAGAAAAGAAGGTGGTCTGGGTAAACTTTTTCTAAAAACACTAAATCAGTGGCGGCCGATATGCTGTGTCCAGTTCAATCAACAGTGGTTGCCATCAGTGCCGTAAATAGCCTTTTCTGCGCCCTGTGCGAGCTTCTATAACTGCGCAGAAGAACTTATCAGGAGACAAATACCCCCCCAGGCCTGTGTGTGTGTTTAGGTCTGTTCTGGTAAAAGTTCTTTCGCCCCCCAGAGTCTACGCCCTGTGATTGGGCAAAGGTAGCACAGCTCTATTTACGGCACTGGTTGCCATGGCACTGTGCGCTTGAGTATGGTAATAATAAAGCGGGCAAAACACTTGAATATTAACCCATCTTACCAATATTGCATAACTTTTTATAGTTAGTTTAAGTTTAGTTTTTAATTTAATCATAGTTTGATTTATTTTTGTATATATGTATATTGTTTGAATCTAACTAATATTATAAATTCGAAAATATGGATGGATAGATGGATGGATGGATGGATGTTTGTTTGCTACTCAATCACGCCAGAACGGCCCAACTGATCTGGATGAAATTCGACACATAGATAGAGAAAAGTCTGGAATAGCACATAGGCTACTTTTTATCCCGGAAAATTGCGTAGTTCCCGCGGGATAGCGATAAACAAATTCTTTGCAGACGAAGTCACTGGGAACAGCTAGTAATAAATATAGTATACTGTTCTTTTATTAACAAATATTGCATAAAATCTTATTAATATTACATGTTCATCCCCATCACTTTCAGTTAGGATAGGTACGTCCACTGCTGGTTTTTTTGAGGTTGGTTTTATGTTGCTAAGGAACCCTATTAGTAACTGACGCATTTGTTGATACGAGATTACTAGTTTGGATGCAGTTGAGCTGTTTATCTCAAATTGTCTGGTTTAAGGCCCTGTATATGGTCACCTTGCAGGTTTTATCGGATATTAATCGATATTTTATTTTGTTTCTATCAGAAATCTTGCTGAACATTGGCACTATTATTTATTATTTTATAATATAACGAATGCAATGTATACTAGGTAGGTTTACTAGTTGTTGCTGGAAAATTTTGGATGAGTTCTTTTAATATTGGTTAGTAAAATGATGTAACGTTATAACCTTTGTTATGGACTAATTATCATGAACGAAAGAAGTTAAGACGTCTAATAAAACAGTAGGTATTCTAAAATGCACCACATAGGTACTTACGTCATGTGTCTTGTGGGTCGTGTGTCTTAGATGATATTTCCCGAATGTTCGCCTTTCGAAATGTCCTTTTTTTCAATTTTACTAAATAAAATGTTATAATATGGTTTATCATAAACAAATGCTCCCCTTAACATTAATATCAATGTAACAGAGAAAGTAAAGATAATGTATAGATATACTAGCTTATACGAATTTTATGATACCACGCTTCTTTGATTGATGGTCTCTTTTACAACGCACTCGGATATATGATTGTTAGCATTCTAGTTAGCATTGATGTATTTCCTATATCATGTAATTAATTGGTTATATTGATGATATGAATTTGATTTGATATTTTTTGTTGCAGGTATGTATCGAGTGTGGAGAATTGGACGTAGAAAGTAGAACGTGCGCCATAATAGACGTATGTCATTTTTTAGTAAGTGATTTGAAACTACATAGTGTAATTGTGTTGACTAATTCCACAAGCACTAAAAGGGTAAGGCTACGGAACGTTTCAAACTTCCTATGACCTAGAATTAATTTCAAAAATACGAATATACTCATCTGTCGCGGAATGATGAATGGTTCTGGAGCGCTTATGTAAGTTTTTGTTCGCAAGCAAACGACTTTGAGTGTCAAATACTTTGAGATAATAGAAAATTGGATTATTTTAAAATTTGATTAATGATGGCTAGATCTGACGATTATTGAAGTTCATTTCTTCAACATTATGTGAAACCTACCAATGCATTACAGTATCGCCGGTTCTGTTAACCTGAACTTGGCTTAACACGCTACCTACCACGTGACTAGATACGTTGTAAAATTTAATGAAACTGTATTATCAAAGCCTCATTAAGTAAGCCTATTGTTACTTAAATAGCAAAAAGAAGAGAATCTCCCCTTCTTACGATTATTTAACAATGTATGTTACCTACTACAATGTTAACAAAAACACGTAACTCGATTATGTCCAAATATTACACAACTTGTCTACTAAGAACCATGAAGTTATGTTATACATTATGTTAAAAACGTTAGCATAGATTGTGATGAATAAAATTGTAAAAGGCATCTCGAATCAAATTAAACTGCTGTCTCAAATAAATGATAACCAAAGAGCATCATTGATAGGTGTGATTCATTTTTGAACAATATTACTTTCATCCGGTGCTCAAATGTCAAGTCCATTACTTCCTGTTCTAAAATCGATATGTAACTGAGGTATTGCGTGACTATTATCGATATATATCGAGAAGTTAAAAAAGTTTGGACAATAAAAAAAAACTTGAAAAATCTTGAAGGTCGCGGGGAACTGGCTAGTCTTTGATAAAATTACAGTTTTTTTTTATTGTCAATAGATATATCACTACATAGTATAAAACAAAGTCGCTTTCTCTGTCCCTATATGTATGCTTAAATCTTTAAAACTACGCAACGGATTTTGATGCGGTTTTATTTATTAGATAGAGTGAATCAAGAGGAAGGTTTATATGTATATAATACATGCATAATATACCATGCGAAGCCGGGGTGGGTCGCTAGTTTAAAGATATAAATAGATCACTTCATAGCTCAATATTGTTAGTACATGCGCACCTGACTTACTCTTTTGTCCCAAATGCAGTTTAATGCACAGCGCATATAAATGACAGACCGGTAACGTTGTAAAGTGTGGGTTCTCGGAACGGTCCGTTTGTCTGCACGTTTTGCTGCGGAACTGACAGTAGTCGATTTGATTGGAAGGGCATAGAGTCAAAAATTGGAAAGAACTGCCATTTTATTTAAAGTGCATAAACATACATAAATAAGTAGATACATACCGTCACGCCTCTTTCCCACAGGGCTAGGCAGAGACTACTTTGTTCCACTTGCTACGATCCTGACATACCTCTTTCGCTATATTATGTTTATAATAACAGCATAAATTGGAATGGTAAGTTTTTTAGGCAAATCTTACCATTCCATTGCTTGCTTTAAAAAATCTTGAAAAATGAGCGATATAATAATCCCTTTGATATGAGATTTTTTTTCTACTAATTGGTGTAGGTAGGTATAGCCAAACGTATTGATCGGTTCAAAGGTCTCGTATTTTAAAATATCCCGTTTAATTACGATAAAAATATCTGATTACCATTAAATTAGCGATTGATTTATGTTTTGCCAACACAAGGTGCTTTTGTCATTCAAGTATTGTGTCTAGCTTATGACATCCGGCTTGAATGACGACATTTATAAATTTAAAAATGTGTACCTATTTTAGCAAATAACAAAATGTAAATAAAGCTGTGTCGCAGCACATTTTTTTTAAAACTAAAGGGCTTTCTAGAAAATACAAAAGAGGTTTAGAACCGGTATTTCATTTTATGCTACATTCCCCCATTTATCACAAGACTAGGTTTTTTTAAGTTTTCAAACTGTCCTTCCAAGAGGACCATAAAGCAACATCATACGTACAGTCCATGAGATGTTAGGATGCCATTCGGGTTTGTCCTGCTGTCTTACTCACTCTTAAGGGTTTGATGCTTGAATCAGCCTAGTGAGAGAGACAGCAAGACAGACCTGAATGGCATTCTAAGAATTAACTGACTATTACAACACAACTCTTCATTTCTTTACCTACTCTATGACGCCCCGTAGTGACGTGCCAGGCATAAACCAATCGTATCGATACATATCATTCGGAATACTAATCGAGTGAAATTGGAATGTTTATATAAAAAAGTCGACGCCCGCTAACAGGATGCTTCAGAAGGTTCCATTGAAGATTTATTGTCCACCGAGTGTTCTAGTTTGCATAAATAGAGAAGGTTTTGATTATGATGAGTACGTACTTTCTCTTTGGAATAAGATTAAAGTGGCATAGTATACTTAATACCAATTATTAAATTGTGATAAGTACTTACGGTTGTCAGTCTCACGGCAGCTTAACTATGTTTTTTATGAAGTAATGCAGAAAACGATCAAGTTAGTCATACGGTAAGAAAACACCACGGCGTGCCTGTACCTAATTTCATCGGTTATTTTACTCGTGACGGAACACAGCAGCTTAAACGTTGCTGTTTGTGATTTGGAACCTTGCACAAGGGCCTATCAATGCTAAACAAGCGAATAAAAGACTACAAGTAATTAACTTAATGAAATAAAAGGACGCTATCAAGAAACTCCTACATAAAACGTATTAGTCATACGGTCGCGTGGACCAGTGGCTTTAACTAGAAATTTATTGTGTGTTAGTTCAGGATTAATTGTTCCGAATCTTTTCTAGAAGATTGTATCCCGCCGTTGTCACGCGAGATCTACATACTCGCTAATTTACGTAAACCGAGGCGACATCTATCACTCCCGCAATCGATTTACGACGCGATGTCACGATCGTGTTTTAATCGATTTTTCTTTTCGGAATCTGTGGCATCTACTTTTCTGGCCATTTGATGTCATTATCACTGGCCAGTATTTTACAATTCAAAATGGTTTTTGTGTTGCAAATTATAAACAAACTTCTTGAATAATGGCATAAACATTAAATATTAGAGCTGATTAGAAAAATTTAATTTCAAATCGATTTTTAATTATTTTTCTTATTTAGTAATTGTAAGTAACAAAGGTAGTACCAATATTGTTCAAGGGGTACGTATTAAAATACATAAAGTTTAAAATGTATAATGGGTTAAAATACATAATGGTTCACAGAATTGCTATAAACTAAACCTAACCTAACCTAAACCAATATATAGATCACGTTATAAAAAAAAATCATATACCTAATAGTTTAATAGAAAATTGCATTATATATTTTGAACTATTATACATTTTAACCCATTATACATTTTAAACTTTATAAATTCTGATCCGCTCCCTTGTTCAAGTCGGGTCAGAAGGCACGATCCATGAGATAAATAGTAAGCTACATGTGCTAACAATTCTAGCTCAGTTCACGCATCTGAGCCACGCATCTAGAACATAGAACTAAACGGGGTTCGCGTGCTCGATTGTTTGCTTATCGATTGAGACTGAGACAATATAATAATGTAAGTTTACAATAATGCTGAGAAATAGGTGTTTGTTACTGAGAGCTCACGCCCTAAAACAAATGCCAAGCATACATTGATTTATATCCGTATAGATATTGTTAGTTAGTAAGCGATGCATGATCAACAGACTTCCAAAAGAAGGACTTTCTACATCAACTTCTTTTTCGTATACATGTATCTCCATCTTTGTCATAAACCAATTTTGATGAGTTTAGTTTAATTACATAGAATATATCTCATCATCATCATCATCATCATCATCATCAGCCTATATTCGTCCACTGCTGGACATAGGCCTCTCCCATGGCACGCCACTGAGCACGATCCTCGGCCACTCTCATCCAGCTCTTGCCAGCCGCCTTGCGAAGATCCTCGCTCCACCGAGTTTGAGGACGTCCTACGCTACGTTTGCCGATCCGTGGTCTCCACTCGAGAACTCGTCTACCCCAACGGTTATCGGTTCTTCGGGTTAGATGACCGGCCCATTGCCACTTCAGCGGATCACGTCGTTACGAATTCGATCTTTTAGAGAAACTCCGAGTATAGCCCTTTCCATAGCACGCTGAGCAACTTTAAATTTGTGGACCAGCCCTACAGTGAGTGTCCATGTTTCGGCACCGTATGTCATGACGGGTAGGACGCACTGGTTAAAGACTTTCGTCTTTAAACTCTGTGGAATTGGCGATGTGAAGACTTGACGCAGTTTCCCATACGCTGCCCATCCCAGCTGTATATCTCATAGTTAGTCCCATATACATTTTTTAAAACGTTTCTGCTGTACTTAAGTAAGAAAAAAATGGGATCCTCTGTTTTCGTATCATGGATAAAAAAATAATAAATGAAGTCTTTAAATTTACATAATTATGACTATTACTATACTCAAACATATTAATCATCGTTGTAGACTATTCTATGAACACAATAATAGTAATTCCTGTCATCAGTAGGTATGTAGGTAAGTACATACCACACATGCAACGTCACATGCGTGTTACATTATAAACATTCCACGTTACTGTTCCCATAGTAAATATCCGAGTGACAAGTCATTCTTAACGTTAGTCAATAGGAAAAAATATTGTGAAATTAAGAGCATCACAACTTCTCAGCTCATAAAACGCATTCATCTTGAACATGGTCTGAAAATACCGAAACTAGTCGGACGGTTCGAGACTTATTCTTAATCGTGTGTAAAATAGAAAATTTGGACGGGTCGCGTTTGATAACTAACAACTTTCAAATTTCTTACGTTCTGAGTGGACTGTAACAAACATGCTAGAATCCAAATAGATAGGTACCTACAAAATGCACTGTCAGCTTAAATTGAATAATGAATTTTCTGGATTTTTTGTGTACTTTTTTTTCGGTTTGCCGATTTTTATTTTTCAATCCTGTAAGATACATTTTGAACCTGCCGTCGCACCTCTGGATTCCTAGGTACCACAGTAAAAATAACGCTTATTTAAAAAGCCAAAACCGTTACAGACGGTGCGTATAACCTATTGATTTTGCCTAGTTAGTATGCATATCACGGTCTACTAATAACGGTGCGGACTGTCAGTCTGTATGGTTAGTGTTACGTAATATGGAACAGACGTCGTGAACCTTTTTAGGCGTGCGCAGGAAACGAAAGAATTGGTTCGGTGACATAATTTTTAAAAATATCAGTGCACTGTACTACTCATTTAGCTACTTAGTGTACTTACTGAATGTAGGTAGGTTAAGATGGACTGGACCGCATTCTTTACGTACTTAATATCCCTTAAGGCCCTTAATTTGCTTAACATTAAAATTACACCGACAGTAAAATTAAAATTGAAATATGCATGCTCAAAGCGGATGTCAAAATTTATTACCGTTTGCAAACTGTTGATATCTTTAATTATTTACTGATGTTAGGTATATTTAAACGTTTGGTTAACCAAATCTAATTACTTAACAGTACCTAAGTATTAAAATAAAATGTTTTGAAACAAGCCAATTAAAAATTTACTTTTAATGATAGTTTAAGAATCCATCTAAGCAACGATAACAACAAAGGGTTATTAATCAAAAAGTATTAATTGAAGATCACATCATGAACCATCATTGTTTTAGGCCCAACAATTAATCTGCAGTTATGGGAACTAAAAGCGAGAACAATTAAATATTATCCGAACTGACGTTTCCTATTATTTTGACATTGGTCAAATGTAAAACAGAAATCTTGACGTAATGGCATTGCTGAAACAAAATAGCATAACGTGAAGTTTGAGGCAATAGTCTAGAGAATACTGTGTCGAATCAGATTGCTAGCTTTTGGATGCAATCTTTAAGACTTCATTGTAATTGAATGCCTCTAATAAAGACATTTAATTGTCTTTTATGCAAGACAACGGTTACTAGACAAGTACCTAGTTCAAAAAGTTGCTTCATCATCACTATCACTACATAGTATAAAACAAAGTCGCTTTCTCTGCCCCTATATCCCTATGTCCCTATGTCCCTTTGTATGCTTAAATCTTTATAACTACGCAACGGATTTTGATACGGTTTCTTTTAATAGATAGAGTGAATCAAGAGGAAGGTTTATATGTATAATACATGCATAATATACCGTGCGAAGCCGGGGCGGGTCGCTAGTAATAATACGAAACTAAATCTATTCTAGTTTTTGTATTTACAAATTTATGAATTAAATTCTTTTGACTATTTCCAATGGTTGTTTATGACTGATATTTTGGCCTGGCTGCGACTATGTGCGAGTGGAGGCAAAGCTAGCGAATTTGTTTACTCATTTAATTGTTATACAAACAATTTTCAATCAATCCACCACGTAGCAGTAAATTGCCAAGGTATTAGGAAAATGTCTCGTCGCGCGTTTCCATTTATGTAGGTAGTTCATTCCAATCAATTTTAACGTTTTTGTAAACACAAGTTGGACGCCATCCAAGTTCATAGTTTTTTTTTTAGTAATTAATTAATCTCTTAAAATGGATTTAAATGAACTGACTGCGCTTACATTAATCATGCGTGTGCGCTGCATGTAAATAAATTATTTAAAATTAATTAATTGTTGTTAAAACTAACACTTAGCTTGTAAGATCTTACTAACGCAATTGTATGAGTCACCTAAACAGGTTGTAACTTGTAATAAATGATTTATTATTATTATTATTAAATAGAGAATGGATGCGATTCTACGTGCCCATCGCCTAAATACCCTAAAACAAAATTTTCTAATTTTAAAATTGGCGTTGTCATTTCATTATGACAGCCGCTCATAGAATAGCAAATGGATTTAGGCAAAGTTGTCCCATTGGACAGAAGCCATCTACTTTGGGAAAAAAAAAAGGGATTTAGCTACGCCTAAATAAGAATAGGAATTTTATCGGCCGCTGTAGAATCGGGTCCATTACCTTGTTAAATCTACAAGTAATTCTTGTTATACAGAGTACACTAATTGCTAAAAATAGGCGAGACTTGCTTGTTTCTTTGTACTTGAATAACAAATCAACCCTAATTTAACTCCTAAAATAACACACAACTGTGTATACCAAGCTCAAAACCCCATTCATCTTAACTCTGACAATCTGAATGGTGCTATTTACACGATCATTATGAAGTGTGCAAGCGTACGATGTTCTAAACATGCCGCCTCTTATCTGCAACGTGAATCCAGTAACTCCCATTTTCAAGCGTGCGAATTTGAATACGAGCGAAATTTCCTAGTTCACAATTAGGTTGGAGACCGGGTCCACCCTGAGCGAGCGGACTCGCGAGGCAGCCGCGTGAGAACAGGGGCCTTACCATGGCGTCTTAATGCGATTCAGTTTAGGTTCGCCTCGCTGTCAGATTCATACTAAAAGTGACAGCTAAAACTTTAACTGAGCCGGAATTAGGACGTCATGGTAAGGCCCCTGACCTTATAGGTACTCCAAAATTCGATTTGCGAAGTTCGTTTTGTGCCGTTCCGCTCATACTAGGTATCTATTTCTCTCTCTATCTATTTTATCTAATCTAATACCTTTAAGAAGGAATCCTTGTATATTTATAGTACCTAACCTGAATTTCGGGAGCGGCTCCAACGATTTTCATGCAGTATGCAGGGGGTTTTGGGAGCGATAAATCGATCTTGCTAGGTTTCATTTTTAGAAAACGTATCTACCAAAAAAAATACCGAGCAAAGCTACTAGGCATTGCTTTGAGGATAAGAGAACGGTATGATACGAACTTCGGAAATCGAGTACGTTACAAACACAAAATAAGTCTTGAAAGAATGTGTCAAAATGTTAAGTGTGTGTGTTACTACGAGAACTGTAATATTGTTTCGTTGCTTCCCTCAAAATCGAACCGAAAATGGCTGCCTCGCGAGGCGGCTCGCTCGGTGTGGACTCGGCTAATAAACGTCTGTGTAGTCTATTTCACGCCATGGGCCATTATGTGGGATGCAGGATGCAAAGGCTTTGATGCTCAGTTTAAGTTTACAAAATATCGTATATGGTTTACACTGCCGTTTAGTTAGTTGGCAATTAGGATGTTTAGTTAGCGCGCTAAGTGCGAATGGGAGAATTGAAATGAACATTCTGTTGTGAGATTCAATTTTAATTCAGACTTAAAGAGAGCATAATTAATTAAGTAATTGGTGTATAATAGTGGTAAATAATAATACGAATACGAATTTTGATTTTTGCTGAAAAATTATCACAATTCTACTAACTAAATTGGTTTTGATCTACAGAGGGCGTATAATAAACTACCGTGAAAAACTTGTGCCAGTCCCGTATGTTACGAGGGAGGCATAACTGACCCATCGCATTGCAGAATTGGATTACCCTATTGGATAGTCTATTGGATATTCTTCTCTACCTCACACAGATTCAAAAATTAATGTTAGTGTAAATATGACTGCGCGTATTAAACAATTACAATGTACTCATCAACAGCCTTTACAACATCGCAACAAACTGATTTCGACAGTGCAAACTTGAGCTCCCTTTCACTCGTTTAGTGTAAGCCGCGGGTTAGACCGAGACGCGAACAACGCGATTTCAACGGCTTAGTTTAAGGCTAAAACCTGAAATTTTTATGTTAATTAGTTTGCGATAGCTCTAATTACTAGTTGGCGATGTAAGTGGATAGTGAGTGGTCGTGTGTGGTTCATAGATAGTGAGTTTCAGTTCCGTTAGTTCTGTGAAC
The DNA here is from genome assembly GCA_963854515.1 of Pandemis heparana. Taxonomy (NCBI): domain Eukaryota; kingdom Metazoa; phylum Arthropoda; class Insecta; order Lepidoptera; family Tortricidae; genus Pandemis; species Pandemis heparana. Next base: position 14,658,055 of record OY978007.1, on the reverse strand, counting down.
TGTGCAAGATGGATTCAAAGAGCCATAAACTGATGAAGTTTATGAGGAAACATAGTATGAGCCTGTCTCGGGTTAAGTCCATATCCACTCCAAGGTACGTAAGTCTCTTACCCATAAAGTCTGGTCAAAGGCTCAATGTCCTTGTGTTTGGAAAGGAAATGTGGCCGTTTTTATAACATTTTGCTGTTGGCGGATTGTAGTGAACATACGTTGTAGCGTATTGTACACTTAATGGATTCAAAAACGGTAGTTGGTTTTCGCTTCGAAAATTGAATGCAGTAAATTCGTACTGAGCCAAATACACGATAACTTACACAAGGAACCGTTTGACTTGTTTTATAAGGGGTTCATGGTTATATGCATTGTTAGAATAGCTGAACTGGGGGCTACTCCCAAATTCAAAATTCGTATCTTGTCATCTCTCTCGCGCTCCTGTTAATGACAATAAGTGTGAGCGGAATGGCACGAATCGAACTCCGAATTCGTATATAACTTCGAAGTGGAGGGTCTGTATTTTCTTAGGTCATATTGTGTATAAAAATAAGCATTGTCCCCTAATTTAAAAGTAGATTAATTTTGCATTTTTTTTATAGTATGCGTTACGTTTTCAATTAAAAAACAAGTCTCACGTATTTGTAATCGATCTATGTCCCACATGTTCTCGTTAGACTCCTTTCGAGCCCACCTTGAAAAAGAGCCACAGATTGAGTCGAAACATGTCGGCTTCAGGACTACAAATTTTAATACTTGAAAGGTTTATGCTTCCCATTTTCAAAATTAATCATATCACTTGAGATTTTATTTGTATAAATGTTTGAAAGTACGTACTCGTCAAAAACCAATACAAATAAAATTCAAAATACATAGATAAGTACTTACTCGATAAATATAAAGTAAAAATTGAAATCGTATGTACTAGATACTTCAAGCAAGATAAACCGCGTTAGGGTAAGTAGTTGGCTCGAGCAATTGATGGCTCATCGCTTATCATTTTATCAATTGAGACGTCGCTCAGGGCGCGTGCTGAATAGATTTATTGCCTCGCGATCGCATTTGTGCTGGCACGATCCTAGCTTAGTATTTTCTTGGTACAAATAGGCAGAAAACGAATTGGCAGCTGTTGAAAGTAATACGTAATACTTTCTACCTTAGACTAACCTAAAAAATTTACATTTTGATCATAGTATTTTTGCTTAAAGGTAAGTTTTAAATTTAATTTAGTGCTAAATAAATTTCGAAAAACTCGGTGGTGTGAGCCCGGGATTTGAACCCACGGCCCTCTGTATCAGAGGACTATAGAGAGAGAGAGAAAAACATTTAGGTCACACCACTAGGCTACCACGGGTTTAGTAAAGTTAGATTACGTTTTAATCAATCTTCAAACTAAGTTACACACAATACACGTATGAATGACGAACTCACAGTAAAATGTGTCCTTCATCATAAACATATAATTCTCATGCGAGTACTTTAATCACTGTATCATTTACCCAGTAATGTTGTTTCTATGTGTGCTAAATGAATGTGTAGCTTAATAGCTACGTGGTGGTTAATGGTGTAATTAGTTCACCAGGCAATTACTTACTTGCATGCAGCTGTGAAGTACTGTTTAAATGTCGATCTTGATCACACTTTCGATTTTATTAGTATTTACTTGTAGAGAGTTATGTTATTAAGATTTCTACCGTTTTATCTGTTTATTTTATTTACCTTAGGTGCATTAAATTGAGTGAATTGAGTTACACAAAAGAAAGTTGTATGCACTTAAGTTAAAATTATACGTATCCGGAATACAATGGAAAATAAAAGAAATTTTGAAATCCAGCGAACAATAATTAAACAAAAAACGTGTAAATTTTTAAACATAAAAAATCAAAATGGCTGAAATCAAACTAATGTCAAGCTAACATATTTAAATATTACAACCATTTACGAAACTCCATTCATATAATGTGGATGACCATTTATCATCATCATCATAAAATATCATCAATAACATATTGCTATTCTTTTATGATCGGCTACAGTTAGTGATGTACGCGGGCATGCAGTACAGAGGCGGATATGGCCGAAGTTTCACTTTGCGTGTAAATAATTTACTTCAGTATCATTGGAAACCTGCGTTGCGACCTGCAGACATTTTCTTGTTTACCTAATCGAACATCTTTTATATTTAGTATTCCTAGTTTGGTTAAAGTCAATCGACGTTGACCTCAATTAATGATCTTTGAATGTCAATAAAGCTACAATTAAATATGTTTAATTATTACCATCCGTTCTGAATTCACAAAAATCTTTAGCCGTATTCTCACGGCCATGTTCTTTATAAAAAAGCGTGGCCGCTATTATATGCCCATTTTGGTGAAGTTTATAATTGTGTGGACTGGATACCATGTACAGACCGTCTGACAACGCCTTTTGCGTCGCCCACAGATTGCAAGTCTTAGGGAAGTTAGACTGACTTTGCAGTTAGCTCTATTTCGGAACAGTTTCTATAAATTAAGAGAATAGTTGACATTATGAAGATAAATGGGGAGCCTTAAACATTTTCTCAAGCATAAAATTACTAGTACAGTAAAAGATGAGACAAACATTTTAAAAATTTGTTCTTAGAATCATTGCTCTGACAATTACAAAATAAAAAAAAAAACTCAAATTAGTCGCATGTTTTTAGAGTTTTTACGAGACTAAGGCACGACGAAGCAACTTTAACACCTGCAATCTATAATCGCACTACGAATCGATTCAACCTCCGTAGGAATTCGGTAGGTTTAAGCATTGCGAAACTTAATATCACACGCCCAGCCCGTGCCATGCCGATCTTAAGATGCACTGCAGCCTACATGATCACCTTGAGACGGATTCTTAAGATTCCGAAGCCCGAATTGAGTGCATATTCTAATAAATTTAATTTTCACAATATATTGATCACAGCAATTAAGAACATTAACTCGTTTTTCGTAATTGTTTCTTATGATTGTCTAAACATTATCAACTCACGGTTCATCCATATTCATTTGTTAATTATTGTTTCATGGCAAAATTTGTAACAATTACACCTACATTTTCTGGTCGATCTTCAAAATGATCATCTGAATTTTTGATTCGTGTGTCTTCGGATACGTCTCTTGCGTAAACTTTCACTGTTTTTGTCTTAATTACCTGTACATAGTATCTTTCTTCAGTTCCAGACCTACATTAATAAGCGTAATAGTAATAAAAGAAAATACTAGCACAATAGACATTAAATGTGTCTCAGATGAGAATGGTAACAAAGCAATGTCAATATCCAAAAATATAGGTAGGTATTAAAAGTCTACTGACTTACACATTTTCCTCACGGCGAAAAAGCAGTTGTAAATCAAACCGCAACATGTAGCCGGCTAGACCAACTCAAGATCTCGGCGATAAATAATTGCTCAAAATTTGTCATGTCCACATAATTGTCATTCTACACAACAAGGATAACGGCATACAATTTGCAAACCACGAAATCTGATCCGATGCCGGCTTGTGATAACGCAACCTTAATACCACACGCATAAAATCATGGAAGTAGCGGTACCTTACCATGTCTTTAGTTACGGAGTCCCCATTTCCCCTTGGTTTATGTGTTTGCTAATTTACGATAAACACCCATACTTTGTTATACGGTACTTAGAGTTTACGTTATGTGTATCCACGTTTATCTGTGTTGTTGTCATTCCGTGTCCTAGTTGAATGTTGTCAACAGTAGTGTATAATTGGGGGACCTGGATCAAACGAGATCCAGGATCCCCCAATCATACGTTATATTGATTACTGATCATGAATCAATACATTAATATATGTCAATCGAATTATCTGTTGAGCATATAATTACAGTACAATCCGATAATCAAATACTAGTTCAATCAAAAACTACTTAACTTCAATTAAATTCTAGTTCTAATACACTCTGAGCCAGAACCGCCACAAACACCATCGATCACAAATACTAGTCTTGTTTTATTTATGAACTTTGAATAGTGAAATAAAATGCACTGATATTATATTAATAACAAATACTCCGCATATCCTTTGAAATCTGGATAGTCAATATTTCCTTCACTCCATGTTATGCCACAGTTTTTCCTCATGCACCGCACCTGTTTTCGTTCTTCATCTGTTAACTTAGAATACGGGTACGGTGATTATATTAAACTATTTTGCGCATAATTTTCTGCAGCGAAGGCAAATTCCTTTATTATAAAATTATTCTCCTTCACCTTGAAGCCTTGCACGTCGACTATGTAAGTATTTGAATTCATGATACTTTCTTCGCAAACAAGAAGCAGTTCTACACAATAACGGTGGGGGATACTACTGATTGAAGCCTAGCGTATTGTTTGTATAAATAAATAAAGCACTAGCTAAACAACCAAGCTTTAGCTTACATTGTAAAACAGCGCTCCCCGTTTTCAATCACACAATGTTAATTACGTAAGTATTTGAATTCATATTAGTTTCTTCGAAAACAAGAAGCAGTTCTAGACTATGACGGTTGTGATACGACTGTTGAAGTCTAGCGTATTGTTCGTATAATAAACGATAATTATTATGGTCGAATTTCGCAGACGGTAATAAAATCAAATTATATCTTTAGGTTTATTCCTAACATTAGGAAGAAAGTAAACAAGGATTAAGTATTACATAATTTATTTATACAACATACATTTTTAAAGACACAAACATTATAATCAAATTGTTTATTATTATCCGCAGCGAATAAATAGAACACCATCATATCCTTCACAACACTACTATTTCTATACATAACATGCTCAGGTTTCTGTAACCACTCAGCGTAATGATTTAGAAACTTCCAATTAGATTGGTAGCAAGTCTATATAACATTTATCTATTTTAATTACTCGAGCTGCTACTCGTAATCCTGTGTAAAAGATTCGTGAACGTTTAGTTTTATAATAACTCTGAGTTATTAGCACACCAGAATAGTGCTCAGCGTTTAATATTTTGACATCATGACGACCATGAAGCTAACATTTATCAATGATAGCCTCGACGATATCTCCTATGCTGATATTCATTTTGATTATATACTTATTATAAAGCTGTTACGTTGACAAATATTGGTATTACACAAATATATAATATGATTGTTAATTTATTTACATAAAAATATTATTATCTACACACCACTTATTTAAACAAGATACATTTTTAAAAGCACATGTTTTGGATACGGTTAATACAATTATAAATGTCGGAAGAAATCAAATATTTCTCACTAAGTGTTTTTAAATTAGGACAATTAAAGTCTTCTAAATTGTATACATTGTCACTTTCTATTATCTTCTACCACTTTTTCAGTACCTTTTGTATAAATACGCTTATTTTTACAAAAGTTAAATATCAAACTCTTATAATTGAAGTATGACACATAGCCCTCATACCGTAATATTCCTCTGTTTCTCTCTATCCATGAGGCTTGCAACCGTTCTTTCTTAGTTAAATTATAAAATGGATAAGGCGGTTTAATCAACAACACAATGACACCTTTTTTGCAAATAATTGCTATTTCTTTAGGTATAAATGTATGAATCTGAATCTGAATCTGAATCTGATGGCATCAATCTATAGTAACAATTAAAACCCTGATCGATGATTAATACAGAAGCTTACCAGCATTTGGCAAACTTCGTCGTTGCTGCATGTAAAGAGTACAGAACCTGTACTCCCTCACGTTCGTAAGCAAGTACTGCTGATCTACAGGCTATTACGAAATTATTTTATTCATAATGTTAATCGTTCGAATTCATGTAACCAGCAGCTTAAGTCTTTTAACACAAAATATAGTATTGTATTTAAAAGCATACGAGATCCAGGACCCCTCCAATTATACATTATAATGATCACTGATCGTGAATCAATATATTTATACATGCCAATCGAATTATCTGTTGAGCATATAATTACAGTACAATCCGATAATCAAAAGCTAGTTCAATCAAAAACTACTTAACTTCAATTAAATTCTAGTTCTAATACACTCTGAGCCAGAACCGCCACAAACACCATCGATCACAAATACTAGTCTTGTTTTATTTATGAACTTTCAATATTGAAATAAAATGCTGCAATAATAATTAAAACCATTTATTTAACTATTAATAAGATTGTTATATTCTATGTATAACTGTCTAATACGCTTAAATTTTTTAAAGCATACCTTTTTTTGTTTAATACATTTAATATACGGATTGCCGACATTATTAAACATTTTATGCAATTCTTCAAAATTAAATATAAGATCACAATCAGAAGAAATTAAGATGCGCCAATCATCATTCAAATTAGTATTCGTCATTCAATTTCTTTATTCGAGAGATCGTTCATACTAACAATCATCTATTCAAAACATGTATTCAACATTCAACTTCGTCGTTCGAAAGATCGCAGTACAGTATTTATAGAATACTTCGCCATTACAATAACGTATAACTATTATAGGAGTCCGCTGATAGAGACTCCTCAATTCTATTGATAATATTTCGCACAGTCTGGTAAGTATCATCCGTCAAGACGTTTTACCGAGTATTGAGCACACAATCCGACTTCGCACTTACAGATTTGATCACTGTGATCAAATTTATCAGCATCAAATATTTCTATTCTGATTATTTTAGTAGCGACACCCCGGTTTGGTTTTTTGATGTATGAGTAAAGCATAGAATTTCTGGTTTTCTTTTACGAGCTAATCCCATCATTCGTGGTTCGGCCGAATGTTCTCACGGCTGACTCGATGGAATAAAATTGAAGAGATGATCTTCCGTATCGTGAAAACCCGAATAAGCAATAATATTAATGTGAGTTTTATGTATAAGAGAGTTTATGGTTCGATTAAGACGTAGAATACTTTTTATCTGGAAATTACATAGTTGGAGCCTTTAGTAATAATTATGACTAATATTTAATTGAGAAATGGAAATAATAATTATAGCTTATTCACTAGAAAAAGTTAAATTGTTTCACTTTACTTACCAACATTTTCAGTGATAGAGAACCGCTCGCTTAGAAAATAAGTTATGAATTATTTCAGTGAATTTTTTTATAATTTATATTAATCGGAATGCTGGTCGTCAGAGTTCAAAATCGCTAATTTATTTCAAAGAGAGCTAACATTCCTTATAAGAAAAAATAATTATGCTGCGTCGGCAGTAAGATAACGCCGACTGTGTTTACAACTATGCTGCAAAGATAATACTCGTCTGTCTGTACGACACATTAATGTTATTTTTTCCATACTTCTTGTGAGCCAGCAAACTCGCGAGTGAAGACTAGTTTTATGTAGTTTATTCTAATACGAAAAGATGGTAGCGGATATTGACCAATATGTATATGAAGCTAGAAGTTATTTTCCAGCATGCTATTAACGTTTATGTATACGATGCACAAATGAAAATTAGATAGTATTTTGTATACACACATGATTTGAACATTATTTAAAGCATAACTCAGAGTTCCTGTGACCCACGGTTTGGTTCCTGTTTCTGACTACCTCCTCCCCTCCGATACTCTTACCGAGTTCAGTACAGTTCTTGAGTATGAAATCATATAAGTATTCTTTAAAACTTTTTATTTTATACATAAGTTTCATGTAGAACCATACTCGGAACAATATTCGAATCCATGAATCAGTCAATCAATCCAACAATCAATCAATTAATCCGGGTCTGAGCCCGAATCGGCGATACCTCTTGAGACGCGCGAAAATAAAAAAAGCAAGCACGCAAGAAGCATCAAAACGTAAATGTTTAATTTAAATGATGTATAGTGTAACTTTAGAACTTAGCTCGATAGATTCCGAATAATATTCTATAAGTACTCACTTGTTATTGATCACATTGTTTTAAATGAAAAGTTTTCTAATAAATACTGAATGATTTCTATGCTGAAGGCGTATAATACAAACATGAAATCGGGTTGTATAAAAACCTACATCAATCCTATTTACCTACTTCAAAACCTATATCATCGGGTTCGAGTTCGAATTCACGATAGACCCATCCCTCAAAACCGGATCACATTACATAGACCTAAAAAATATATAAGAGCAGTGAGATTGAGAAGGTGTTACCGGTTAACAGATGGCGTCAATCTATAGTAACAATTAAAACCCCGATCGATGATTAATAGAGACGTTTGCCAGCATTTGGCAAGCTTCGTCATTGCTGCATGTAAAGAGTACAGAATCTGTATGTGTATTATGAATATTATTAACTATGTACTTCCTACTACTATTATAAAGGCGAAAGTTTGTAAGTATGGATGTATGGATGTATGGATGTTTGTTACTCTTTCACGCCAGTACGGCTTAACGGATCTGGATGAAATTTGGAACAGAGATAAATTATGGTCTGGAATAACACATAGGCTACTTTTTATCCTGGAAAATTGCGTAGTTCCCGCGGGATAGTGATAAACGAATTCTTTGCAGACGAAGTCGCGGGCATCAGCTAGTATTAAATAAAGCTATGCGTAAAGGTTATTACCCGCATTCGTTAGCAACTATCAACTATGTATGATTAGATCTTTAAAACTATGAAACGGATTTGATGCTATTTCTTAATAGATAAGAGTCCTATTTTCAACAGATCTAACGCTTGCACAGTAGGCTGTTATGTTAAATGAGAAGATTACTACGCTTATAAAGCAGGAGTTACATAATTCTAGACATCATATATAATTTTCGATGACGATGGATCGAGGAACGTGTAAAACTTAAATGGGGATGTGTTATATTACAGACAAGAGCAATTGGAAACGAAAATAAGGTTTATGTGTGCATTATGCTCTCTATGATAAACCTGTCCATATTTATCATTCAGCACCGTCCAGCGCTGATCACGGGAGTGTATAACAAAGACAGACTATTAAACAGTGTAACGATGTCGTTTATATTTCCCATTAAGTGTTATATTAACAAGCGGTTAGATAGCTTGAAATTTAAAGACTTAAGAAAGTGTGAGGCTAACACTTATGGCAGACCGTGCCTCAATTACACCCAACTACGGAATAGGTATTGCGAGGAGCATCATCACCTGCTGAAATTAACCTGCGAGGCCTATCATTACATAGGCCGAGGGTATGAGGATATCTCGCAAAGTACTGTGGCATGGGTGGAGTTGAGTATGCGAAATGCATACGTTACTCGGTTCAACATCACCGCTGACTACGGACACAATCGATGGAAGGAGCATCTGACAGAGCTTGCTAGTCAGCAGCCGGAATATTCCGTATCGCATGAGGTTCTGGAAATGAGGAACTATTTCCTAGATGAAGTGTTTAAAGGCGATCCTGACCCGCAAGCTCGTGTATTTAGTGAATTAAACATTGACATTTGTGCTAGGATTAGGAACTATAGTATATCAGACTGGAGTGTAGACTATAATAACGAGCAACAAGCAGTTAATAGATATAATATTAATTTACACTATTTTAATACATGTATATTTAATCCGTTTAGTTCTATTACAAGATTTACACGACCAAAATCTTCTATCATATGATATGAAATGAAATGAAATATTTATTCGTAGTAAATGTTGTACAAAAAAAAATTTAAAATAAAAAATAGAACCGCCTTCAATTCGCTACTTTAAAAATGTCAAATTAAAATTATTTTTCGGTAAGTGCTACCTAATTATTTATATGTTGAAGTCGGTGCCTCAGTCCGCCCCGCTGTTATATTTATGTGTGATAAGCTTGGCAGAAGTGGACCTAGTCTATCTGCCTATTATAGTACCTATAAGTATATTTTTTTAAGTTCTCAATCATAGTCATATAATTATAATTCATTCAAATTTGTGCTTTTAAATACGATACTATATTTTGTGTTAAAAGACTAAAGCTAGTGGTTACATGAATTCGGTAATGTAAAATGAACAAACAGCTCGCTGTTCATTTTAACGCAATCATGTTTCAATAATGCGGATTTAATAAGGTATAAAATATCACTTCGAATCCCGCATAGGAAAGTCTAGAGTGTAAGGCATTTGATTTCCTAGGAAGGTTTAAGCGATATGTAGCAATTCTGTTTCTAACTGTTGTGCCAATTATTTCAATATGTTTACAAGCGGTTTCCGATGAACAATTTGATTTGTGCAAATTTGTTCTTAAATGAAATCTGTATTTATTTATAGCCATCTCAATCTGACAATGATCACATCGCATAAAAACATTGCTGAATGAGTCGAGGTAAGTAGGCGGAGCTGTAAACAAAAATATGATTTTATTGATAGTATTTAGTCATAGATTTATCTAATACATAGTACAGCGTGGTAATGCTGCGAGGGTGAGGGGGCACCTTTGTGCTGGGTATGTCGCGGGATGGATTATTCGACAAATTGTTTTCTTTTTGTGTATTTTTTTTTTTACATTGTTTTTGATACAATAAAATATTTTTTATTTTTGTCTTCTTTATTTTGCACAATAAAGAGTTTACATACATACATACATATTTTATACATAGTTAATAATAAAGGTATAAATTAATATTAACACTATGTTGGTAAACCCGCTCTATAATGCACTAATCATGAATAACATACCAATTTCGTGATCATTAAATACAATAAGAATAAAAAGAAAACATAAAAATAAAACATTAATAGTAGTTGCTAATAAATATCGGAGTACAAGTTCTATATTCCCTACGAGTCAATGTAATAAAGTCTGATAAGTGCTGCCAAGCTGTAGTATTATCATCCGTCTGAGTTTTTATATTAACTATGGCTTGTCGCCATCTATTAACAGGTAACATGTTTTGAATCTCGGAGCACTTGTAAACTTTTAGTTCAATAAAGTGCGAACCTGTTTTTGAATGATTCTCCTGTCGTGAAAACCCCTTGGCTAGTCTTCGCGTGATATAAGACCGTAATTTACTAGACGTGGGGATGATACTCGAGGATCGCTTCTCATCCTCGCTATCGCTTCCAAAAAGCTCCGTAGCAGTTGTGCGGTGTGGTTTCACAGCTACGGGATTAATTTTGACCTTCTTTTTTGAAGCACTTGAAGATGATTGTAGTGACTTTGCTTGGTTTTTCTTTTTTTCACTCGATTCAGTCGGTCTCGCAGCTTCATCTTCAGAGCTTGATGAAGAAACTACAGCTTTAGATGAATGTTTCAATCTGAAAAAATAAAAGTGATTGTTAAATTAAATCGAGCTAATAATATTTTTGCAGAGACTTAACTACACTAGCGGATATTCATTTAAAGGAATTAAAATATTGATTGGAACTGATTACATTTAAACGACATCATTCAATAATACAGAATAATCTTTAGTATCGACTCGAATCAAAAGATAAATTGAATACTTACGTTTTGCTATGCTTCCTCTTTCTTATCTCACGCGATTCGGTCTGCATTGTTGACTCGTCTTCCGATGGAAATAGTGTTTCGGCGTTGTTAGAGCGATACTTCGACCTGAAATAAATATTAAAACATTTTAACTATGGTATTTAAGTGGTCTATAATATTTGACCCTACTTATCGTTTTATAGTAAGTATTTAAATAAGGTAGAGGTATATTTAAAAAGCATCGTCATTCGTCTTGTTACATACAATTTACTAGCGCAAGCCTCCACGAAATTATAAAATTTTGCACTACTATAAGAATGACGCATAATAACACAACATCATTAAACTATTATTCTTTACCGCTATTCGAATGATCCATAATTTTATTGTTGATATTAATTTAAATTACTCTATTTAATAAACAGTATCATTTATATATTGAAACCTAGAATCGGTTAGCATAACTCTATCAAATTACAATATTTACACTACTATTCGAATGACGAATAATTTTATTGATAATATTAATTACTCCAATGTATAAAAAACAGCAACATTTAAATTATTAGACAACATAATTGAAGCTTCAAAGTAATTAACTCTTCTAGATTATCTATTCGAATAAATCAATAATAAATAAAAATTCATCAGCTCAGAACCCACAACCTAGCTTCATAGGGTGGGTACTAACGAATCGACTATTCGATCGTAATGATGCTTACACAATTTAATAAGTACATTTGGTTAATAAGATAGACACTTACATTTTTTGATGATGATCCTTCAGCTTAGGAGATGAGGAGATGGTTGTAGACGAGATAAATGATGCACTAGATTCGCTAATCAACCGCTTAAGTACGCTCTAATCCTCATGAATATCTTCCCTATACGGAAAGTATTTACATGATTTTAAAATAGGTCTTACCATGTATCAGCAGTAACCCTTTTAAGCGGTGTAATCTTAAACTTCTGCGTTAACGCTTAGTCTTAAAGGGGAACGATGATTTTGCATAGTTTAATACTATTGTTTTGCTTGGCCGATACAGATTTACTAACTAATATTACTTCACGATTGGTTTTAGTTTGTAACCTATTGTACGAAATAAAATAAAAACGTTTATTAGTTTTCATATACGGGACCAACAAACAGACATACTTACTTACCTCCAAATTCAGTGTATGTGCATACAAATGCAAACATTGCAAAACATTGAGACTCATTTAGCATAGACATCTTTCATATATGGTTAGGACTCATATTAACGATCAAACGTTTTTACTAACCGATATTAAACCTTGTGGTTTCTTTTTCATACTTAAAAAATAATATAAATAACAAAAAATCGGGAACATTTAACGATTAGTATTCATGCAATACACTGGTAAGCAGTTCAGTAATGTCGGTGAGTGTTTATTTTATTATACTCGTTATTATTTAATAATAATCGATATCCATGCCGATGAGCGGACAGCTGAGTGGTTAGAGAATCAGGCTACAAAGATTGAGGTTCCAGGATTCGATCCCGTTGAGACAGATATTATGTATGAAAAATATGAAAGTTTGTTCTTGAGCTTTGGGTGTTTAATAAATATGTAAAGTGTTTAGTATTTAAGTAGGTATATATTGCAAGGCTCCGACGTCGTAGCCAGGTCTACTTCAACTTATTTTAAACTTCTAGGTTAATGCGTGAGTAAGCATGGGTTCTTGCGCTCTGATCCAACTTTATCTTTCTTATTACCAATAAAATATAATTTTAAGCTTTTATCCGTACATTCAAACTCATGAACTATCATCTAGCTACATCACTCAAGCCTTCGGAGACAGCTGTTCAGGTAATGTCCTAGAAACACTTTGTTTCTTTCAATTTTAAATCAAGTTCTAAATCCAAATTAAGTACAAATATTAGCATTACCTACCAGCGAATAGATTTGTATATACAAACTTTTGTATATAAAAACTCAAGTTATCACAATATCTATCTATATAAGTATGTTTATCCGTCAGCTAGTAGCTGTAACGTAAGCTTAGCTTACTTTAGGCCTAGGTTAATCGGCATCAATTGTCTCTGATATTTATTTATATAGTAATAATCCAATGCAAGCTTTATTGTAATACTCGATTTTTAATGTTAATATCGTTTAGTCATGAATTATTTTGTTATCGATAAATTACGATTAATTGTTATCAGACATCGATTTTACTGACAATTATTTGGTTCAAAAATTTTGAATGTCTTTTCTTTACAGGATACAGAAGATTTCTTTAATTTTGTACCAGCGGATCAGCGTGCTACGCATGGAGCGGAACAAAGATCTACCACTCACGATGCCGCTTCTCGCGAGAGAACCAGAAGCGAACTACCATATTCTTCATACATAAAAAGAACTGTAAAACATGCGACAAAAATAATTAAAATTGAAATTTATGACGCCAAGAACCCACCGAAATCTGAACATTCAATATGTACTTGTGAAGCAGAAATCTGCGCCCAATATGTTGTGAAGGGTATATTATTTGATGACGTATATAGCGCAACTAAAGATATCATAAGTAAAATTCAGGATGATATGGATTTGAGAATAACTAAAATGTGCTAGTTAAGTATAATAATGTACTACTATATTGTCTACTTATTAAAAATAAAGCAGTTAATGTAATATGATATGTTTTATTTATAATAATTCAGATGGTTAACTATAACGTTAATAATCTTATATAATTACGAGTCTGAACGCTGAATAAATAAATTTAGACTTCAATTTAGAATTACGTAATTAAATTACTATTCAAGAATCAAATGAAATAAATAAGTTTCTGCGTAAGACACGTAATATAACATAGTCAGCATAGTAACTGGTAAGCAAGGTAGGTCTGTTGCATAGTGGTGTGCAGCAGATTCTGCTCTAGGGTAGGCTGGATACTTTTCTGATGGAGCTTTCAGTCCAAATTGAATACCTAGTAGAATGGACAACGGTTATTTAGTCTCATGAAATATGCCTCACTGATGTTACACAATAATTATAACATATTACCTATTTAATATCTTACCCGTTTCGTGCTTCAAAAGCAGCTTATTGAATTATATTAAGCAATTTATCGTGAAACATATCGAAACCTTCCATTAAGTATTCTCTTCTTACAATAAATATATAAACAAAAAATTATTGATTAAATAAAAAAAATAACAAAATTGAATCCCTGTTTCATATTATAGCATCGCTAGTGAAAGATGACGGCTTAAAAACTCGGTCTCACCTGAGCCGTTGTTTATACTACGTCTCAATGATTCGTCAAACAACTCGCCATTATCACGAATGCACTAGCTTGCATTTTCTCTATTGCTAATAAAGAATTAATATCGTAAGTATTTGAATGATAAATATGATTGTATAAAAAAATGTTGACTTAATATATATGTTTGCTCCATAACCAAAGACATCAGAGTGTACCTATTAGAACTAAAATTTAATTGAAGTAGTTTTTGATTGAAGTAGTATTTGATTATCGGATTGTACTATAATTATATGCTCAACAGATAATTCGATTGACATGTATAAATATATTGATTCATGATCAGTAATCATTATAACATATAATTGGGGGATCGATTTTAATTATAAATATCAGTGCATTTTATTTCACTATTCAAAGTTCGTAAATAAAGCAAGACTAGTATTTGTGATCGAGGGTGTTTGTGGCGGTTCTGGCTCAGAGTGTATTAGAACTAGAATTTAATTGAAGTAGTTTTTGATTGAACTAGCACTTGATTATCGGATTGTACTGTAATTATATGCTCAACAGATAATTCGATTGACATGTATTAATGTATTGATTCATGATCAGTAATCATTATAACGTATGATTGGGGGATCCTGGATCTCGTTTGATCCAGGTCCCCCAATTATACACTACTGTCAACAATCTCTCTTACCTCTTCCAATATCTCCTAGTATAAATATTGTGTCCAATACAAAGCTTGGTTTTTCACCATTATAGTTTTTCACTTGCTAAGTGAAAATTTCATTCTAAATCACCCCAAATTGAAACAAGTCTCTAAAGAAAAAATCAATCCATTATTTTTAATATTAATTTCTATTTTTATTACTGCAGTGAAAAGTTACGTAGGTAACTAAAGTAGTTATGGATGGGTCTCAATGGCAAATGCAATGTTTTTGGGGTTCCAATGAATGATTTCACATTTGGATCACCTGTGGCGAAACCTTTTCCGTAGAAATTGCATTTACGCGAACGGAAACCGTATTGAGTAAAGTAATAAATGTAAGTAGCAGTTGTATTTCGTAAAAAAATAAAAAGCATAAGTAGGTACTTTCAATACAGTTACAATACAATTTGATACAACCATTATTTTAAGAGTTGCAGATAGAACAGTCAAGTAATTTGAACCCTGTCACACCAAAGTCAAACAAACCATTGCATTGCTGCCAAAGAGAACACACAGAACTTACATCTCAAGCGATTCGGCTGTAGACTATCTTATAAAATGACTCTGATCCTTATGTTATGACGAATCATCGGAGAATTATCGCATGTCCTCAAACCGTTGATTTATTTGTGTAAGAATACCGTTAAAGGAGACGTGTGCCCGCTACGTGTCTTTATGGCCTTGCACTGAGCCCAGTCGTAATTTAGAAGCGAAATGTAATACGGACTGGTTAAAAAATAAGCACCTATAATATGTCAGAACTGCTAGCACGTGTAGCCTGCGGCTGCGTTTAGATGTTTAGAATTAGATACCTATTTATTTATATGTCTAAGTAGAAAATACTGAACAGCGAGCGAGAAATGAAGCAATATCAGCGAGCGGTACAGTAAAGCATAAACCAATATTTTTGAGTATACTTTTTATTTTGACATCCTGACAAAATCCTCAAGAAAAATATACATACCTACTGAGACAGATTTTGTGTGTTAGAGCTGGTCAGAAAATTTTCGGCAGAAATCTTTAAAAAAAAATCATTAAAAAGTCACGAGCCGTGAATCTCGTGTTACGGAGTATTAGAGCCTTAAAGGTTAGAATTTATTTTTTTAGTTTCGCTAACAAACATCACATCAGCGGTCGATCACGCAGCCAATCTTTGATTCTAAACTAATATTGTCTGATATATTAAAAATAGATTTATAACCTATTTTTAACCTGTTACTGGTTCGTCCAGTGCTTTGACGCTGGTATTTTGTGGTATTGACACAAAACTTTTAAAATTAGTCGTGAATACTTAGAGAAGATGTGTCATCGCTCATATCGAATAAATGCTCAGCTAGTGCACAGTAGTGTTCAGACGAATGAAAAGAGAGTGATCCGTAAAAATTAAAAAAAAAACAGCAAAAAGTGTCTGCGTTTTCTGAATATAATTGTGCATTTAGTGTTAGTATAAAGTTTAAAGTCTTTTTAGGAAAAACTGATTCGATACGATGCATACTCTGGGTGTTAGTTGTAGTGTCTGACAGGTAAGTATTCAAACAGTTAGAACTCTATCTTGTACACAGTTTAATATTCTTTTGATCTTCAGTCTACGATTGTCCGCATCTTAACACTTTTAAAAACCATAAATTGTTAGGAGGTCACCAAGGTGGTATTTTCTATGCGTTTATGTTCCTTCTCGCTTATATCTCAACACTTGTGCTGCGCCAGTTGTGCCTTGCATCTAAGATTAAGATGACCTGACCATTTGTGGTAACTAACTGCGTCTGGACTAGAACAACGTTGACAAAGTACTTGACTGTTTCGAGGCACATTTGGAATTCCAGCTTTAATACTGTGCTGACTCTAATCATACCAATTTCGTGAATTGCACAGATAGTATATCGTAACTCTTCACGGCATCAATCTTCATTTCCACTAAATTTTCTAACTTAACATCGTATTAATTTAAAATCTCATTTCAATCACCATTAAGTTTTGCAACACAGATGTAATTTCTTCCACACGCGAGATTTAACGTTACTACTAAATTGATTAATGTTGAGAGTTAAGTAAGCTTTATACTATGGCTAATATTAAGTTTACATTCTCTATTGTTAAAAGTCTAGGCTAGTGTCTGTTTGTTTTGGCTTTATGCTGTTCATCTCGATTTCTACATCTAAGTTTTTGTCTTGTGAAAATCCTGCCTTATTTACTTTTGTAATCTTATTGTACTGATTAATCATGTTGAATATAAATAATAATTGTTTTGCAACCCAATTTTTTTCACTTTTATGATCAGCATTACTTACTGACTAGCCTGTATTATAGAAATATTTAATTAATAAATTTAAGTTGACATATTTTTGCGCAATTAATAATTAATGAACTTATTATCAAACGAAACCCAAGACGATGAGCACGTACAGCCAAAGTTCATGGCCAAAAATAAAAGTTTATATTCACACATTATTATATTTGTAGACTAATTAGTAAATGTCATGGACCGAATAAAAATACACAAGATTATCTATTTTACATAGTTTTAACCAAACACATTCCTTAAATATACAATATTAAGCTAATATATCACGAGCCTTTGAAGTGAAGCAAGCGAATGGATCTTTAATTAATTCCTAATCACAATTGTTAATTTTACTATTAAATAAACAGTCTTAAATTTTTTAACGTGTATGACCTTCGATCGTGTTGCTTTTGCCACATTTTTAGAATGAAGCAAATTTTATGATACTTTATGATTTAATAAAAAAATATATGGCTATCACAGCTACTGATCAATTAACTCTTATCTGACATCATCATGGTTTTAATGCCCATTGACACAATTTTCATACACCTTTGTTAATTAGTCGCCTTTGAATTTTATTGATCAAAACATTAGCAGAACCAATCTGAATTTTATTTCATTTTGTTCATTTTAATGAGGCACTTAAATGTTTTATTGCTAAAGCAATATTATCAATATGTAAAGTTTGCTTTTTTTCTGTTAGAATAAACCATAATGAATTTTACATACGAAAGTTTCATAAGGATGCTATTCTTAACTGGTACCTACTTATTTATTAGGATGTTGTTGGGCTCTCCGCAATAATCTAGCGCGTTTAGCATGTTGTTGAACCATACGTGGTAAATGTGTTTATTCGTTGTCTAGTACCCATAGAACACCTACACATTATCCTGGACTAGGTCAGTGGCTGTCAAGTTGCCCTCTGATATCTATTTATTCATAAGCTCTGACATTCTGTCACGCAGATGTCACACTCTCAACATTACTTCCTTTACCACATCTACATATAAACAATCGAATCAATAACACACATGCTGACATTACGAATATAATGGCACCAGGAAATCAACATAATTATAAAGCCTAACAGGCAGACGACAACTTTTATACAACTGTTACACTGCCTCAGCACTTATATAATGGTTTAGTTTGGATTCCGTCCGGCAATTCCGGTACGCCCATTGACGTAAAACATGGCCGACAAACGTCAAGTAGGGCACCCGAAGAAGTTGACGATGTATGAAAGGGAGGAGTCGTACTGTAGTGGTATTATAGTTGTATAGGCAAACTGGAAGTCATATCGCAAAAAGATTTTCAAACAATTTAACAGTACATTTTTTTCGGATTTTAATGATGTCTTATTATTTTAAAGTTTAAAACGATACTGTTATAGATCAGCTAAGTTTAAAGGACATGCTATATGCAGCATTGGTTATAACTTTTAGAAATCGAAATAGTGACAGCGGCGTTCAAAATGTCAAATAAAGAGTGTCTATTGAGTTTTTAATCAAAGTATTTTTGGGCGTATTAAGAATTTAGATTTGTTAAAACAGGTGTTCATCAGGAACCTCCCGCCACTTTCGCTATTAGCCAAGTCAAATATGGCGTGTCTGTCTGTCATATTGTAACGCATTGGGCCGGTTATCGGTGCGTGGGCGCTCGTTGTATCTATGAAGACAGATTCGCTGCCGGTTGGCACTTATTTGCAATCAATACTGAATAAATATTGGCTTCAACGGCACTTTGCATTTGCTTATTGTTCGTTCAACTGAATTTATTTGAATGAAATTTTGAATGGATGAATGAAACCACTGTTATAGTTTTTATAATCTCATTCTTTGCATTTATAGGTACCTACCACTTGGGATTTTAAATTTGTTCCGTTTTTAATTTTCTATGGAAAATCGTTTACTTTGATACCCACTAAATTGCCGAATTTTTGTAAATGCAACAACTACATTAATAAATTAATCTATGAGCAATCAGTTCAAATAAAATATTTGTATGTAAAAAGGTTTACTTATTCCGCTATTCAAACTGGCCGCAAATAAATTTTGACGGCTCTCAACGCAGAAAGAAACAATAGAGAATCGGTTGTCATATCATACATAGCGCTTAACCGCGTTGCTTGTCGATCTTATTAGCATAAAAGAAAATAGTTCTATTTCAACGTTTTATAGTCGACATAATCATTTACACAATATGTTATGTGGCAAACAAATTTCATAGTCACTGCTCATGTCGATACTTTGCCCTACGGCCGCACACACCAAAGCCGTATTTAGTTTGTTTTGATTTAGTAATGAAACTCTATAAAGAAATATGCTAATAACGCTATATCGAGCCTCAATTATCGCCTTTCTAGCTTCAGGCTTGAAATTAGTAAATGTCACGTCTAATAAGGCCATATGTTAAAAGTGATGTTTCGTGCCAAAAGTGTCCGTGAACCTAACATTAGCGTTACTTAGCGCTTTTAGCGCTCTAATTTTACGATTTAACTAACGGGAAAGATCAAACAAATCTGTCTACATTAAACCAAGCGGAGCGGGACAACAAGTCATCAACAGCGAACAAGCGATATTTTCAGACAGCACGCCTTGCGAAAATGTTCAAATTTCGAAATACTCCAACAAAAACATGACTGTTACCACAAAAATGGAACGCATCCAATCATCAAAAGGAACGTCTCTTTAAAAACTCGCATCAAGCAAAAGGACACGTGACTTCCATTTTGAACTTTAACACTTTTGCTTATGACACAAAGTGTCTGAAGGTTGAAATGTAAAGTGGTGTTGCTCCGTTCTTATAATAATAGGAGACAACAGAAACACTCAATTACGGATCCCAGTAAGTCATTTGACTTGGAAACAAGCTGTGAAGAATGCTCTAAGATGTTTCTACTGAATTTTTAACAGTTTAAGTTTCGTAATGCTGGTGGTTTAACGGTAACCGCTAACTAGAATTTAGTTCACGCAAAAACCTCTAATGATTTCCGTAAGATTATGTTTACATAACATAGCATATATATGGCACTCTTTATTTAGAAATTTTAAGTACGAAGCCTGAGCGTTAGTGGTCATTTTGTAGCCCTAGGCAGTGTCCTCTCAAGTAGGCGGTCGTGGGTTCGAGCCCGGACTTGCACCTCTGAGTTTTTTTGGAATATATGTGCGAAATTACATTTGAAATTAATCATGAGCTTTTTTATAGAGGAAAACATAGTGAGGAAACTTACACACCTTTGAAGCAATTCGATGGTGTTTGTGAAGTTAACGATCCGCACTACTCCCACGTGGGAAGTATAGCCCAAACCTTTTAATTCCGAGAGGCCTGTGCCCCGCAGTTGGACTTATATAGGTAGGCTTAAGATGATGATAGTCATTTTGACTTCTTTTGAGTACGATACTACCAAAAAGCCAGAAAATTCAGTTAATATAGCCAAGACAAATAGGTCTGATAAATAAACCTCTGTCTACAAAAAACAATTGAAACACGTGGCCACTAAGTACCGTAGGATAGCGTTGCGGGGATGCCTCCTCGTATCTAGAGAAAAAAGTATAAAAAGAAAACCCGTTCCGCTAAGCTAGCGTAATGACTAGCGGGGCTTAGCGGGAACGCGCAGGATAGCGATAGCGAAAATGCCTGTGATGAATTATTTTAATAAGTTGGATGGCGACAGTACAAGGCCGTAAGTAAATTCGCCTTGTTACTTTTGCAGATTTGGGACTAGAAAAGTGTTAGTAAAAGGTAGATTGAGTATTAAAATTATAATTTTAGTCCGTGTTAACGTGATGTGATGAGGAAAAAATCAATGCATTTAATTTACAATGTAGTTTTACAATAAAGATGTTTTTAGTCTCATGCAGGAAAACTAAAAACTAGTCTGGCGTAGCCTACGTCAAAAATTAATTACCTAGGTCAGAAAGGACGGACGTGATATTACATTATGTAAATTTGTGAAGCGTACCGTTCATTATTTTGTTACTAGGTTCAAGTTTCAGAGAATTAAATTTTTCTGTTTTAATTTTACCCACGTAGAGAATACTTAATCTAGGTCTAAATTGTTTATTAAATGCATGTAGCTTTGGTCTTTACTAAATAAATCGCTCATTCATCAGAACAATGACACAATTTTATTGCATTTTTGCGATTTTACAGGAGAGCGATTTAAAAATTTCAAATGGAGCTTGGCATTTTACTAAGCATTATAAAGTATGATTTTCTTAAGTTATTCTTAAATCAATTGACTTGATGGAATTAGTCAAAGCAGAAAAATGTTAATAATGTTCGTCTTGAGAATGATCCTTTCGACAACGTCTCTATAACGCTAGGAGAGCCCGTTAGGCCCCCGAAGCGTTCACCCCTCGATATAGGCCAGTGTGCCACTATCCCGTAGGATTTTTATTACGCTGTTTAAAAGCGCCTGCGCATGTAATATAACAGGTTGTTTGCCGTTAATGGTTTAAGGAAAGGATCTCAGCGGGAACTTGAAGGCTGAGTGTTTTTAAACTATCGTTTGTGGCGCGTAAAAAAAGTTAATAATTGAGACCGATGCGATGTTAGGATTAACCCCTTTGGGAAAAAATGGGCACCTTTAATTTATTTAGATTTTTAGGAAATTACTCAATTAGAAAAAAAAAGGTAGGTAACTTAATACTTTCTCGTTTATTTAGTAAAAGTTACAAACAATAAAATAAAAAAATAGTATTGAGTGTGGCCTCCTCTGGCAGAATTAGTGCTGCAATTTTTCGTACAATGAAAAATTGTGGGTGTAATTTTTTTCGTAAATGGGTAGTTTATGGGTTTATTATGGATTTATTTAGGTACACTTCTTAGCGAGTTATACCGTTTCACCGTTAGAAGGTGGGTAACAAAACTTAGTGCAAGGTCATTCGGACTTCGGATTGAACTAACATGAATGCAAGCAAACACACATTGTTCGATGAATAAAAGTTCGTCAAAATGCAATAAAATGGTCACGTCTAAACAATCTACTAATTCCTTTAGAGCTTATAGTTATAGAAAACAAATGAACCCATTTATAGAAAACAATTCAGCACTGTTTTGTCAGAACAACTTACCTAACTTATAGCGCAGACATAAACAGTTACGTGTCCAACATTGCATTGGTGAAACTATGGATTCCATTGCTATCAAGTCATCAAGGTATAAAACAAAGATATCTGGTTTTGAGATTGCGGATAAGCCGAGTAATATAGATTATTAGAGCAAACTAAATCAAGTGTGAAAGTCCTAAGTGACCCACTGTTGGACTAGTTTTGTTGAGAATTTGTACTGCAGCATTGTGTATCTGATTTATATAAATTATTTGTTATGTAAGTGGAGACAATCGAATGTTTTTGTCTTGTTTACGATGCAATTGATCGTCAGATAATGCACTATAATGGAGCACCTAAATTAAAACTGATTAAAGTTATTGTTATTTCGTCGTGTTATTAAAATGTGAAAGTTTTAGTTAGCCAAATATTTATTATATCGATTCTTGATAGGTACCTAGGTCATAAGTCATGTCAAAGCTCGTGTTGGTTAGATTTTTTTTATTACTTACCTATACAATAAATTCAAAAGCAACTGATTCACCTGATTAAAAACAAAAGCCGCATCTGTACTTCAGTTACCTCGTTTTACTTAACCCCCCTACTCATAAACGCCTGTTAAACTAATGCTAATTACCATGCGTTTGACCTTATCGTTTGTAACTTCTTGTGATTAGGAGAGTAAGAAGCATTAAACTAATTTAGTTTACACCCTGCTTTCAACTTTCCAACAACTTGTCAATGACACGACTCTTTGATTGGCAATGTCAGTAATTGCCTATAGATATGTACAAATTGAGATTACATTTACTTACTGAAGGCTTAAAGTAAACCTTACTGTATGAACAGAGTACTCAATGTCTAAAGCTCATAAAATATCAAGTAGCCATTTTCTGAGCTCACGACAGTTTAAGTTTCATAGTTTAATTATACGCTTTGATGTAAACGGCTAGAAAACACTTCTTTACGAGTACTGTGCCTGAATTATTTACGAGCTGCAATTAGAGATCTTAACGGTATGAAGGAATTCAGTTTCAAGTAAACTGAGATAGCAAGCTACAAATACTATCGGTCTATAGGTCTATAAAGTATCACTTGTAGTGAGTAGAAACCAGTGAATAGATATAGATTGCGCGCTACAAAGGTTTCTGATCGGAAAATTATGATGCCACGAGTCAATGTATAATAATGTTAGCCTTTGAGTACGATCAAAGGAATGGTCAACGCAATGATACTGCCACATAAACAGTACAAGTAACGCCACCAGCCTTTTGAACAACTTGCCTCAATGACGTATATCGTTTTAGATTTCAGTATAGACGACCAAGAAAGTCCTTTACTACGCTAATGTACAATAACCATCAAATGAATCAACAATTTTACTTCTTGATTTTTTTATTTATTTTCACGGTAAGTATTACCCGTTAGAAATTATATTTTCTAAACGATACTTAAAACTAAAACAGAAAAATCCGAAAAGTATATTCTCGGAAATTCCGTGATGCGTGCTTTTACCCTTCGCCACCCATGGCAGGTGAGTAAGCCTTCGAATCCCGAATTCGGGTATGATTCCCGAATCCTGGCCATAGTTTTGCTTTCCGGATTTTTTTGTGTTCTAATTTTCAGCATCGCTTAGAAATCTAAGGCACAATGTCATTTGTAAGGCATAAAACATCAGAGGCCGTTTTCACCCACAAGTCAATGTGAACGAAGTGTTTGCCACAAAAGAACTTTCTTAGTCGGCTATGCTTAATTTTATTTCCTCGAAGAAGCTATTTCCAATTCCTATGTAGGTACCTACGGGTACGGGTACAAAGAGGGTGCAAATGTTAAACATACGCACTTCACGCATGACAACGTCGAAACTAATATGGCGGTCAAACCTGATACAAGCACCTGATACCTTCCCAATATGTTATTAACACCGAAATGAACTTCTTCGCTGCATGAATGGGAGGAACCGACGAAGGCGATCGTTAGATACGGACCGCGCCAATGTCGAATCCAATGCCACACATTGTTCGGTCTCGGAAGGAAGTGGATCCAAGCGTTTTGTTAGTGCTAAAGAAGCCCACAACATGTGGTGGGTGTTCTATGTGGAACAAAATGACGTTAGCATATGAAGTTAGACGAGGTAGCCTAGTAGTTAGAGAACCTGCCTATGAAGCCTCGATCCCCGGTCGGGCAGATATTTGTATGAAAAATATGGAAGTTCGTTCTTGAGTCTTGGACTTGGATTATTAATATCTACTTATCTATATTTGTATAGTATATTATATTTATATATTTGTATAGGACCGGTCCCAGTGGAGAGCCTTGGGGGAGGCCTATGTCCAGCAGTGGACGTCTTTCGGCTGATATGATGATGATATTTGTATAGTAGGTACCCCATAGCTTTGCTTAGTTTGGGACTGGTCAATTGGTGTCAATTTTGTCCCAACATATATTTATTATTAAGTATTATATTGTTGTTTTGAATCCCCTTTCCACCTATACGCCCACAATCATGCTAAACATAGCCTTTAGGTCTTGTTACCTTAGGTGATCTCTACCATCTACCCCGTAAGTAAGAGATAAAGACGTGTTTTACGTATGTAACCATACTTTATTTTGTAGCGGCCAGGACCCAGGCTGCTGATGATAGTGGGTTTCCTGGCGATGCCTTTTAATAAAACTTCGATATTTTTCGACTGTGATATATTTTAGGGTAAGTACTGGTACAAACAAAAGTGCCTATTCGCTCTAGTGGATTCGAAGCAAGTGTTTTAAAAATTACCGTTTAAGACGGGTACAATTATAGACAATAATAATATTTTTTTGGGTATATAAGAGGCTGTTATTGGTTACAAATAAAAACTACGTCACGCCCTCTGTCGTACGTTCCGTTTCTACGTTTGAAGTTATATAAATTAAAATATTAAAATGAAAACAGTTGCGTTCGCAACAATTTAATTTAGGATGAGAAACCACAATAATGTTATATTGCGGCTCGTGAACTGTAATCTCTTTACGATTTGTACTAGAGTAACAATTGACGCCACGCAAATAAAGTGGCATTAAAACAATTTTATTTTGCGGCTGCCAAACTATTGCACTGTACTGTTTGCTAGGTAAGAAATAGTTGACCAGCCGCAAAATAATGTTATTGTGGTTTCTCATTCTGAATTAAATGAAGTATACCTATGTATGATATATTGTTGAAAACTTGGCGTCGAGGCAATAATAACCATTAACCAAAAGATAATCTACACAAACAAACTTTGCAAGCGTTGCACAAAAAATTATCGATACGGCTCTGTTTGATCCATACACGTAAAAGATACCATGTGGTCTACTTGCAATATAAAGATTATAATAACAAAGCACAATGAAACATAATTGTTATCACATCTGATCATGATCACTATAAAATTTATTATACTAATATATTCAAACAATTCATTACATATCTTGTGTGACTGATGCGTCGATCATTTAGGTTTCCATATAAGGTTAAATTATCTGCAATAATATCTTTTACCTGAGTGGGTGGTGGGATTCGCCGGGCACCAAGTTGGAGGAACTTCCTTAACTGACTCATCAATGTCGAAACATTCTCAGTTCAAATGTATTCCAGTTAGTAGAGCAAGGATACAAAGAAAAAACAAAGTTAAAAATTGCAAGGACTTAAAATTAGTACTGTTGTAATCAAAATCTTTATTAATACTAGAGCTATGCAGTAACGTATTAATATGACTTTACCGCAAGGACGCTCCAAAGCCTTCCAAGCATTTCAAGGCATTAAAATGTTGCAATATCCGTGAGACAACGTACTAAGACAAACATTTGTATAAAACAGATCGGGCCTAAACAAGCCTATAGGTGATAATTTCTCACGTAACAAGGCCCCCACCACAATAACGGCATCCATTTTGACGAATACGACGTCATTACAACTGAATAGCCCCCTGATGAAGAGCTTAAACAAGCGCGTCCAGAGCCCAAAGGTAATAACGGCCAGGCTTTCACCATACCATTGTTTCCATTTCATAATACGGTTACGTATAAACTTAATCTGCTGTAGAAAGTTTAACAATTGTATCATGTTGGTATTGATGAGGTGGTGGTATTGAAAGGCTTTAATCTGAACATTTATCAACATCTCCTCATGTTTCATTGTTATCAAGTGAGAAGCTAGAATGTTATTGGAACAATTTCACGCCCCATATGATGACGCATGCGTTTCATTCACGTTGGTGTTTAGGTGGTTTGATGGTTCTAATCAGAGGCTGTTTGTTTTTAAACAACATTATGCCGCGATGCCGCGATGCCGCGTCATTACATGACTTTCATTACAACGTTTTCAGCACTTACTGTTATAATTGAGAACCTTTACGTAGACTTGATTTTCCTACATAGAAACGTTGAACTCTCTATTTATTTATGAACAATGTGGCTCTGTCTTTCCGCTATAACATCCTAGAATGGTGATAAATGAAATGTGCACCAATTGAAAATATTTTGGTAATTGGGCTTGCATCTTCATGTAAAGGAATTTGTCTTAAATTCACGATTTGAAGGACTTAAATCTAGATTTTAATGTTGTGTTTTCTTTGTTACAGCTTAGGTCCGTTTGAGACGCTTTCGGGCGGCGAAATGGTGTCTCGAAGGCGGATTCTGTCGCGTTCCCGTGATGATCTGTCGCAGGCAATCGCCACACAGATCGAAGAAGAAGAAGATATCTGGTACCAGAAGGACAAACTATACAAGGTAAAATATTTGATTGAATCAGCAGCACAAATTAAAGTCATGCATAAATTTTGAGCATGAATGTGTATGTGTATCATAGACGTGGAGTGGCGACTTGGCTTGCCTATAGTTTAAATTCAGGTATGTGTCTTTATTAAATAACTTTGGATTTCTGAATAATTTTGTGCAATTACCTACGCACATCTTTCTCCAATTTTTTCTTGCTGCATTTCTCATATCATTGTTCAATTCTTACAGAATGATCAAGTATTCATCTATCTTTAAGGCATACATAATAAACAAAACATTGATAAAACCGACGTACCTTGAAAACAAGCACTAAAGAAAACAAGCAATAAAAATCATAAAAGCGATATGGCTAATCGTATCAAACTTTCTAAGAGTACGCATCAATCAAGCTATCGAGTTGGTTCACGGCTCGATACACATGTAATAACACAAGCGTAGCTGGTAAATGATACCCCATGATACGGTGCAGCCCGTATTATGTCAACGTATTAGAGGAGAAATCTTGCGGTGGAGGCGGATTAGGGGAAAAACTCCGGTTGTGGGTTGGAAAGTAGTATCAGATCGAGCATGTCACGTAGAACTATCTAGGTGATTACTGTTATTCTCTCCTATTTAACATTATACATTTTGGACGACGTAGAATACTCTTATTATTACCACTATCAATATTAACTCGAGGTACACTTTTTTTCGCAACAGTTGTAACTTAATCACTTGAAGACTTCTGATTTGTTGATTTAAAAGTTTCAAGTCCTATTCCACAAAAGCAGGTATATCTAACATAAAATTCATCTCTGATTTGACCAGATAATTATGTTGTAATGTTATTATTTATGTTTGTTTATGTCCAAGGTCATTACTTGCTAAATATACATGAACATGTTTGTTGACCTCTCTCCACGGGTCATTTTGATATACCACTTCCACTACAGGAAAGGCTAACAACTTTTTATACCAAATTTATATTGCCTAAGCAAAAGGTTACAGGTTATTTGAGAAATTAATATTAAATGATAATTAGTTAATAAGAGATTCGCCATCTTAGCCATTAATATTATGTCAGTAGTACGCAACTTTTATTATGTTTTGTGTCATCAATTTGTAAGTACTTCTATTTATTTTAAAGCTCCCCTTATGCGTTAGTTTCAAATATCTTATTTTATTAGGTCACAATGTGAGTAGGAGTGAAGTTCTGTCATTTCACAAACACTTTGTCTTAAGTAGGTATTTAGAGTAACTGTCAGTTCCATTCCTAGTCTCATTGCGGTCTAATAATCAATGTGGGTTAAGGTCTGGGAATTGCATTTATTCTTCCACGCCAATTTTATAGCATGATTACAAAATTTTATTACATCTATGAAATATAGCTAACCTACTAACAGATATTTAACACAATTAGAAGCCTGAACACTCTCTCATATTATTTAATTGTTCCGCATGCATACTATATTTTCCTTCCCTTTGTCTTTGCCTGCGTTTTTGCAACCGTTTCCGACTGTCTACTGTTATTAAGGACGTGAGAACGTCGTATTGTACAATGCAGTGATGTTGCTTACCGCGTTACATTTGCTTTAAACATCTCCATCGATAACGTGGCTTGTTCACAATCCATTGCGGCTTTACTTGCTGTAACATTTGTATCCGTTTAATAAACGGCCTCGCATTAGAAACCACTTTTTTGTTTTTCTTATAAGATTCTTTAACACTTTTATGAATATCGTTACCGTGACTTATGATGCTAACAACAGTGAAAGTTGACAGTGCGTTGACGTTTTTTAAAACGTCTACTAGTACAATATTCGTGACTTTTTCTAATTCCTTACTGACAACAATCGCTTGGTCATTCACATCAATGCAAAATCGGTGGAACGAATTCACAATGGCAGCCCTGTTGACATATGATTTTAATCTCCGTCATTTTACAAGAAAAATAGACATTAAAATGCAATAGGCAGGTAATAACAACATCACAAACAAGCCCCAAAAAAACATGTCTGGTACACGTTCCAGTTTTGATTCGGCTGTGATTTTTGGCAAAAAAAAACAATAGAGCGTTCAAAATTAATAGGTTTTAAAATGGAATTTATAGCGATGCCAGTAATTTTCATGCCCAATCAGATGACATACTCAATTAAAATTAAAACGATTGAGATCATCTTTTTCGAGAAACCACACAGGCCCACAAAAAGAAGATGCCAAATGTCTTTGATTACCCGGAAGCAAATTATATCATCACGAAAAGCATTGTTAACCATTAACCGCTACTTAGGCTGTTGTTTGCGAATATAGACTCGTGACCAGCTGTCAATCGCAAGGAGCTAGTCAACTCTGACCCATTGATCGACTTCGTGACCGAGGAATAACAACGCAGGCCCATTATGCCCGGCCAGCTGAACCCTATTACGAATGTAACTTGGACGGCAAGTGTATACGGCAGCTTGATTTACAGAGATCATTTTATTTGGTCAAGTCTAGACGCTTGACGTCTGACCTTAAGGTAACTAAAGCAATCGTTGGACTTTAAGATTCAGGTTTAAAATTTTGGGATAAACCTTAATGACGGATAGAAGGATATCGTGGAACTGTATCTTTATTTTAACAAGTTTGCAGAGTGTCGATTCACAAATTATGAATACAACTTAATTGAGTATTCAGAAAATGACAAATTGACAAAAAAAAGTTACAATCGTGGGTCAACGTGCTCTGAAAGAATTACAGGATACAAAATAAAGTCTCAAAGGTCACTGACCTTATTGACAATGAGGGTTAACAGAGTTCGAAAAGTAATACAATTTGTTGCAAATCATTGAAATACTTGAATCATCATTGAGACACTCAATGCATTGATCAAGATTCGCTTACTCAATGCAGTTAAGCGAAGAAGAATGCTCAAAAATGATAAACACATGCGACAACAAAGGCAGGGTAGAGTACGATAACATTTAAAAAATAAATAAATAAATTTATTTAATTTCATTTCATTTCTTCCGGTGCGTCTTACTGGGAATACTCCTACTCATGGGATTGATTCTTGAATGGATACGAAACCCGAATGTTGTTCTCGGAGCTCACAGACTGGAACCTATATTAGAATTTTACCAGTAGGCTTATTGTCTAACTCGCTCGCAATCGCCATCGTGTTCATTTTGACAGTTCTTGTATGAATGTGGCAGCTAGCTGATTCCGATGCCAATTGTCAGCCCATACATGAACTGTCAAAATGAACACGATGGCGATTGCAAGCGAGTTAGACAATAAGTCTACAGATCCACAATTTGAATTATTACAAAAACTATAGGTAATCAACTTTTTCTGTTCCCAGTTTTCTTTCTTAATTACAAAATTTTCTTTGATAACGCTTAAACAAATCTTAATTTTGCAATCTTGTCCTTTGCGACCTCCAACAAATTTGCTATACACGTAATTAAAGCGCCAGAGAATGTTGTTTGCAACAAGTTGTACTATTTATCACCGTACTTGGCTTCAGCACTTAGCCGGCTCATCTGACTTGAGTTCGGTCAATTATGTCTGCCAGATTAGTATTACTAAATCTACAGGCAAATAAGGTGTTCTCATCATAGTTTTTTGGTGCGTCGAATGAGGTTAACGTTAAGTTAGCATCGATGGACAAAATGAGACAGGCTAATAAATTAATGACGAAAACATCCACAATAAAGTACAGAGATGGCTTCTTTAAGAAAACAGCGAAGGTTGCCGTCTTCTTCAAATATTTCACACTTCAATTGGACAAGGTCCAATCTATGTCTGTGGTGGAATTCTAACTGCAAATTATACAACCATGTCCCTATAACATGGTTGGCGCTGGTCACCGGCGTTCACGCACTGAATGTCGCAACGTAACTGACACCTGTGATTGGCCAACTACACCTGTTCGACCCGTTAATTTGTGACAACATCGTCAATGACAATGTTTACTTTAACTCTTATAACAGATTCTTCATGTTTTGCGATGCCTGAATTTGTTCAATTTACCTTGTCAATTTCGACTATGGATTCTTCAATGTCATTGTACTCTTCGGAAATGTTACGAATCTAATTGAAATGTTTTATAATTGAGCGCGTCTCTAGGTATTTTATATTCTTAGATTCTTCATTGAAATTAAACCTTCCATCATTTAGCTTTTCTATTCTACTCTTCACGAAACAATTCTTAAAATCATTGCGTTAGAAACGAAATTAGATGAAATTGTTTAGGAAGTTAGTCCCTTTGGCTCCAGTTTCGTCATCTTAAACGCTGACTGTAATTGTTGTGGACGGCTTAATTGCACTTACCATCACGACTTTGTAGGCTTCTTACAATATCCGCTTGCTCGTACACGACGTGAGATGACAGTGAAAACTTTATATTATAATTTTGTTATTTCTATAAGTATTTTAACTTCAATAGAAATAATATAAACGTCCATGTTTAGAACCTGTTTAAGTAGCAACGAAGTCTACAAAAAACTCGATAAACTCGCTGTATTTTGTATTGATAATTTACATAAAACATTGCAACACCAACTGACATCAATTAATACCAGATAACAGTCCGCCATCACACTGCAACTAATCTATCAAACATTATGCATTAATATCAAAATAAATTTTCCATGCAACCAAATTTGGCAATCAATTTAAGATTAGCTTGATAAACTATTTCAAAATTTACATCCTTTCGTATTCTAATACATCATTAAGGCTATCTGACTCCGCAAATACCACACTCCTTAATATGGTCGGCTAGTGATGTTACCGCAAGCAAGACAGGTGGCCGCATCTTCATGTCATGGGTCAACATTTGACATTTAAATAGTAGGCAAAAGTGATATTGCGTCACACGTTAGACTAGCCAAGACTGAACCTTTCGTAAGATATGAATTGTCACTAGTGAAGCTACCCGCTGATATTTCGTTGCGTGCAAAGTAATTACTCGTTAGAAAAGGTCGTTCCACCGTAATTGAAGATCACAAATGATGTCTCTAAGAGATAACATTATTGTTGCATTAGTGCAATCATTCTAACTGCCTCTTTTGTAGTTAACGACAATGATATGGTAAATGTTCGGATGGTTATGTTAAAATCAATAATACTAATGAATTCTGCAATTATTTAATTTGAATCATTTGTCATGTATACGCCTACCATTGTACTGTAATTTTAATGAACTGATTGAATTCATATTAAATGGTACAGTTTTTAAATTAAAATATGCGACGTGATATAAGAAAGATCCTTGAGCCGTAAATAATGTGGGAACAGAAGGTGTGCGAGGTGTCCTTGCACGAACAGACGTTTTCAACAGCAAGTGCCCTGCGTATCCGGCTGGCGACCGAAATAATTGTATGCTTCAACGAAAAAACAAGTCCTTTTGACATCGTTAACTTTGCAAGGGGACTCGCACGAAAGGTGAATTTATGAAAGATCTTTGAGTGAGTTTGGTCACGCATCAGCGTATCTTTTGATGAAATGTTATGATACCCCTCATTGGCCTCTCATCCATCAAAACATTTTGCGAAATGACATGCACTTTTACAGTTCATTACATGCCACGTGCTTGAAACATCAATGTCCATTCAATTTTATATTCTTCGTTTCTCATGCTTCGTTTCATATTTATTTTTCCAATGAGCCCTTAAAAGAAATTTGCGATATACGCCGTAGGGGGTCATATCTGATAAACGTTACGTTAACGAGCCTTCATCTTTTTCTGAGATACGCTTTATACTGATATCGTGCAGAAATCATGTGACATTTGACAGCTATATATGGGTCTGCTAACTCATATCCGAAGAATATGGTTCTGCAGCAAATTCCTTAAGGCATGTTATCCTTTTCACTGAAGGTTTACCTTCAATTGACATTTAATTTAACTACGACCTCGATTAAAGTTCATCGGAAACGTGCCGCATATCGGAATTGGTTAATTTGTTTCTTTATCCAATTTCGTAGAACTCGTCATTTACCACAACCCGATCTTAATACCCACTGAGACACGAAGACAGTAAATTCACGAACGCATTCTTTAAAATATTAGTATACCTAGTAATATTAAAACGTGATTTTGTATGCGAAACGAGTACATCAATTTTTACCCTTATTACCAACCTTGCCTTCCCCTCCTTGAGTGACTTGACGGCCTTCAATAAAACTTGTTGCTTTTTAGATCGTTGTATCTTTAACTTGAGTCATTACTTAATTGAAGAAATTAAGTGTGCCACTTACTTCAAGTGTGAAGCTTTTACTTACGTTATCTACATAATAGCATATCCTTATCAAGCTGAGTTATTATCATCTCAGTTAGCTTACTGTCTACGCCGATTCCAGTTTCACTTTTTAGCGTCTCTTGAGTGAAAGTCGATTTGTGTTCCCAACTCTTCCTTTCATCTCGCTCGTGCTGCATAAAATAATCATAAAGTCAACCAGTTTGATGGAGACACTAATAATTCTGGTTTCTCCAAAACAGTTACTTCTTTCTGAATGTCACATGCTTTTATGATAAACATCTTGAAATAAGGAAGTCTTAATGGTATCATCAGGCCACTGCAAAGAATACATACGGAATTGTCTTTTATAACAAATATATATGTCACTATAGACCGACCGCTTAAATGAGTCCGTCTCGGTTGGTCTATAATTAGTTTTATTTTATTATGCGTTTAAGTAAGAAAAAGTTACAAATATGGCTGTAAGTACTTAACCATTTTAAGTAATTCAAGTCATACGTACAGTCTTAACAACGTCCTTGTAATCATATCAAAGTCTAAGTACCCTCGCCATACAAGACAGGAGCCGAGGCGATCGGGTGAACAGGAAGAGAACAACTTTCATTTTCACGCACCTGATACTTGTCCTGTGTCTTTGGCTAGAGAATAATGCACCGTGCACCATTCGACTTTGAGTCCAACCTTGTCATTAAAACGCTTATAGTCTGCAATGCACTGGTACCTACAATTTAAATTCTTTTTAGCTTAGTAAGAACGTTTATCTACCTTAACAAGATATAAACTTGGTTATCTTGACGTTAAACTCAAATAACCTTTTTGCCTCTTGCTAAGTAGACTCGAAACTTAATCGTGTTTTTGTTAGATAGAATTAATTACGTAATTGAGGTAATCGAACTCTCAGACGAATCTTCACGATCGGTAAGAAACTAAGATAAACAGTTGGTTGAAAGTAAGTTAAAAATGTTTTACAGCTCGTGGCCATTTTCGGGAGGCGGTTTCAAATGTTTCAATAGAATTACCTCTTGAAATCAAATTTGCGTATTATTAAATGACCAGTTATTTTGTATGTCGGTTGCTTCATAATCATTAAATTACAAGTCTTTGCCCGGACCCTTAAATTTACGTAAAACCCTTTCGCTTTTGCTCACGACAATGCGTGTGCGGCGAACATGCGAACTTATTTTCACACGGCGCCGAGAACGTTGCTAAAACACTGAGCCATCCTAGTTTCTCTTTATTTATTAGTGAAGTTTAAACATTTAACTTTGAACGTCGTTATCTGCTAATCACATAAATAATACAAACTTCCCGTTTAATTTTACGAAACTTAAATATTATTGTAAAAAGTTGGACTGCTTCTGTAAAATTAACTAGGGACCCATCTTAACACCACAACAGTAGTTTATTTGAAGCATTCACGTTGCTACAATTACCCAGTTATCTTGCTTTCTCGTTACGCTATGTCAACAATAGAACATTAGTTTCTTTCTTCACTCGGCGCATTTGTAAAATCGTTACCACTTTGCCAAGTATACTTCTCGTATCCCATTTTAGACGCCTGTTTTTGCTTCTACCTTATTATCCTTAATATCTAATTTTACTGGACGTGTCATGCTATCTCATTTCGTTTCCTAACATAAGTTCTTGATCTTGACTTCAGTGACATGACCCCATCATTTTCATCAATGCACGTGTCGCTGGCGTTCAAAAAAGCATTTAACTTTACTTACTAGTAACTTGTTAAAAAACTTTTAACTTCACACCATCAATCAATCAACATCAGTCGTTGACAACAACACGAGTAACGTCCGAATGATAATAAATCCTAGCAGAAGACAAAGATTTAAAAACCTTAATCATCAAAGCGGCTCTTTAAAACGCATGGTTTTTTCAACACTTACATTTTACACTTTTAACGACTTACAGTTTATTACTTTTGACGTATTTGCTTCATCATTCAACTTGTTTGCATTGGAATTCGATAATATAACCATTTCAGATTTGTCTAT
This sequence comes from Pandemis heparana, assembly GCA_963854515.1. Taxonomy (NCBI): domain Eukaryota; kingdom Metazoa; phylum Arthropoda; class Insecta; order Lepidoptera; family Tortricidae; genus Pandemis; species Pandemis heparana. Next base: position 14,622,436 of record OY978007.1, on the reverse strand, counting down.
AAAAGTTTGCTAGTTAGGTAGGTACTAAAACATTACAAAGAAACTGGTTTAGGCAGACACCATGTTTTTTTTTATTGTTATTCGTTTTATTACACTATCTGCAACGTCGTTAGTATTTTCCGGTCTATTATTATTAAACTGGCTAACACCCACGGCTTTGCCTCAGTTGCCGATATTTTCCTCATCATTAATTTTTGCGTAAATCAAATTTTGCGTACAGAAATTTACTTTCAGATTTTTGTTTTCATTTCAACGGTTTTCCCGTTGGATTTGGGTTTTTAAAATTATACTGTCAAGTTTTACTTTCAATAAAAAAAACATACTTAATTTAAATGACTAAGGTAGTTAAGGGACTATGCATTTCATTGTTTTTGTAATTTAATGTGTAATGGACCGACAAATTTATGCTTAAAACCTTTTAATATAGATGTACATGACATTACAATCTAATAAATAAATAAATAAATATTTTAAATGAAGATTTTTATTTCGAACGATTATATCTCTGTAACAGTGATCTTATTTATGATATCAACAAGTACAATGTCATCCATAATTCTTTCCGATTTGTATTACTCCGATCTGTCATACATAATGAGAACGCGGTATCCTATTGACTCATCAACGAGCTACATATGTCACATTTGTACTATTGTAGACTGGACACGCATTACTAATTTACCTGCACGCATTAAAAGCACATTAGTGGCCTATTGTCTTTGGATTAAAGGTGAATTTTCAATGGATTTCGGTTAGGTGTACACCGTGACATATGTCAAACGCAACACCTGTTACGTACAAGTGACACGAGTTGACCGTTTTGAGTTCATTGTGATGATTTGAAAGAAGCTATTTCAAAAGGGAGTTGCTATTTTAGGACAGCATTTAGACCATCTTGCGTTAAAGGAGTAGGTAGTGTCAAATGTAGTAAATTTTCAAATATCACGTCTCAGTGTGACAAGCAATTTAAGTTACTACTTTATAACGTAAATTGGTTTCAACTAGTCTTGTAACTTGGCCAATATTTGATTATATAGAAGTCAAAGTAGCCGTTTTGGTATTTAACGAAGGTATTTGCAGTATCCTCGACTGTAAAAGGTCAGGACTTCTTGGAATAGATCTAAGCTAAGTCTAGTGAATGGGTAGGTAGGTTGTAAAGATGACGACGGTTTCGCAAACTACTTAAACTATGTATATTTCGGAAGGTCATACTCGTGGCATTAAGGATTTTGTTTCAAATCGCTTTTGTGTCAAAACGATAAATTATTTGGTTTATGGGCGTTTCGAATCCACGCGGAACTCCTAATGTTCCAAATATTGCCGACACTATAATTATAAATTTTGATAAGTAATGGAGGTGGGTTAAATATTGCTAGAAAAAATATGTTTTGACGTTTATATTTTCATTCTACTTAGTTACTACCTTCTACCACACAAGCGAAGATCGTGGGGAAAAATAATTAAATAAGGAAGGACTACGCCTTTACAATTTATCGATAACTAACAATTTACCATAGATACTACCTACAAAGGTATTTAGTATTTCCTGCTAAGTCTCTTTCGATACTGGGTATTAATAATTGTATGACTAAAGTACTTGTTTCATGTAGTAAATAATCCACGTCACTGTCTATGGTCAGTCATAATAGTTGCTCTACATCATTGCATATTCCAAAGGCCATCAAGGGATCATCAAGGCTGCTCCACTTGTCAAGTGCAGACACAACTTGTCAACATTCACAAAAACATGTTTTATTCATAGGAATGCAGTTTTCTCTTAATTATGTTGCTCGACTTCAATTAGATACTGTTGTAGTTTGTTGCAAATTAAAAATAGTATACATTAAAAGTAGTAAAATACCCAATGATTTGTTAAATGTCGATAACCTCTCTGTTTTCGATTAATTATAGACAACACATAATCTCAAAATCAATTGCACCCTTTTTTAATCAATTTACGGTATGTACAGTTGGAACGACTTAAACGAAACTAAATCAGATTATTAGGTACATAATTAATTATGCATTTATGTAAATCAAATAGTGACCGGTACGATGATCATGTACTAAGTGACCATAATTTAACTAAACAGAAACAAAGCATTTCAGTGCCATCAAACGCGAATAATGATCAAAATCACGGAATAGGTCAAAACAAAAGTTTCTCTTCAATGTGGTCATATTTGAGCCTTTACATTATTACACAATTTGACATTCGTTTTCTATATACATGTTCTCTGTCATGTTTTTATGAATATAGGAACATAATACGTGGCTCGCCAGCCCAAGAATGTAGACCACGGAAACGAATTCGAACGACCTTGCAAGGCCGCTGTTTCTGCAAGCGCTCGCTAACATTCCCCTCTTGAATTTGATCAGAAATAAACGCAATGTTGCTTTAAATAAGTTCACTTGGGTAAGAAATTGTTGCAAAAAGCATGACTTATGATTTTGCGATTTAGAAAACGAATTTAGTGCCTTCATTTTGATGTTCAAACACACCTGTGGTTAACTTACATTAATTCTACTTTCAATCTAGAAATATGTATGAAAACTAAAGCACTTAGCGATAATTTTGGTTGTCTAATACGTCTTTAACATTTTATTCGCAAATTAGAATGGGTTTAAAAGGCCTTGCGAAAATGTGCATAAAATTTGCACAATAAAATGAATGATTACAATAAAATAGAGACTGACAGATTCATTATGCAGTTAGATTTAAATTAGCGTGACTTATTACTAAGCTACATCAAAATATAGAAAACTGTGATGTTTTTCTGAAGTTCCTACACACCTTTTATAATAACTTATTTCCTTTTCTTATTCTAAAGGTCATCGTAATGCCATATGACATACTCTACTAGTTAAGTCAGTAAAATATGATGATGACAGAATTAATAAAAAATGAATAGTAGTTAACTATAAACACTCAATTCACACAATCCGAATGAGTTTTGTTGTTAATAGTCACGCTTTTGTTCACAATCGCGCCTGTAGATACGATAATAGACGCTGATGATTGTAACAAATACTAATTCTTCATTCGTTTGATTACCTGCTTTGTTCTGTTGAGTTATTAGCAAATCTTCTTGCTTTGTCCGTAAGCCTTTGGGAATGTCAAAGGTTTCCGTTTTTCCTAATACCTGATGCATTCGACTCGTTTTGAAAACCTATGTCCCTTCGTAAAACATACTGATCGTGACCAGTGACAACTGACAACGACAGTGAAGTTGCATCATTCTGGCTAGATACATTGCCTTCACTTCGCTAATGCATTTGACACGATCTTGAATTACTTGGTTGCATTAGGCTGGAGCAAATGTTTGAACAAATAATTGATTTGGTACCTATAATTAATACCAATTTTTTATTACTTAATTTACATTTGGGATTCCAGCGCAACCCCAGGTTAGGTGTTTCGTTTCACCGTATACATAATATTTCTCGCATAAAACGCATATAAAGCAATATATTTATTTGTAATTTTATTTATTGTTCCTATCATAAAAATCTTTTTGTTTTATTAAATTATATATTTTGACTATTTTTGCCTTTAGTATCATCTGCTATTTTTTTCTTCATTTGCATCACAATAGCATACTTTGTCCAAGGACGGCATTAAACCAGTTATCATTAAAGAAACTTTAAGAAATCCAAAATTAACTTAATCATAACTTATTCGAGGCAATTTCTCGCTTCTCGTTCATTAGTTTCATCCGAAAAACAATCTAGCAGCTACGCGATAAAAAATACTTTCGCTTACGTTACTTCAGACCTTCACTTGAAGCTAGTGTTAATATCGCAATTTACGTTTGCACATATACACCACGTAGGTATAGAGTATGCAACTGAATCAGTAATGCAGTGTCAGTGTTGCTCAATAATATATGTGTTAGTTCTCGAAACTTATCACGAATTAGGTCTACATGATTCAAGTCGACATGATTTTGATATGACGTGAACGTATTTCTTGGTTGTGTCTTCCGATGTTAAAGTACAGAGCTTCTAGTTTCTTAATGTATTTTGACTGTTGCCATGTTTCGAATAAACAATGAAAAAGTACATTATTGGGGATGAGAGCGAGTAGTTTAGACAGTGATGCTCGATGCAGCTGTTGCACTTGCTCTCGATCTTAACAACATTATTTTTCATTCATGTTTATTCAAAACACGCCATGTCAAATACATTAATTAACTAGAATCACTGTAGGTATGTATGTACTCAACAAACACGCGTGGGCAGAGTACCTATATCAATCTTTCGCGCCGTTGCTATATGTAAAGGTAACTTGCGCAGAGGCGAGTAGAAGCCCTGTACGTAATCCGTAGTTGTTATGCAGCACAAGCTCGAAATTCATCGAATAAGGTAAGCGAGGTGTGGTCAGCCTTGGTACGTTACGACACACTTTTATATGCATTTATAATAACTTATCTACCTAAGAGAGGACTACGACATCAGTTGTTTTGTGAGAAAAGGAAACTGTAAAAATTTTAAACAATAATAAAGCAATTTTTACGATGGTGGCGCTAAAATCATCAGGAATTTTTATTTATTACCTAATGTGATGATTTATGAGGCTAGAAATTACAAGAGGCGTTTTAATTCGTATTATTAAATATGAAGTAAATGTTTAACCTATGCAAATATCAATGAATATTTAAATAAGGATTCTTTTCATAACTCAATGATTGATATCAAGGCGGCGGAAAGTTTACAAAAAAACCCCAGCTTTCTAATAAAATGACATAATAAACATGAGACAGAATGGCCTTAGATGGCAACAATATGCGGCTTTAGAGTACCATAAATCAGTCCAGTGATTAAGCATGACTGACTATGGAGCATATTCGCGTATAAATACAGAGCTGCCACACTAACGAGCCCCATTCAACAATGGTACCAACATACCGATCGACAATATAAAGCTAGATTACACGATCATGTTATGAATTGGATATTAGCGAAAGCGTTTGAACCATGTGGCATGATGGGGAGTAATGTTCGGAGGGTGACTGAGATGGAATATCGCAAATTGATGCACAATGACGGTTATAGAATGACTTTAAATTGCATTAGATGTAAATTCAAAGATATGTCTTCCGGACTGATTGGTGGTTTAAATGCGTCTGAAGTATTGAAAAATACTTTGAAGTCACTGTGGAACCATTAGGAAGTTTAGAAGATGTCTATTTTTATAGTCGATTGTTTATTTGGAGGGGAGGGATGTTGAATATTACCTGTTTCATAAGTACCTAGTTGTAGCTACACTTTATTATCTATCGCCGAATTGACAATTAATTGCATGTGGGCACGGTGCGTAGGTATCCTTAGCTTCAAGAACTATCATTTAAATAGGTAGGTACACAGTCATGCATTTTATACGTTGTCATTCTCGAATATTTCGTCAAACGAGTAAATCACTTTCAATTTTAGTCAAAACTTGTCTCCTGCTTTCACTCTTTACTTAATTACGTAAAACGGTTCATAATTAACACGGTCGCCTTAACGCGGTTAACAATCTCCGAAATCTTACTTCATAAAAGTTGAATGAAATTGAAAGTAAATTCACTATCAATGGCGTGGAAGCGGAAAGCAAAATGATTGCCATAACTGTGTAAGCGAGATACAGCATGCAGGGCTACCACAGAGCGCAAAAGAAGTATGAAATGTGGAAGAATCGTTGCATTAATTAAGTGTAACCTCTTTTGTAGTGACAGAGATTCTCTTCAGAAAAAAAAATACTTTAAGGGTCCAACTGCATCAAATGTAGGTTAACAAATCTGCTAATCTAACAGGCAGTGATTTACCTAAATGTGACGGGAAAGCAAAGGGAGAGTTCTTTTTTCACAAGAGAATTAGATTTTAAATTCTTACATTGTGTCGTAATATTGGAAGCTAAGATCCCATTGAACCAACTGGAGAAAAGGCAAATATTTTTAGTAAAGAGAAAACGTAGTTACTAGGTACCTATATTTTTTTATGAATTGTTATTTGGAATTTGGTTTGCTAACCCTGATTTGTATTGCCAGTTATCAAATGTCAAAACTTTTTGCTAAATGTAACGGTCTACCAAAAACTAGCTTCTTACAAAAATTTTAACTTATTGTTACACACACACGTGGAAAAACAGAGCTGCGTTTACACAGGCCAGTGCCCCCTTAAATTATTAGTCTTGAACAACAGCACCATTAAAAATGAACCTAATGTCTTGGAGATTAGAATCGTTTTATTCTGTAATAGCTTTTAAAGAGTTGCATGTATGTTTGTTTTTTGCTTTGGTGCGTAATTGTACCACTTTCGAATAGTTTTGCATGGTTTGGCCTTGAGCGTCGAACTATTAGGATCTTGGATTTGTGCATTGACATTCTATCACTCTACTCTTATTGAATAAAGCGATAACTATTCGCCTAGGTATTCCTCGAATACCCCTTCAATGTCAAATACAAAAAATACAGATTCCTACGAATCACTCATACATACAGGGTAGACAAACCCTAGAGTAACAAGATCTAAAGGTCACGTTAAGTGTCATTGTGGGAAGAGGAATCAAAAGTGATTGGTTGCTAGCCGCATCGCCTATAACATGATTCTTAAGATTTTCGCCAATTTATTAGATGGGCTTTAACCATCTGCGCTGGAAGAGAAGCAACTGGTACATTCTACGTTTTTTCTTTGCTACCAGACCAGCATGGAAGAACAAAAGAGGATTGTTACTTTGAAATAAATAAAGAGCTTAATATCCAACGCCCGAAATTGAAGGTCTCGTTATCCTAATGCGTATTAAGAAATCTAATCAAGACCAAAAACCAAAACATGCGTGCAACGTGTCGGTTACTAGAGCGGAACACACTTGCGCGCGCGCCGATGTCATCTCGTTGCGACAGTGTTGCCACACGGATTAATATCTAAATCTGCAACACCTTACAAAAAGACTTCAATCAAGGTCGGCTTGGATTAAAAAAAGATTTCTGTGTAATTGTAAGAATGCTGTTACTTTTCTATTAGTGAAGGTTGGGTTTTGCGGAATGTGTTTATAGGATTACTTTTTGCGTTATTTTAATTGTTCTTGAGCGTTTGGCACAGTACAAGTCAGTAGACTTACTATCGCACTTCATTACAAACATATAAAGGCTAATTTATTTTGCTCCTGCATTATGTCGGCATTGTGTGTATATGGGGGGTGTGTGTGCATTGTGGCGGACGTTCCATGGACGTTTTGGAAAAAGGCCAGGTCAAGAGTACCCGAAACCGACGAGCATGTATGAAGAGATTGATGAATGTGAATGAAGCGAAAGAGGTATGTCAGGATCGTAGCAAGTGGAACAAAGTAGTCTCTGCCTACCCCTGTGGGAAAGAGGCGTGACGATATGTATGTATGTATGTATGCATTATGTACCTTCACGAAAGTAGAGAGAGAAAGAAAGAGAAAGAAAGAGTTGTACAAGTAAACTGGTAGTCCCATTTAATATTCACAGCTCATTGAGCTATGCCCAAGTTTCGTAAAGCAGATATAACTGAATCAAACCATGACGTATGTGCGTGTCTATTTCAAAATTCTCTTCTGACAAATGATTTTCTTTGCCCACAGGAACACATACAAGAAGTGCTAGACAAATGGACACAGATTGATGATGAGATATGGGCCAAAGTGATAGTGTTCGAGAAGAACAGGCGCGTGGCCAAAGCGTATGCGCGAGCGCCGGTGCTGACGATCAATGGCTCCACCGACGGATTTGACGGCATGAGGTAAGATTACACTGATAAAGTTTACTGTAAAGAATTGGAGACTGAATAAAATTGACCATAACTTCATGTCGCGGAATTGACGTCTAATTGAGGAGATTAAACCCCTTTGTTCATAAACCCTCTGTAGGCTTCAATCTGCTAACCTAACGATCGTTTGTCCTTATCTAACACTTTGACATTTTACCTTTCACAGATAAGGACAAACGATTGCTAAGTTACCAGAAGCCTATAGAGCGTTTATGAATACTTAAGGGGGTTAGTTTCTTTTCAAGTATTACGCTACCGGATCTAGAATTTGATGAGCCTTTTTAACGAATTTGAAAACAGAGAGAGACGTCGTCTAATTGCTGGAATCCATGCTTTGTTAGTATTTGTATTTAAACCAGGTACTGCACTCTTTATTAGACAAAAAAATCAACTGCATTGTTTCTTAATGCCAGCAATAACCACAACCTCAAGCAACTAACTATACATAAAAGAAGCGAATATATATTCTTACTAAACGCATTAGCCAAATTCATGATAAATACTACTATTACCAAACGTCAAGACCCTGAAAAACTAAACAAAAGATTTCACTGTAAACTATAACAAACCATCAACTAAAGCGCATTGCGAAATGCCGCAGGCGACGCTCAAAGAACTAAAGCACTCGTAACCGATACAGTTTCTACCTAATCCCTCGTATTCAATTGCAAAATGTACTTCACTAAATATATTGTAGCTAGTATAACCGTAATAATTTAAGCCAAGCCTGTGGCACGTGGCTGCCCTACTTCTGTTATCTCATTGTTACTACCTCCTGGTTAATTTTATAAGTGGTTTACTGTGATCATTATTAATTGTAGTTCTGTTATCGTTACGCCAAATTACTTTTGCAAGTTCAATTGTTACCAATTGGTTTTAATTAATTTTTGCTGCGGTTCATTAGTTTCATTGTCATAGATTCTTTGCAATTTAGAATGAACAATACTGATTGCGATTCTGGTAATGTTTCGTGATTATCATTCATTGGTATTACTTTTGATTGTAATAATGAATTACTTACCTTCACTATTACAATAATTAATTCGATAATTTGTTACTGATGGGAAACAGTGATGTTTTAACACACGAGTACCTACTTGCTTTTCGACATCACTTTCAAAGTAACATTTTGGAAATGCTTATACCCCAACTTGCTAGTCAATTGGGGTGATCTTCCATTGGAGCTTAGACGTCCCAGATTGACCATCATATTAGTTAATATCCACATATCGATCAGCCCCGTATAATATGATTGATCTATTGATCTCTGCGCTACTTCACCCAAAAATAGCATCTTTAAATGTTTCTTTCCAATGCTATCTTGTAACTGTTTTCATCCGAAAAAGTCTTCACGTGTAGCTCTGCTGTCCCAACCAGCACACTTGTCTTACTCTTACGTATCATTAACCGTACTTGTTTGATCTGTTTAATTATTTCGCAACTGTTATAATTGCCATTGTGCAAGCTCACGAGCGGGCCCGTTCCGACCTACGTTGTTAAGACCTGTTATAGTCACGTTGTCGTGAGTCGATAAACTTATCGATTGTAATAAACATACCTCGTTCGTTACTAACGATTGAGAAGTCTCGAATGAATTGACAGTATTTCGTCAACGTGTGGTTGCTTCTAAAATTTATTTCACTATAAGAAACTTTTGTTAGTAAATTGTCTGCTCAAACGGCCGTTGACGTTTTGTTATTTGCAAGTGACATTGAACCTTGAGAATTGCTTGCGCCTTGAATTTGTCTATAAGTTTCATTCTTTACAGTTTGTTAAAATAGACACCTTATTGTTTTGACCAAAACGTAGCAATATTAATAGATAGTGCTCAAAGCTTACCATTTCAAAATATACCTTGACAGGTTTTATGACCAATTTGACCGTCTTGTGGGGGGCCATTACCCTAGAATTTTAACCAAGACGCGCTACTAACTTTTATCACATTTTTGTAACAAATTACTAAATTATTAACAATGTTAGTTGTCAGTTATTATTTGTTAAAAGGCATGAATTCTCGAGTCAAAGAAACGCAAGCGCAGCGGACCGTGCGCCCGGCAAGGTCGTCGCAGTTTCACCTGTAGGCGAATAATGACTTTATAAGATAATAGAGAGAGCATTTGCAATCACAAAACATCTAAGTAGCGAGGCGATGTCTGAATTTTAAAGACATACTTATATAAAATTTTGATGTGCACGTGGATGCAAGTTCTGCTGCCCAGCGGTAGGATTGGCAAGTGAGATAATAGTAGCGATCCGGACGGACCTTAACGAGATCTTACGACCCGCAAAAATGTTGCAAATATTCCTAATGTTATTCTTATTTTAAACTTCCTTACTCATAAAATGTTACAAACCTGTAATAGCGTATGTATGTTTTGTATAATATGGATATGTCTGGGGAAATCAATTTTAAAGAGGCGGAAATAAATACTTATGAACAATTTAACAACCTACAATAAGCTTAACAATCTTGCAAGTATTTTGCTTCAAAAATTAGCTACTCTCGATTCCCGCAGATTCTTTGCAAAAATCTCTATTAAGAGTAGCTGTTGAAAAAACCGGAATCATTGATCACTTTTAAATTCTATTATGAAAGAGAACACACACAATTAACGACTAATTACAACTTAACCTAGGATTATGTCGTGTTCATAAACTCGTGCGCAGTGAAAGTTCTTAGTTCTTACGTACCTGTCAATACCAACGCAATAATTAGGCAAGCATGCGTGCGGGCATCGATAAATGATTATGTAGCAGTTGCTTAAGAGGGCCAATAAATATCCTAATTGATATGATATTTGTATGATTGAGACGTGATCGACTGAAGTATAGTGACGGGATTCCGACTGGCTAGGTCAAGGTGGAACTAGATTCCCATGGAGTTTCCTAGTTAATGTCCAATTTTTAGGTATCTCATGCCACTGGCAAGTCAATTTTAATTAATTGATGTGAAACTTTCGTAGTTTTGTCAAGAAAACAAACCAAAATTTTCTTATAAGTAGGTATGCTTTGGAAACATATTTCGGGCAAACCTCAACTCGGTCTATCCTATATTTTTAATTAATTTTTTCACACGTTTAATCACGGATTAAATTATGGAAAAGCCAAAAGTACATCTGCAAATTTTATAATAATGATAACATTTTCACTTTTTTACATTATTATTTTTTACTAGCTTCTGCCCGCGACTTCGTCCGCGTCGATATGTTTATCGCTATCCCGAGGAACTATACAATTTTCCGGGATAAAAAGTAGCCTATGTTTTAATCTAGGGTACCAGCTATCTTCGTACCAAATTTTATCTAAATCCGTCTAGTCGTTTTAGCGTGAAGAAGGAACAAACATACACAATATTAGTAGGATGGGTAATGCTTTCTTATAAAAGTTTCTTTAGTTACAAAATTTTCTACGATTTTTTATCGTTTCGAAAATAACTAGGTACTTATTTCGAAATGTTCCAGCTTGCGCAAGAGTTCTAATTGTACGTGCATGGGGATCACGATTTTTTTTATCAACTGTCTTGTTTTATCTCCTTACATCGATGACCACGTCGCTTTGGGTGCTGAGTGTTATACAATTGTTTCACAATTCGAGATTATCTAGAGCTCATACTGTGACTTTCATAGACAAATGAAAAAAAAAAACTCATACTGCACAGATTTTTAAGGCAACAAATAGCAAACAGTTCAAACTGTAACATACAAATACTTTTTGTAGAAGATGAATTCTTACGTATTTACCTGAATCTTGTACACGAATTAATTTTATTTTACTAATTTTCGTTTGAAAATGTACCCAATGAAACGCACAAAGTATTTTGCGACGGATTAATAACTTTTTTTTTAACTTATTCGTTGCCACTTCCACGTTGCCAGTATTTTAAATGTTTGAAATATCAAAAACAAAAGATATTTACATTGGAAACTAAATAAAATTCCGAAATGGCAGCAGGCAGAGAAGCGAAGGCGTGTGCGCCGATGTGATCTGCAACATGGCATGTCTGGCGCAGCATAATGACACGGAAGTCGGTTGTCGCCCGCGCCTTAGATCATCAAGGTACTGGCAGGTTGCGAATTCAGTTTTAGAACGCCATAAAGTAATAAAAAAATAATATAAAACCGATTTTGAATAAATTTGGCGGCTAACTCCTTTGTTAGTTAGGAATTCAGGATGTATTTAAATGTTGTGTCACGATCGTCTTATTGCTCTAAATTGAAATGCTTAATGCACCTAAACACATTAAAAATTCGCTTACAAATCGAATTCTACTATTTTGATAACACTTTATATTTATAGTATTTATACCTGTTAGATAATTTCTTGTCATTTATGCGTAGGTTGGAAAGATGCAAAGAAACCCAATAAAATCATTGTGCATTCCAAACTTGTTAATGAGAGCAAAAGGGGCTTTTGATAGTAGGTTTAAAGATAAGTATACATACTTATGGTATTCTAACCTCAATGTGCAAATTTTTGTAAAGAATAAGGTGTATTATGTTATCAAATAAACCTGAGGTAATATTTTGGACATAATTTTGCTGATATTTTATCTCCAGTTCCTTTATTTACGATGAAATAGTTAAAAAATAACAAAAATAAGACGTTTTGAGGTTAGAATTTTGTTTACCAAATAGGACAGGTATTATGAAAATACCTCACTTATGCCGATACGAATGTGATGCCCTTTTAAAAAACTGTAAAACCATTGTTATTTAGATACTCATGATTCATTGGACCATTAGAGTTTTAAAACTGTCGATCCCTGTCTAAGCATTACTAAGTAACCATTCCCTTAAATTCCTGGAACATTACTGTAACTCGACTTACAGCTTTTATCGCCGCTAGTACGAACAGGGAAGTGTCGCGCGCTATCGGCTGCACACACACGAAAATCGCCATTTTAATGAAACGAACCAACTCTTACACCCCCCTTTAATTAGTCTAGATCTTGTGCTCTGGCCCTAACAACGGACAATAAAGATTGAACATTGGCTGCACTAATAATTAGGAGCTGTACCGGCCCTGATAGGGAAATGGTTTGCTTTCTCACTAGGGTTTAGCGTTAATTTTATGGGATTCAATTGGATTTATAGTGCCGAGTCTGTGCGGCTTTGTTTGGTTTCTTAATTTAGTTGGATGTTTTACATTACATTGTGTAATTATGACGTTTATTGTTTAAAACAAGTGTACTTACACCATTCCAGTATTATGATCTTAACCTAAATAAATCGGTGAGATTTTTTAAGACTAAAATACAGTATAGTAAAATTTACCCAGCTCCTAAAAAGACTAGTTTCGACCTTTCGGTCTGGTCGTCGTTTTCTAGATTTAATATCAAAATTCATCCCTTGTAACAAATAAATAAATATTACTTTTGAAAAATAAGTCGCATTTTGAAGATACCTATGTCTTTGATTCTATAAATCCCGGCTTTCATTTGTTTTCGTTAGCAAGATAACATTTCTTATCTGACAGTGCGGGCTGTAGTCATTTTAGCCCATTTTTGCGTGAAATAAGGCGACAGTGTGGCCATTCTCTGGCATTGTAAATAGAGCGATTGTTAACCTTAAACAGGCATTCATTTTATTTATCGCACCGCGGACTGCAGTATATTTCTGTATAGATAAGTAACTTAGAACGCGAGCAGTACGGTCAAGACACCCGTAACACTTTTTTTCTACAAAAATCAAGGGTAAAAATTTACGAGTAAAAGGCTAGTAAACACTGACACGGTATTAATTCAATTTTACTTGCGTGGGCATTAATATAAACAATTTATGTAACTGTTTATTCAATTTATTATTTAAGTTTTGTCACTGTGATTACTGTTTCCATATCTGTGTACTGTGGTACTGACAGGCGACCAATTCGACGTCCCCTTCAGTATATTTATTATTTTTAAAACTGAAACAATGCGTTGTAGTACTTAGAGGATAGCCTTAAAGAGAGTTTGGGGCGGGATAACTTTTATCTAGTCAATTTAAAGAGATTTACTACTGCTTTTACAAGGCGACAGTCTTTTACAACTAGGCGTCCATTGATTTTACTGTAATTACCATAAAGTTGAATAGGTATAAAAAAACTTAGCCCTAACAATTGGCTATTAAATCGTTTTTTAAATAGGCAAATTTAAACTGAAAATAAATGCGTGGGCGTCAATACGCTCCAACTATTCTAGGTATTTAGTGTCAGTGGGTTTCTTTTTCACCGCAATCGTTTCAATACATACATACATACATACATACCTACATATCGTCACGCCTCTTTCCCACAGGGAAAATCGTTTCAATAAAATGGAAAAGTCTGGTACTGTCACTATAGTCTTCATTTGTGCATTCCTTTTTACAGAAATGCCAAAACAAAAAAAAAACAATTAACAATTTAAAGGAAAAAAGAGTTATGACAAATGATCAATAGGTATGCGAAAAATAAATTATGGCAAACGATAGGGAACCCACAAGTCCATCAGCACCTTACGACTCAACTACAGACACATATTAAACACAAATGTCTTATAATCGAGGTACACACATTCCAACATCCACATTCGCATAACTGTGTTGCAACAGCAATAGCTGAATGTTATTGTTTATTGTGTTCTTATCGATATCTCTGCTTTGTTAGTTTGTGCGGAACCTGCGCATGGGCACAATGGCCGTAGGCCTTGCTTTTTGTCTAAATAAAGCGTAATAGTGTATAATTTGTGCGACATTGGCGTGGGTAATTATGATAGGTTGAGTTAGAAATGTATGTTTTAATAGGTTAGGTACTTAAATGCTTGAAGGAACTTGGTAGATTAGATTAGATTTATTTTTAACATTTAAAAATAATCGTAAAAGGATCCTCAAGTAGAAATAAAAAAAATGAAATTAAAAATAAAACACAATTAAAAATAAAACACAATTAAAAATAAAATAAAATGTCAAGACAAAAATATATAATTAACAACAAGTCTGCGGTATCTAAACGTCGTAAAGTACTTAGTTTTTCAATGAAGATTAAATAAATTAAACAAAGTCAAAAATCAAAGAAAACGGAAAATAGCAGTGGGTTTACACAATTGTGTTAAATATAAGTTTCTTACACAGTAAGTTTAAACAGTGCATAAGATCATTATCACCTCTATAATGGCACTATAGTTACAAACATGTAACATTTAACGGCTAAAGTATAGATCCTGATACACCCACGTACACAATTTCGTAATTGTCTTGATTGTACTACCACAATATAAATCCAGTAAGTAATCTGCAAACAACGTGTCGACTTACCACTAGTCCCGTTTGTAAATCACTTACTGGCTTTATACTAATGTGATACCGAAATCAAGCCACGCCTTGGCGCCAACGAATCCTACATCCTGATCCTTTATTAAATGTACAAAACCGTACCTTATCTCAGCAAACACAGGCACAAAATTGAATAATTGATTACAGTAACACCAACGCAACATTATTAGGTGGAATACCGTCAATTTTGCTTTGTCTGCTTGAATTAATTTAGTATTTGATTTAAATTTGTATGTGGATCTTTGTGAGGCATTCAAATCTAAGTAAAAGATTTTTTATAAGAAATTTTGTCAACGAAATCGCACGTCTGTTATAGTTTTTTGGCTGCAATTTCATTAACATTGTTGAGATGGAATTTAATGCTAAGATTAAGAAAAACGATTAGTATTTGGAAGAATACCATAGGCACAATTTGTATGGTCGTAC
Organism: Pandemis heparana; assembly: GCA_963854515.1. Taxonomy (NCBI): domain Eukaryota; kingdom Metazoa; phylum Arthropoda; class Insecta; order Lepidoptera; family Tortricidae; genus Pandemis; species Pandemis heparana. The sequence goes on along the minus strand of OY978007.1, from coordinate 14,606,948 downwards.
GCTAATTCGTACGCAGATAGGATGTACCACCTACTAGCTACGAAATGAAAACAAAAATCAGCATAAGAACCCGTTAATGAAGAACACATCTTATTTTATGGAAGGCAATTTTTACGCTGTTCGCTTCGTACCTAACTTGATAACAATGTGCAAAACATGATCTGTTTATGACAACGATGACGTATTTGTTTATTGTTCGCGTATATAAATCATATCTAGAGTCGCTTGGAAAGTAGGGCGACATTGAGGTAGGCTTTTGCAAGCAATCGCTGGTCAGTGTCAAAGAATTTGTCTCACTCTTGCGCAACGCGTGTGATGTGGGACGATAAAACGGAATAACAATGCATTAAGTGCATTAAAAGCCTTGTTCGTTTTCAACGGACGAGATTTATTGTGTTTCTGGAGGTCGCCAATATTCTTGTTGTATTTGGCTCCTCAGACCAAGTAAAAAGTCCTTATTTGCGATGGGTAAATGCATACGCGCTTCTGCGCGCAGTGACAATAACGAAGACGAAGAACTCTAGAACTCTCCTCCCCCGTCCTTTAAGACGGAGTCCTGGGAACGGCGAAGTGAGGTCAGTTTAATCTACACCTTTTTTTTTAATGTGAATAGGAAGGCAAACGAGCAAGTGGGTCACGTGATGGTAAGCGATCACCACTGGCCATAGACACCCGTACCTTAGCGTCGGCGTAAAGTTTCACGCACACTAGGCACAACTTTGCCAAAGTAAACTGGTTGAGGAAATGCACGCGGCAAGGCGTAGTTTAATTTTCGTCGTGACTTTTTATTTGGTCTGATCTCTATTCATTGCCCCGATTTTTGGAAGCACATCACTCGAAAGTGGTATAAATCTGTTTGTATTCAAAATTACAGCTCTAATCAAATTTTTGTCTAGTTCACATGATTAATGAGAGCTGTAACTATCTTCTAAGCTACTAGTTTTTTTTTTTATATATATAAGAGGGGGCAAACGACTAGTATTTCAAGTTCAGCACAATTTTTCACCAATTTCGAGTGGTATTTCCACACGTGCTTTCAAAAATCGGGCCCCATATCGGCTACGTAGGTACGGATGTGTAATATAATTTTACAGTAGCAATTGAGTATCTAAAATTATATATAATAGCAAAGTAATGAAAAGTCGTCTAAGCAACTGGCCGCACTTTAAAACAATAAAAAAAGATTTCTAAATATACCTTTCACTATAATTAGACACGTAAACCTTTATGGGCGGTTTAAACGCAAAGTATTTGCGTGCTAGATCTAATTTATAAAAATAGACGCTTCTAACAGCTCGTAAGAAGTCAATTAAGATTTAAATAATGAGAGCGCAACTAAGGTGATACGCCTAATGTCGATTGGAAGTGTCCATAAAATGGAACTTAGTTTTATATTAGCTCCTTTTAGTTTGATAAACCTGATATTTGAATCAAAGTATGTAATGTAACTCTGAGTAAAAAAACATTGGGTATTCAGCACAGACTAACCCCTTTATTCATAAATGCTCTGTAGGCTTAGCAATCGTTTGTTCTTATCTGTCACTTTGACATTTACTTTTCACAGATAAGGACAAACGATTGCTATAGTACATTTCGATGCTAGTGCGGAAAGTATGTCATTACTTCATGAGTCTCGAGATATCTTGCCACGAGCCGAGAGGCGAGTTGACAAGACTCGAGACGAGTGAAGAATTACATTTCCGCGCGTGTATCGAACGCCGATTTTCAATACAGTTGAGAAAAAAAAATACAATACAGAATAATTTGAAATAACTAATTCACAACACTTTGTCAACAAATGTTACTAACACTAAGCTTAACTTTAACAAAATGCTGTTAATTGAGCAAACCGGTAGGTTCAGTCCACAAATCTCGTCATTCGCGCTTTTCATTTCAAGTAAACAAAATAAAACTCACTTAACCTCAAAAATCTCTTTCCCGCCACTCAGCCGCTCCAGTTCTACGGGCAAACTCCCTCCCAGTCTCTTACCTCGACCCGCCATGACAGTCTGCTTTACCGACTCTACCCAGGCGTATCACCCGCGTTTACTCAACAACAGTTTGGAATTTGTCCGACAGATGGCGTTTAAGCTACAACTCATTTTAACAAAACAGTATTAATTTTAATGTCAATACAATAAAATTATCTCTGCTTCAGTTAATCTCCGACATTATATAACACTTTACTATTATTATCTTAGTATCATTATGTTCGATTATTTATTTGAATTGTATAAAAACAACTACTGTTGCCTTTAGAACCTTAAAAAGCATGGTTGCAGTTGGAAAAACGCCTGCAATTGGACAAGCGTTTCGACAGCTAAAATTCCGGTCCGTTCAGACACCTTAATAAGAACTGTTTTTAGGAATTCAATATTTTATAATAATAATGATGAAAAGGCTAGTAATAAAATATAAAATCTCAGTATTTTGATATTTTTACATCAATAATAGGTTTTTATTTTTATTACGTCTTGGTAAGACTAGCATTATAATAACTCTTTGGTAAGTAGTCGTGAATTGGAACAAATAGGTACAAATTAAAAAAAAATGGAAAAGTAAATCGCACTTGTGCGCAAAAACGAACCTTTCGCACGCAAAACAGCCAAAAAAAGGGCACTTTTTGAGCAACTGTATTGAAAGTTAGTAGAAGCCTACAGAGCGTTTATGATTATCTATATGTATACCTACATCTTATATTCTAGATGGCGCCATTGAACCATATCTATATCGATAAATATTTCAACAGTAACGAGAAACCTTATAATAACTTTTAAACAGTAAACAAAACGATCGTGCCTTAAGAGTTTCGCAAGCAATTTAGGAATGCGCGCATTTACTTTTTGATTCCTTCCGTAATTTTATGAATGGCCAGTTCCTTAACTGTCACATTTTGACAGTTTAATATCAAAGCAAATTTAGGTCAACTTCAACTTCAACTTTTTGTATATGGCAACCGGTAGAATTAGGTGTCAGGAAAAAATCGGTGACTGAAACAAAACTGAAAGGAACTAACAATTTTTATTAGAAAACAAGGTTTATGTAGAGGTTATTGATCTTTAGAAGTACCTAATAGAAAAGTGAGGGAAATGCTATGATTAACTAGAAATCCCGTAACGGACTCATATAAACTTTCTCAAGGCATTAATTTTATTTTATAAACGCTGTAATAAAACATAACGTTACCTACTTCACTTCGATAAACTATAAAGAAAATAATATTCTGAAACCGGTTTTTTTTTCACAAACGCTGTTTATCGAAAAACAAAAAAACATAAATTAATAAATTAAATAGATAGATAGGTAGGTGGGTGCTCAATAAAGGTAATCGCGGTTCACATCCCGTTTATAATATTTCGAATAAATAGATAGGTACTTATTCAACGTCACGTGTTCAACGTCTGTTTAATTTTTTTGTAATAACACTGCATTATACTCGATTAAATGAAAAGAAATCTAATCAGGTGGAGTGAGTTTTAGCTGTCACTTTTAGTATGAATCTGACAGCGAGCGAACCTAAACTGAAACGCATTAAGACCTCATGGTAAGGTCCCAGATAGTTAAAAAGAGTTGGATGGCGGCTGGCGGCGTCGCGATCTTCAGCAATGAAGAACCAATTTGAAGAAGAATAATGACAAAATACTTAGTATCGCGGATGCAAAGAATCATAATCATGACAGATTTCTGCACATTAAAAAGAAGATTCAGTAAAATTATTTACACAATTTCCTTGGTAGGAATTTACACAGATCTCTTATACGGTGTAACTGAGACCGAATAATTTTAACAGTGGATTTCTGAGGTCATTAAGGACTAAAAATGTTATGATAAGATAAGATAAAATAATTACTTATTATTTAAACTGTGTACAATTAGGTGTTATAAGTAAATTTAGTTTCCCTTTTCGGACGTACAATATGTCTTACAATTAATTAGTGCTGTACAGAAAAATATTCGCTAAGATTATAAAAATACTCGAGTAATAGCCACTTCATAAGTTCTTTTTTAAAATTACATGATTCAAGAGATTTAATACATTTAGGCAAGTGATTGAAAATCCTAATACCCACAGCTTAAGTGCTCTTTTTAATTAAATAACATAATAACATAACATAAAAAAAATCATATTTGTATTGAGATCGAACATTTCTTTTGGTAAAGTAGTAATCACATTCCTTAACAAATAAGTAATTTTTTGAATGTGTGGTGTGTCTATGTAAACCCTAGGTCGAATTATGTGTTTTTAAATTCAGTTTGTGGGGCACGCTTCACATAATTTAGGTCGCGCCTCCTTTCCTTTGTTACACCGTGTAGTTTGCGCTTAACGTAATAGTCAAATAAATCCTGTCAATTCCAGCCCTAGATCAGTTCAGTATGCAAATGATGGCGATCAGTACACGTGGGTTAGGCTGCTCCCGCGCATAATACAGATGAGCACTGTGATTCGGCCCACGGACGACTGTGAGTTCCTGTATTAGCCACCTAACACATGGGCAACGCGTATTTTATTGTCTAAATGGCCGGATTCTATTTACAAAATTAGCGTTCAGATGTTTAGTTCAGGTACAACTGGCTGGAAAAAATACGGGGTGCTTTAAATTTCGTTGTGTAAGATTTTATAGGTACCTGAAGAGGAAAGTTTGCATCAGAAATTTCACCGTATGCATCATACATAATGATTGATAATCTTTATCGATACACTCTTTTGTTGCACCATCATTATGTTTTTTTATTATAAACTAGCTGTTGCTCGCGGATTCGCCCCCGTTCCTGTAATTTTTTTTCTAAATTTATTTTTTACTAACCTTGCCCAAACAGTAACAAACACAACTTAAAAAGAATTATCCAATTCGGTGCAGTCTTTTTTATTTATGTAGACATAGATTAAAAGACAGTCAGTTTCACAAAGGGCACTCTTGTATTACGCGTACGAAGTATAACTTAGACTTGTGTAGAAATAGAAGTTTAGACAAATGCACAACTTTTGTTAGAAATAAGTATATACAACTGATTCACGGTTAAAAGCCTCATGAATTTGGCATGAGCTCCAGTCCTGTGAGAATGTTATTCAATTCTATTAGAACTCTCCAAATCTAACAGAGAATATTTTGAGTAATTTGGCTTATATTTAATGTAAATAAACCTGAGGCTACTTGAACCATCAGCTGAGAGAGAAAGCTAATCTCTGGACGAGCCTACTGTTATGAAAAAAGTTTTTGCATACGCTTGGTACACTTGAAGTCCATAATTTATTTACGGACAGATAAACTAAAAAAATAGATAATAATTATAAATACAAAAAAGGCAGGGTGCTACGAGATGAGAGTGAATAGGCTGTTACTGAACCAGTGAGTTACACCTTCGGCCTAGGTACACTTTTCATCAGGTGAGGCAGAGGTCAATCAATAGTTCAATAGACTGAAATTCGATACATAACATGCATAAATGATAATGCAATTCTTAAAACCTTATTAAATCAAGTAACGTTACTAAAGTTTTATTGAATCAGGCGTTACTTTGCGGAGGTCCATTTTAATGAACACAAAATATTTACCTTGCTACTCCGCTACTTCGCGCTTAAGTAGCGGAGTAGCAAAGTAAATATTTTGTGTTCATTAACGTTACTAAAGAATAACTCAATTGTATTTTTGCTGAGAGAAATAGATGGATGCACTTATTAAGTCGTCCTTTTCTGTGTCCGAATGTATCACGCAAAAAGTAATAGTGCCTATATGCATGACAAGTTTCTACAACTGTCTCACCGCTGTTTGTTGTCATATTTGAATAACAAAACTAGCAGATACAAATCTCTACTCGTCACTTCAACGCGGTGCCGTGGTGATAAACCACCATGTGAAAAGTGACTTCGTAGTGAAAGTGAACGCAAGTGACAATGTAATCTTCAATCTCGGGCAGCCGGGAAATGTATTGTGTAATACAAGTGTCATGCGGTATTAAACTTTTTTTTTGAAAACGTACTTTTAAGTGAGACGGGACAATGGTAGCTTTTTAAACTGGAAACAATGTAAAGACCGAGTATTAACAGAATGTAATGAAAAATCATTGCGTTTCGCGTGGTAGCAAAAAAAAACTACGTGAGTACTCGATATTTGATTCCGATGCCGTCGTCGAGTAGTAAGTAAATAAAGTCAACAAATAAAAAGAATATTCGAAGGCTAACATAAGTACCTTGATAAAAAAAAGATATATTTATCTGGGTTACATTACAGCACTGAATGTTTTTCTCTAACAACAACACATTACCAGAACAATAATTATGACCCGAATTAAATTGCTCCATTCTGACCTACATCAATCGATATCATCTGCGCTATTGTTTATTCGTTAAGTATCGATGTATCGATATTCTAAATCGATTACCATACTCGATAGGCGGCCTTGTGTTGGCAGAAAATTTCGAATGATCAATCAAATAATTGCTTGTGGCTAAAATGGATGTCATGTTGCATCTTCCTACACGTTCGTAAAACTGCTACATAACATACATTATTCTTAACAGTATGTAAAGTTATACTTTCGACGATTGTATACATTTGTGACTGTATAGATATTCCGTATTTCTCATCACTGTGTGCTGTGATAACGGTAAACTGGGTAAAATATTGATTGCAATCATCATTCTTTTGCGTTCCCATCACCCTAATGATGTAACGTGTCAAGTAAATCATGCGCTCAGTTGGTTAATTTTTATTGCTATTAAAAATAATGTGTGAAAAGCTGCAATTGTTGTTCATTCTGTACTTTATTCATTATTGCGCCACTTGTTTTAATGAAAAAGTAAAATTACATTATGGCTCGAAACAAAGTAATCTATAGCAGAAAAATGTGTAGGTATTTCAAAGTGATTTGTTTGTAATGTGAACTTTTCTGCCCTAGACAAGTAATTTCTATTATTTGCTTTCGAAAATAAATAGGTTAGTAAACTCTTTTAACCTGTTTTTATACCCGCGATTGCAACAGATGTCATTATAAACGACATTTAGTTAGACATTAGCGGCCTCAAGTTAAATGGCATGGCAATTTGTTTTCGAACACTCTGGTGTGTAGGATGAGTCTGTTCCACGCAAGACAGGGCCTCGGGCTGCGTCTAAATTTGAAACAAATGAAGCCTGGGACTGTTTTGGCAGTCTGTTAATTAAAGTTGTAAACTCCCGTACTCAGAGATGTCAATTATATTGATTCAGTATCATCCATTGCTGTAATTTTTCCACACGGGCACGAGTTAACGCTAAGTAGGCTCGCTTATTCACAAATTATCGTATCGTTCTGATCAACGACACATCTGAAAAAAAAAACACTGCCAACAGAATAAAAAATTAAAAGAAAAGAAAATGTTCGCCGAAAAATAAATCTAATTTTGCATTAATAAAATTGACAACATTTCATATTTCTGAGCCTATAATTTTAATGGTTCTCTATATTTTGTTTGAAAAGACGAACATGCTGACGGTTTAATTTTTTCGCTAGGGTTTGTATTTAAATTATAATTAATTTATTAATTTTTGCTTATTCTTAAAGGGCGTAACTCCGATACTATCGCAGAATAGACACTTATCCTTTTGTCTTTTCTCTATAGAAAAAAAACTGACGTCAATTTCAAATTGTCAATGTCAGGCCCTATTCTCCAATATTCGATTTTCGAGGTTCGCTTCGTGCTGTTCCGCTCATACTAATAGTCATTATCTTGAGAGTGAGCGAGAAGGTATGCAACGAACTTCGAAAACAGAATTTCAGAGTTGCCCCCCTTGTACTTTGAAGTTGTCAAAAATACAAAATTATGATCGCTTATTTTTTCTCGTGAAAAAAGCAAAGGCGTTTCACCTATCCTGTGGTAGTTTTGGTAAAATTAGGACATATTTTTAATTATTTTTATTTTTTATAATAAGCGATATTAAAATTATATAAACATATTGCAGTGATCAGGAGGCAAAATGCTTTCGAACCATATATACATTTTCAGGTGTTATAAAAATGAAATGTTGTCAATTAGATCCTACCTTCGTCGTATTTTCAGCCGGAGACATCCACTGCTGGGCATAGTCCTTCCTCAAGGATCTCCGCGAAAGTCTGTTTTGTGCAGCCCATAGCCAATGACCAATGACTTTCCATGATTTACCAGAACGTCCGTCACTTCGCTTCACCTGCCAGTGCACGGTCGCCACTACAAATACTTACTAAACTTAATTTCGATGCCCGTAATCATTTATATAAAATCCCTTTATCGTGTTAAGCGCAATGATGAGAATTAATAGCGATTTAATGACGTATACTTAGTGGATGATTGCACTAATTGACATAATTCGTCGTTTAATGACATTATTATCGCAATTAGTACAAATTTGACAATTTAAAATATATTTTATTATATTTTGCTATTTATTGCATACCTGATTGTTTTTTTTTTGTAGTGAAACTTGTAGAATTAACACATGTATACAAGCAGTTTAAATTAAACCGGTTTTGATCGCATGAATCTTAAAAAAATGATGGTTCTTAAATTGTTAAACGAGTTCTGTATGAGGATTTTCAGTTTTCTCTTAAGGCTACAAGAGATATAAAAAAATACCATTAAAAAATTACAATGATTTGAGTTGAACTTTATAACCTTCTTTTATTAATTCCAGTTAAGTATTTATCAAAATTTACTTCATTAGTTATCAAAACTCTATGCATTAGACGTAAAATTTAACAACACAAATATTTCTCAGAAACATAAACGCAAATTGATCAAGCAACCTTTACCGATTATCTATGTTGTACTTGAACGGGATATTAAGCAAACAATTTCCCATTAAAATAATACATTTGAAGTTATTACACATCAGTTAGGTACTATCGTAAAACTGAGCCGAAGTCATAGTTTTAAGTTGGTTGTTAACTTATGTTATGGAATGAGTTGTGACCCATTTGATGACCCACAGAAACGTAAAATAGTATCCTTGAAGTTCTACATAGTAATTATCAAAATTTATTACTCTCTTCTTCTTTTCAAGAAACCCCGTTGCTCAACAGAGGTCGTCCTCAAAAACGTTCACAAAACTATCTAACACATGTAGCCTACTTCTGTTTCTTACTTTCAATTCACTATCCTATTCGTTCCATCAATCATTTTTGAAATTATAGTTGTTAAATCTTAGCAATAAATTTTACCTATACCACAGAAATATGTATAAAGTCGCGGGTTCACGGTGGATGCAAGCTGCTTCCAACCGAGACAACTGGAGGTATATGGTGGAGGTCTATGTCCAACAGAGGACCTCCTATGGGTGATATGATGATAACGAAGCTTAAAGCGACTTTTTGTCGTGAAACCACTTGCGAGAAATCTGATCTTTGACATAGAAAGACAATTGACAGGTTGCTAAAGTAACAGATTAAAGGGAAATCTTGGGGTCATAATTCAAGGTTTATTATACTAGAGAACCAAAGCTGATTTGCATTGTCACGGTCGGTTGCTCACAAAGGGCTTGACTATACTTCACCTACTTCACTTCTAAGACGTTCATGATACACTTTTACTGTGTTATTTTGTTCTGTTAATAGCTAGCTGACCTTAATTACGTCTATAAAAGCCTTGCATGAAAACGAACAAGTGCCGACATTTTTCGACAGAATAACAATTATTGTGTACAATACAACTACGAATTTGCGAGTCTCCTTTCAAAATGTAACAAATTTTACGATGAGAGCGGCCTTGGCATTATTCGAGATCAGAAATTAGAGCACTTTGTAAAGCTGCGGGTAATTTGTTTCCGAAATGAACGATGAGTTTAGGATCTTTAACATTTTCACCGATTGTACCAAGGCCTTAAGTGTTTTAGTAAAGGTCAGTCGAACTATTTATTTCTTCCACAGCTTCCACAGAGTGCTGTGCAGAACGTCAAACAACTTCATAAAAAACGTGCAATGATCTATAGTTAACCTGCAAAAAATAGCAATCATCTCTTTAACACGAATGAGATTATCAGATTAAATTAAATCTACAAAGCTAATAAGTTTCTTGTTAATATTACGTTTGGTAAATTCTACTGACAGACAGAATAATATAATCCTTTGATGGCTCAATTTGTGAGTAAAAAATAGATTATATCGTTTAATTTGAAAATCAACAGATTACTGTTACGGGAAGTTTAGTTTGTTCTTAGAATAAATAGATCAAGATAACAAAACGAGAAGTGTTATTTTACCATTTGTTCCTTTTTAACTATAAACTATTTACAAATTTTTGGGGTTGTATCTTAAATTGTATAAATTGATTTTGTTTCAACACCATGCAAATCTTTAGGTATGACAAAAATGTACGTCGTGACGACTATATCCTGTTTAAACTCGTACCCATGGTTCAGTGGGTGTGGCGAAGGTCGGCAGGTTCGATTCTGCGCGAACTTTAAATCACAATGTTGACACTTTCTTTATCTCCAACTATAAACGATAGCCATATTCATCTCGTTTGATGTGTGAATAAATATTGTAGTTGTGCGAAAGGATTTTCTACTCAGGTTTAAAAAGGCTTCCTTTTTTCGTCTTTGTTTCAAGCATTATTTGAGGCTTTCACTTGTTTCTTTTTATTTTCTAAACAACTAATATAAATCGCCTTATCACTAATCCGAATTTCTTCTGACATTGTTATAATCTTCTTACTTTAATGTCATGTTCTTGTTTATGTTTTAAGTTGGCTTTGCTGTTTAACCAAGTCTTTTTATTTCGCTAAAGAACCTCAATCCTTTACACTATTTGTGGTTGACACAAATCTCCAAGCATTTAAATCTATTTTATCATCTCTAACACTGTTGCAACTTTTTCTTCACTTAAATCTAATTTTTTTCGATACAAATTGCTGTATCGTAAATTTATAACACATTTCTTTTATCCCCAATGAAACTTGTCAACCGTAAGTGATCGTTACTTACTTACGGCCGGCTTTGCCGGTCACATTTAATGTGTACGTTTGCGTGTGATAATGTACGTTACACGTTGTATTTCATGTTTACATTTGAGTTAGTCGTGTTTGAGGTGTCCATTGTGATGTAATGAGATACGATCGCGATCATTAGTTGCATGAAATGCTGTAATTGTAGAGAGTAGATCAATTTTAATTTGCGTGTGGTGTGCGGAATGCTCGATAGATGGCAAGTTACTGCCTCTGACAATACCTTAGGCTCGGTCATCACTGGAGTTTGTTTTTATTATTTTTACATTTTGATTCTATTTTATAAGCAAAGCAAACGGATAAAATTGAATACCAGCGCTGCTGCTTGCCACGGTATCATGCCGAATGTGGCCCTTGTGGCAGATTTGACGCTTTTTGTTAGATTTAAGTTATTTCTTTCTTATATTTTGCGAGTCTACCGTGTCCAATTTCTGTCAATAAGTATTTTTCTCCTTCTTTTTCAAAGCTAGGCACGTTTTAAAATTTCGAAAATATTTTGGCGAGTTCATTTGAATACCTCTAGCCTTGTCACTCTGTGGGTGGATTTTTGACGTTGTAATTTGTGTGCAATACGTAAAGCATGGCACACAAATTACAACGTCAAAAATCCACCCAAGTACTTGTCTGCTGTGAGCTGTGAGGGTAATATAACAGTCTATAGCTCGTGCTAGCTTTTCCATGTCAGATATCAAAATTATTCCTCCAAATATCGCCTTCTATAAATCACACAATAACTGGGCGCAGTTTAAATTTATGCCAGTGTTGAACTTTAGTAAGGTTCCGTCTGAAATGTTAGATCGATAGAATTTCGCACACGAAACAATGAGTTATTGTAGCATTATTCGTTGTATCGCGTCAAATGGCTGTTTGGATAATGGGAAATCGGGTATTGACGGATAGTTTGCATCTTCATAAGGTTAACTAGGTACTTACGTATTTTTCTTGTTATAGCATGCATTCTTAATCTTGTTGTATAAACAGGGCCAAATCACACCTGAACCGATTAATATGATAGAGCGACGGGTTTATGAGGTCTACACGCTAAGAGTTATTAGTCATTGTACTTTAAAAAAATATATATGTAAGCCAAACTTTTATTCAAACACACATCGCTTCACCACAACCATAGGTACCACTGGTAGCGGCTATCCAGATATCACAGTCAATGTGGTAAAAAAAACACACTATTTAATTTTACTTCCCGCTTTCACACCTTACCGTCATCAATGTTACACCACTTTGCTTTAGTCAAAGTATGGCTCTATTATACGTATACTAGCGGCCCAATGGGGGTAAATACATAAACAGCACCTTAACAGTATCAACGCCTGTGGCGTGGCACGCTGCGGCCATTTTGCTTGTGCCGAAGTCTAGTTTCTAAATAGCGAATCTAAACTGGTAATATTACATTATTTCTTGAGTCTAACGTTACTTTAGAAAGATCAATCAGTGCCTACCGATAGCAGAACTATACGTGTAACTTAATATCCCCGTCTATGGTACTACGCATAAGCATGCGTTAAGTATGGTTAGGTGATTCGTCCATTTCGCCTTACATCTTTTTAGGAATATAAATTTGTATAAAAAAAACCAGCAGGCTTATTGTCTAACTCGCTCGCAATCGTCATCATGTTTATTTTGACAGTTCATGTATAGGCTGACAATTGGCATCGGAATCAGTTAGCTATCACATTCATACAAGAACTGTCAAAATGAACACGATGGCGATTGCGAGCGAGTTAAAAAATAAGCCTATGTAGTGTCTGTCGGGCGATAGTTTTACGTGATAACGTCATAAAGAAACATTGATTAAAACTGATAGCTCTGACGTCACGCGGAACGTGACAGCGTGACACTTTTTCGTGCGTGTAGCCGATGTTCATCGATTAATAAGACGTTATCACATCAAAAGGAGATTAATAAGACACCACTAGCGAACAGATCAAGTAATGATTGTCTCCTGAACACAGCTATATAGGTTTGTTTAGAGAGTCATATTCCCAGTCCCCGCGACGTGACAATCGACGATTACAAGTGACAATTCTGTGTGCGTTACAATCTCGACAAGAATCTGCGCCGGTTGGATTCATACCCCCTTATTCATAAACGCTCTATAGACTTCTGCTAACTTAGCAATCGTTTGTCCTTATCTGTGAAAGGTTAATGTCAAAGTGACAGATAAGGACAAACGATTACTAAGTTAGCCGAAGCTTACAGAGCGTTTATGAATAAGGGGGATATTGACTATGCATTGCATTTCGAACTGTCACTTGTCACAAACAATTGTTGAGTTCGGGAAGTAGGTGCCTAGTCTGGCGAAAAAGCAGCGTACAGCCAAATAACAAACAAAAGAAAGTGTTATTGGTACAGCCCGTAATTGCATTGTCACAAATAGTAACTGGAGCGGTAATAAAGGTATTAAAAGGAACAAAAAGAAAACAATTGGTAGCGCTGTGAGGTAAATTGATTTAACGCGTGAACGGCTCATTGGAGAGTGTAAAGCATTAAGAGGGCTGTAAGTACACTAACCACCTTATTCATAAAAAGTTGTACGCTACAGCGAAATGTATGTTTTGCCTGTGCCTGCCAACGGCAAACATTAAAGTGGCAGATAAAGGTATGTATTTGTTTAACAAGCGTTAATAAATAACCCCCTTGGTTGATGAACGCTCTATACGGCTTCTACTAACTTAGCAAACGTTTACCCTTATCTGTCACATTGACATTTACCTTTCACAGATAAGGAAACGATTGCTAAGATATATATAATACTAGCGACCCGCCCCGGCTTCGCACGGTATACTATGCATGTATTAAACATATAAACCTTCCTCTTGATTCACTCTTTCTATTTAAAAAACAGCATCAAAATCCGTTGCGTACTTTTAAAGATTTAAGCATTCAAAGGGACATAGGGACATAGGGACAGAGAAAGCGACTTTGTTTTATACTATTTAGTGATAAGGGGAAGGGGAATAGAATATAAGGGGTTAGAGTCTGAGGCAGTTTATGGCTTCTTATAATATGTATTTCAAATAAGGACAAAGAAATGAAACTGATTACACATAATATTATTTCCCCTTAACTCCAAAGCAAATGTCTTCAGATATTTTACAATTAAAATTATAATAATAAGTAATTTTATGCTTTCCATGTTATGAGATTATGTAGGTACGCATAGTCGTAGTCTCTGTTTAAATGATTTTTTAATTCACAGTAAAGGTCGCGCGTCATGTAAAAAGAACGCTGGAAAAAAATGGAGGGGGTGTGTTTGCTCATAGTGTACCCATGCGCAAACATATATGAGATCTAAATGACAATAATAACTTCGAACCCATTTCACAGTTTACTGTCAGTTTAGAAAAGTGAATTATTAGATCTGCGTAGCATGAATGAATACGTTGAATCAATATTTACATACACGTATTGCGTGGGAACGCAGTGTCTATTTCACTTTCTGTAAAAAAAACATATTGTTCAAAAGAATATTTTAATTTTGAATCTTAAGATAACTACAGTAGAGCGTAATTTTTACTGTAAATTGAAGTTTGTTTATACAAAGATCTATTAAGTCAACAGATCTCTTGTTAATTCACCTACCTACAGAAACCTACCTCATTTTCGATAACTTTGTTAAAATAATCACATTCGGCAAATACAGCAGGATTTGGTACTCATACCTCAATCGTTTAAAGAACTATATCGATTTTAATTAAATCGATTATTCTCACACATCATGTGATTAATAAAGTTTTGGAGTCGGTATAAGTCGTGCACTCGATCTCGAATCGACCCGATTCTACGCACAAGGTGACACCGGCGCGGGCGCATCCGCGGACAATCACCGCGGTCCTTGGCACCAAATCAAATCGTATTTGTAGTGCACCATAATGTCAGTTGATCCTTTATATATAGAATGGAGAATATTGATACTTAGATGGGATGGGATGGATTTCCGAGATGAAAACTGTACTATGTCCTTTCCAGGGTCTCAAACTATCTCCATACCTAATTTTGTCACGATCGGTTGAGTAGTTTACGCACGAAAGCGTAACAAACAAACAAAGTCACATTCACACTTATAATATTAGTTGGGAATTAGGAATTGCCTCAACTAAAGTTTCTTTTAAATATTAAGTTAATCGACTATTGAATATTACACTACATTATTAAAAAAACACTTCCCTTATATCTGGATTAGTCCTGCAAAATTTTAATCAAACCAAAAAAAAATACTCCTTCGACGTTCAGGATGCTCATTGCATGTTCATCCAACTAATTCCGTAGGAACTGAACGCACAAGGCTACAAGAAAGAAAATATCTGATGATATCATATCAACCCCAAGAAGTTTTATTCATATGCGTATTTTATGTATTCGTATATGTACTAATACAGCCTATTAGCTGTTTATCTTATCTCGGCTTAGCTTCACGGACCACATCAGCTATTGTTCCGTTAGTAATGCCGACAATGTTGACCTACAACTTACAACAGCAGACAACTTTACGAGGCGCGTATTCGAGGGCATGTGGAATTGAATATGCAATTGTAATGAAGATAGTAACTGAGATTAGAATGATACTTAGAGATAATAACTTGGTATATAGATAATTATGCTGTGTTATAATAAAGTTGGAGCGTGTGTTCAAGAGAGAAGAGTGGAAAAAGCGATGGAAGTGCTTTGGCAGGTAGAGGGGCACTGTAGGCTGATAAAAATAAAGGAAAAGCATAAGACATATTATCCACGGGATACAGTCTTCGATTTATCTTTAACAAGCTCCTGATATTTCGAGGCAGACGCAAGCTCAAGTTAGTGATAGTGAATCTGTTAAATCTAAAAGAAAGCAATTAAACTTAAGGCAAGGGGTTTGTAAATATTGCCAAAAGAAGAATGAGATGTTGTAACTTAAAGTTCTCAAGATCAATAAGTGCGATGAGCTTGCGTATCGAATCTGGCCCGTTTAATTGAACAAAATTTAAGATGAATGAAATTGTAACAGTCGTGAGAACGATATAAAAAGTAATATAAGATTTCGCTAATAATTATCTTATGATCTCATTGTGCAAAGAAAGTGACAAATCACACTCGCTTTCTACGTTTTAATCAATTTACTTTTTTTCGTTGATATTCTTTTATTTGACACAGTTTATCTTGACACAATACTCTGCAATGCAAGCTCTGATTCAAGAGACCTTTCTTTATATGACAGCATCATTAATGTTGCGTTATCTATTTCCCCCCTTATTCATAAACGCTGTATAGGCCTCTGTTAACTTAGTAATCGTTTGTCCTTATCTGTCACTTTGACATTTACCTTTCACAGATAAGGACAAACGATTACTAAGTTAGCAAAGGCCTATAGAGCGTTTATGAATAAGGGGGTAAATCTACTGATCGGTTTACTTCTTCTTTAACTATAGCTTTCTTCAGTCTACCCGTGATCATGATACATGCAAATGTATCGAAATATCGGGAGCTCAATAAAGGTAATCGCGGTTCACATCCCGTTTATAATATTTCGAATGAACTTAACCGTGAATCATTAAAAACTCTTATAGCTTTAGGGCCTGTTATACTACTCTCTGTTAAGTTCCAGTTATCTTAACTGACAGTTATCTATGATGACGTTACTGTCTGTTTCGTAGTAATAAATAGAGACGGAATCATAGATAGCTGACACTTCAGATAACAGGAACTTAACAGAGATCTTCGACGCAGATTTTATGTTTCCAAATTAATCGTATTACAGTAAATTGACATCTTTTTAATGAGATATAGATTGCGATTACAATACGTGATCACGGGGAGTGTACCCATACCGTACTGTATTGTATGATGATAATGTTGATCATTCTTCATACTAGACTTTCAGTCCTGACAATGCTCAGTTAAGCTAACCGTATTCTTTAATTGCAGTATTGTCACTGGCAATAAATTTGCTAAACATTATTTCATGAGGTCTGTTACCTCGTTATGTAACTATTTGGTTTAATTTGCAAATAATTATAGTTCCGATACCAGTTCCGGTTTACGTCGCGGTATCATTATAGCAATTACTATACGTCGTGGATGTCGCTTTCTCTGTTTGCGTGAGTGACTAGCTCTTCTGTAAATTACATTGAAGCACTATATTAAAAAGTTTATGGTTGTTATTCGCAGAAAGATGTTAAGGAAGTTTATGTAGGGTCAGTTTCGGGTATAATTTCTGACATAAATACATAGGTAGTCAAGTTTTTAAAAATGGTTTGAGCAAAGTGTTCAACAAAATTATCATCTCCATTTATTGAAGGAATACTGTATGCCCATTACGCATTAGATTAAGTTTAATCTAAAAGTTAATAGTTGTTTTAAAGTTTTTATAGTTTCAATTATTGTACATATCAGGATACAAAACCTTTCCTGCGCCATAAGCGATAAGGAAACCATTTTCCATGGATAGATTTCCCATCCGCGACACGTAATTGTGATAATATAAACGTTCAAGTAAATCCGGTACCGACCAATCAGCTTTTACTTTCTGCGCCGGCGCGAGCTTCCGCGAACGAAAGTACTTCACGATTCACGGTTATGTTCGAATTTATCGATAATTTTATACTCTTACTTTCTTCCATCATTATTTGGCGTACGCAAATTGAGGCAATATCGTTTTATAGACACCGATAAATTTTAACTTTCGTTTTACGTATTGTGCGGTCCAAACACGCTAACAAATTGTGACTACGGATTATTGACTTCATCGATAAAGTTTTGAACGCTACAATTGAAAAAAAAGGGTCAAGTTCGACATAAATGACGCAAAATATAAGGTTCTTGTGGATTTTTAAAATCGTGCTCGTTTTTTGCTGGTGCCCGTAACTTCCGTATGTAACAAAAAGTATAATCAATAAATGAGCCGCAGATCCGCGCGTTGTTTGTTTTGACTCTTATCAACGCTTGTTACTACGAATTGCTTAAAAGCGAGCGTCGATAGCGCATTTATCGATGTAGTTCCAACACTAGTTCGTTTATCATCAAGTATGCAGATCCATGACAGCACGCACTTTCTTCTGACATTGCTTATGGAACACTAAAGCCTATGGTATACGTGTAAGAATAGTCGTGACTTTGTAGAATTTGTAACTAAGTACAAACGAAGTAAAAGGAAGTCGTTTACTTTTTGGTGTCAATATTGGGTAAATCATAAATT
The DNA here is from genome assembly GCA_963854515.1 of Pandemis heparana. NCBI lineage: Eukaryota > Metazoa > Arthropoda > Insecta > Lepidoptera > Tortricidae > Pandemis > Pandemis heparana. Next base: position 14,588,808 of record OY978007.1, on the reverse strand, counting down.
TTCTTAATCGTTTCTTTGGTTCCAATATCGTTGTCAAATGGGTTGATGCAAAATAGGTTCTGATGTTTCCTCGATTTGTCTAAATTAGAAGGTAAATAATTTGAACGGATTAGGTTGCTTGGTTACAATTTGAGCAATTCTGACGTTTTAAGCTCTTCGATTGGCGTACGCAATTCAAGATATGCATGTAATTAATATAAGCACAAATATGCAACCAACACAAATAAGTTTAGCTGCAATAGGCAGGACTTTCGGTAATTAAAAGATAAACAAAAGACGACGCCAATTTTTACCATCTTCCCTAACCACGGCTAAAAACAAATGAAGCGCGTCTGAAAGCCGTTAAGCAAACAATGGTTGGTTTCGCAGATTTCATGGTACGGTGGGGCGTGGTTCCGTGCCTTGAACTTGGCAGGTACCATGGGCAAAGATGTTTTCACGGGTCATTGTGCAGAAAGGAAGCAGGAAACGTTTTGTGGCCAAAGGCAATGTTGACGATTCTTTTACTACTCTAGGAGTTTGCCGTTGCGGCCCAGAGTGCACGGGCTAGAGGCCAGAGGCGAACCATAATGCTCGAATACACGAAAAACACTTACGGCTGAGATTGATAATTTTTTAAGTAAAAAAAAAAAAATTTATTGATAAATCTAATAAAAAACCTATTTAACAGTCGCCTTTACCTTGATCAAATTAAGTACTTTAAGTAGCTAATGTTAAGTCCTTAATCGATCTATTACATTTTAAAAGTACTTAACTATGATTAAAAAATGTTCTTTCTGTGACGCTATTATAACCCTGAATGGCTCTAATCAAATACGCTATAAAATGTATATTGATTCCAATTTAATCCAAGGCGACCAGATATAGAAGAAATCCTTGCATTTAAACCAATGTGCAGTACAACAATCAAATAACTATAATTTACATGCCACAATCCAAACCACAATTTCATTTAAGCAGCTCGTGACTGCGTTCGTTAATCACAAAATAACACATAATTGAATTAGATATGAAACAATCGAATTAATTCAAACTCGAGCCATTTCATTAAGACTGACACAGCCTTGACTCGAGTCACGCTCCTCCAATGCCGCTGTGTATTTGCAAGTAATATGCACCTACAGTAGTATCATAATAATAGTTGACAGGCTGAAGCGAGGTCTTTCTCTAGTGGTCGTGGTGTTGCCAACTTCACAAGATCCTTGCTTCCAATATGTTACTAATAGTCGCTAGAGCTGGCGCTAGTTTCAGAAAAGTGGCATGGCGTAGGACCAAAAAACATAAAAATTAATTCTTGTTCAAAATTTACTGCCTAATCTGTATTACATTGATCAATTCCATTCACCCAATTTGATTCTTTTACTTTTTTTTATATTTTATGTAGTATCTCAAAAAACGTTATCAAAAAGTCACAATACTTGTCGAATGACATCAATATCATAATGTCATGGTATTGTAGTGTCCTATCCTGGTTTTCAAATTAGTTAACTGTGCAAAACTCATCCCTGCATTTTAGTCCTGAAAGAATACTAACTAAGGAAATCTCTACAATACGTCTACAAGACCTACCTAAAGGCCACGTTTAGCATAATTTGTGGGCGTATTAGTGGGAAGGGGGATCAAAATAGTAATGGGTTGCTAGCCGCATCACCTATAACATGAGATTGAGATTTTCGCCCATTCCCGCGATACATTTAATATTTAATTTAGCATTTAATTGATGTTCCATATAGGCTCAATTAGCTCACAGCTAAAGACAAACTCAATCTCGGTGTTAATCAACATTCTACAAGTTGCCACGCGACAGTAGCGCCAAGGCCGCCGCTCACTGCGCCCGCGCCGACGGCGCCCACTAGTTCGTCGACCCACTGATGTGTGCACAACCTTTATTATTAGGATACTGTTTGCTTAAAGTCAAAAGGACCACATCAAATCAAATTAGTAACAAAACTATTATTTTGCAAATGGGCCGCCAAGGCTCTTTTACGTGTCTTTTTTTAAACTACCAGCGGGAAACTACTACTACTATCGGGTCGCATAACTGTACTGTAACTGACAACGAATCTAACCCATTTTATTTGGTCTCGAGTGTAATTCAACTCGAGATCTCTTGAGAAACAATTAATTGAATAAGGATCTATTTCAACCACGCCAATAGATACTTAAAAAAAAACACTAAAATGATTTATTTTTTGGTGGTTTGGTTGACACTGAATAGTGACCTAAACTGCACAGGCACCCTGTATTGTTAGGGTCAATTATTGAAAAAGTAATGTTCGCACAGTTAGTTAGTTCTACAATCTTTAGAAGAAAAAAGTTTTTGTTGTAACCCTCAAAGTCAAATAATTCAAACATGCTGACTATGTAAGCATTTCCAAGTTCATACACGACACGATAAAATGCAACAAACGCCCTCGCGTGTCAATGCATCAACAATCGAATCAAATTGTATTTATTGTTATTAAAATCATTTCAACTACACCTATTGTGGTAACGTGACTATTAAGTATTCTTTGTATCGCAATTTAGGCCATTATTTTTTTTTAGTTAATTAAAACAATCATGTCATTACAATCGCAAGCAGGTGTATCATTTGGAACACGCTAGCGGCACTTGCTTTTATGGTGTTACGCATTTCTATTAATAAAATTATACCATCTTCATGTGACCTTAAAGAAAATCTTTGCGGTTTCGCAATGGCTTAAATGTCAAACGCATGCCTGTTTAAGTTTATCTGTATAGCACCATACACTGATATTTGTATTTATATGTATAATAGGTAATATGAAATAATGATGGATGGATGGATGAAAGAAGATTAACTAAACAGATTTATATGGGGAGTGTGAATGGGTGCGTTGGGAGGGGAAGGCCTAGGCGGACGTTCCGTGATCAAATTGGGGACGTTTTGGAGAAAGGCCAGGTCAAGAGTACCCGAAACCGACGAGCATGTATGAAGAGATTGATGAATGTGGATGAAGCGAAAGAGGTATGTCAGGATCGTAGCAAGTGGAACAAAGTAGTCTCTGCCTACCCCTGTGGGAAAGAGGCGTGACGATATGTATGTGTATGTATGTATAGGTAATATTAATGCAAGTTATAAAATGGCGTCTATTTATAGTAATTTAGATTAAAATTTAATATAAAATAACCCAGCAAATATACCACCTATAAATCGTATTGTTTAGTATAGTTGTAGGTAATGATATCTTCAAAGTGGTTAGGTAATCTTGTAGACAGTTGGGTTTATATACTAAAAGCACATTAATGTAGTAAATAAAATATGTACTTATGCATAGTGTAAATATTCAAAGCCTGAAGATTTTATATCAAAGGTACTTATTATACTCATTATAATGAGGGTACCGTCTCACTGTTTCCATATTTCAGAACTTTGAATAAATCAACACATTTCGGACTATTTATGTATTTATTTTATGTCTTTAACAGACTTTTTGGCTACTATCGCTCTATTTGATGGTTTTATTGTACATGTAGATACGATAACTCCTCAACTTGGCAACTTTCAAAAGAAATCATTTAGATACTAAACACATGTTCCGTCAATTGAATAGAAAACTGCATATTCTTGAACGGCACACATAGTCGAATAGAAATAAGCAATCTGTAGGCACATTCAGTACTTGGAAGCAAGCTTGAATGTCAATGACGAGTACAGGCATTCTCAGAGCAATGCCAAGGAACGGTTGTAAGAAAACAATATTCCGATGTTGGACGTAAACGAAATACTAATGAGTGACAAATTCCTATGCTGTCACTATTCAATTTGTTACATGAGAACCAACTATCGATCTAGATTTGGTTGAAAATAAACTGTAGGTTAACAAAAAGGACCTACAAAAAAGGAGGCAACGAAAAGAATGGATTGTGATAATGTTATGGTTGAACCAAAGCTATGAATTAAACATAAAAACGAAACATAAATAAAAAGGGTTTTTACCAGCAATAATCTTATTGACAAAGTAGTTGGCTGCTGTCCAACTGCAAAATCGACAGATCAAAAGATATTAGAAAACGCGTATTGAATATTCTGTGTTCCTGATTTATGTTTACTTTTACGATTTGTTTTTAATGTGAATTCTCTTTCTTTGCAGAATTGGACTTTGCGGCTTTGACAATCCACACAGAGATCAGAAAACGGTAGAAATGAAAAGACACATCGGACTGGTAAGTCCAGCCTATACACCTCTTGAATAAGTACTTAACACTTTTACTGCTTACAATAAAATATGGGCATTAAATGTTTAAGTTAAGTTTTTACACTCACTCGGTCATCATTAGCCGTCATCGATGACACCTACGCTAAAAACAGACATGACCGATCATCAACAACCGCATACCTTTAACTAACCAAGATCACGTTACGAAACATAAGCGTTTTTATTATAATTCCTAAACCAAGTAAATAATGACGTAACTAAACGTTGACGATCTAGGCTCAGTTTCAAATGGTAAAAACCATTAAAAATAGACGAAGATCTGTGAAATAGAACTTTGATTAATGACATACTCTTAAATAGACATTACTAACATGAAAACGCCCAAACATTAGAAGTAAATGTAGCTTTTTAAATCACAGGGGGATAATGTTACATTACAACACGTGTCGGAAACAATTACAGATACATAAAAGGTTGCATAAGACCGAATGCCATAATTAGTAAGTACCCAAGGCGCAGTCACAGCAACAGTCTAACATCATGAGAAAACAGTAGTAATCAACTTTGTAATGTCAAGTACCATTAAGGTTTAGTCATGTCCAATAGTACGTCGACTAGATCAGATCACTTAGTGGTACCTAACTATTAAGGGGCATGGAGCAAATAATAATACCAATCCTCACTAATATTTCAGAGCATACATTGTTAGTATATTTGTTATACATAATAGGAAGTAGAGACGAACTGGGATCATGTTTCGAAACAATTCTCTCGAACAATAGGATCCAATATGTTTTGACATTCAAATGAGAACGATAACGAGCTGTCTAGTACAAGGTCAATACCTTGGCAAATATTGATTTGGGTTCAAGCTTAACTATATTTTTAGATGTAGCAGCTACCTCTAGATAATTATCCTCTTCTAGACGTTAGATCTTCAAGACAAAGAAACATTTGAGATATGATTAATTCGTTTTTATCTGCTCTGAATCTTTATAATAAACGTAAGGCCAGTAGCCGATAGCACGGTCAGCAGTTTTATTACTCGTATCTAATTTTTGTGTACTTGAATCAAATCGTCTATTCAAATTTACGAAAACTCTTCCTGATTCATATTTCGGTTGCAGCGTAATTCGATATTGATTGTGTTCATTTTGAAAGTAATTTATCAAATGGTCAACGGCCGCGTGTTTTAAACGTGAATTGATTATCCACGGACTGCTGAGTGTGTGGTATTTGAAACCAGCGCGCGACAATTAAGTCGTTTCGTCAAACTCACATTATCTACATCAGAACTGCAATGTTTGCTCCACTTCCCGCTATCTGCTACCGGTAATTTAACACTTGCAAATCGCGGATATGTTCTAATGCCAATCAATAGCTACGTATTTACCTCATTGTTAAGGTTATTTTTAAACGTAACTTGAATACAAATATAGAATCACTAGCTGTTGCCAGCGACTTCGTCTGCAAAGAATTCGTTTATCGCTATCCCGCGGAAAGTACGCAATTTTCTGGAATAAAAAGTAGCCTATGTGCTATTCCAGATTTTTCTCAATCTATGTGCCGAATTGCATCCAGATCCGTTGGGCCGTTCTGGCGTGATTGAGTAACAAACAAACATCCATCCATCCATCCATACTTTCGCATTTATAATATTAGTTAGATTAGAATTGATTAAACGTTTTTGAAAAAAAGTATTATCGCACGTTATACACTAATTAGATGCTTAGTGAATGACGTGAAAAAAGTGACCGTTATTGGTGACTAAAGTCTGGACGAACTTTTTATCGTCCTTACTTATTCACCACAAAAGACATCTCATAATTATATTTCAAAGCTTTACAATTATATTATGTACTTTTCCATTATTAGACTCCAAAGCAAACATACCTAATGGGTCACTTCATATTACTTTAATGGAAAGCGATCAGTTATATTTGATCGATATATATTATGAGTATGCTTTAGCTGGAGTTTAATTAATCCGCTGTTCAATCGAACTTTATAACCAAAACCTTTTCCGTGCATTGTTTGAATCTGTTCCCAAAATTTAAATATTCATAACAATGATTTACTTGACATGCTGTAACAAACGTGAGACTCAGCTGATGTCATAGGTCAAAAGATTATTAGAATAAGTTCTTTTGTTGTGCACCTCGTTCGTCTCATAAATCATAGTAAGATGAATAGCGTTAAAATAATAAAAACCAATGCTTTTCGAGGCGACGACCTTGAAGTATTTGATGATGTTGAGATAAGGAATGACTCTGATGTCATCAGCCCTAACGGTGTAGACAACAACATGTCGCACTTTTGTTGTAGTATTGATGATGATAAATCACTTAGTTGAGTTCAATGTAAACATAAACAAAACGACGACGGTTTAAGTGATGTAACATGGTTTTTTAACGAGTTTTAGGCTCATAATAAACAGTAAAGATCATTATTTACTTAGTGTAGTTACAGTTTTTCTTGTTATTTTAACAGGGGGTGAAAATCAAAATGGACGATGCTGGCAATATACTCATCAGACGCTACTCCAAGACTAGTGTATTTGTGAGGAGTACAGCAGCAAACAGCAACGAAGAAACAGCTATAGGCCAGGATATCCTCAAGCTACCTGGATACGCATTGGATCAAGAGAAAATTTTCAAGGTAATTAAAGAACAGCCTATCAGTGTTTATTAAACATGAATAGGTACGATACTTGATTGATGTCTTGAAAAGCTTAATGCTACTTAGCCAACCATGTGTATCGTCGAAGCGCGATCCAATTAGTTTTCGATTTCATTTTAGATTAATCTTGGTTCGATATTGGCTACTTAAACTGCAACTTTAATAACACGTTCATTCAGTAGTCCGCTGCAATTGGTATTTTCATAGATGAGTCTAATAACATGACCTACATTTACTATTACCCTTCGACTACCAACAATTTTGAACCTAGTACAAAATTACATATTCACCTTTAAAACTTAACATTAATCTCATTTGACTTCTCTCACTATTGAAATAAGACTCATCGCATTACAACAAACATTCATCTCACAAGATTAACTGTTTTGGTTTAAATATGGAATGGGTGTTTACCAGCAATAATTTTCTTCGAGATGGAAGCGTTTGTAAAATAGGATGTCGAAACACGGTCTATTAATTCCATGGTTGCCCACATAATGATCAAACTGTTTACTATTTTAAGATGGTAATTTTCAATGAAGCAATGTTAAAGAAATTCTCTTTTTAACTTTGCCCTTGCGATCAGATCTATATATCAATTAGTAAATTCACTGTTCTCACATTATTGCTATAATTACTGTGATTGCTTCATCTAACAGCATATAACCTTAATGTCTTAGATTTCATAATTCCTAAAGACAATAATTGGAGAAAAAAATTAAAAAGTCCGGACATTACTTTAATGCGCGTTGCATTGTGGCTTCGGTCATTTGCGGTGCATCACGAGCATGTTTGAACACGATTCAGAACTTGTTGCCCATGACATTGCCACATAATTTATTTTTAGTTGATGTCCATATTACACAATCTTCATGAACTTGATTTGAATTTTTGATGAGATTACCTTCTTCACTTTCGTCATCATTTTGTGTTATATGGTCCATAATGAGCGCGGCCTGAAGCGGTTTTATCGGGACAAATGATTTAAAACAATGGCACAATGGGAAACTCTTCCTAGAGAACGATTCGGATTCATTAGTAATTCATACCCCATTAACCGCAAAGTTTTACGTAACTCGGTTTGCCGCGAACAATGCAAAAAGATAGCACCATTAAGTAACGAAAAGAATGGTCATTGCCTCACTTATTTGTTAACCTCTTATTTTATTTTCTTGGGAGTACCCAACGAAAGCAAATTTGCCGCAAGCAAACTGCCATTGTCTGCGTTTTGTCCAAATTATGTTGATTTAAAGTTACGTTAATAGATTCTTTTGATAGGCTTTTGCTCAAAACTCACAGAACTTGACTTAAACACGGTCGTTTTAAGCGGCGTAAGAAAAATGTATAATTCAAAGTTAAAAAGCATAGAGCACCAAAGATCTTCATTAAAAAGAAACAATACCCACAAAATGTTGAAACTTGTCGATCCCTGAGATTTTTTCCTGCGATCCGTCGCGTTCCCACACCGAATTCTCGCGCCTAAATTAATAAGACAATGTTATCAGGCGTCTCATGTCAACTAAACCGCGGTTTCTGCTCACACTTGCTTTGTCTATATATACTAGGATTTATTAATTCAACTATAGGTTTTCCCTCTCCAAAAAAACATCAGCTAACCTACATATCTAACAACGTGTCGATAAACTTGTTACCATAAAACCAATTTGAGATAGTGAATAAATATATGGATCGCTCAAAAGAAAAACGAAATCATTTTCAATAAAAATTAGACCAACTTCAAATGAAATCGTAACCGTTCTGATGGTGTTATGGGACCAATCAGAAGTTGTATTCTTTCAATTTAATAAAAAGCGGTTCGTTTGTTAATAAACAAATAAACTAAATTGAGAACCTGTCCTTTTTTTGAAGTCGATTGGAACAGACGTCTCGAGAAACAGGGTCTTAAAAACAACCAAATAAAGATAAAACTACACTTTTATACGGGCTTTTATACGTGAGTTATCCGTTGTGTTGTAGTTATGTGTGAGTCTCACGGTATTTTCATGTTGAAAATAAAACTACAAAGTGAAGCTAAATAAAAAATAATAAAATAAAAATAAAATAAAATGTTTTTATTTCAGATATATTATGTTAGTATCCGTGCCTACGAAGCTAGTGTTAGTCGATATTAAATAATTGAGATAAATTTCATATTACTATTATTTTTAAATAAAATATTGTAAAGAACGACCATCGAAATAGTATAACCATGTTTAAACATTTCACAAAGGTTTTTCATTCCCTGTTTAAGTAAATAATAAATTTATACCTATCTACTCTCGTTCGTCTTTTGTTTTTAAACTATGCTAACTAATCTTTCCATCCAATTGGGTTCGCTATGGTGCTCTGTACAACTTTAAACATCATTTATTACCTTGCGCAAAACTCAATTCATCACAACAGCCCTGAGTATGCTACCAATTAACTGATGGGATTATTTCGTAACAAAATAACAGAACAAACATTCCAGTTATCTTTGGAACAGTTAAACCGTGGCGGGTGATTTGAAAATTCCATTGGTTTGTACTATCTTTGGAGCTCAAAATTTGAGCGTCGAAATTTTATTACTATGTAAAGACACGACGCTTTTGCATTCCTACCTATTTGCGAATATTGTACTTAAAATTATAGTTAAATGGATTTAAGGGCCTAAAATACTCTACCGATACATATAGTTATATAGTTTAAACAATTAGTTTTCATGAGGTTGCGAAGATCCAACAGCTATTTTCCAACGCAACAACTATCATGGAGATTTTTTGAAAAGCAAACTATCTTCGTCTTCATCTCCATCCTGTCATTATGCATCTTACTGCCGAACATTGGATAACTTTTATCCTCTAAAAGTATCTACAGTATTCTCTCGAGGGAATAGAAAAACTGACGGCTGGTAAGTTTTAGTAAACAGAAACACTTCAGACGATTCTTGAACTAAATAGTTAACGTCACATAGAGTTGAGTGAGTTGTCGGCGTCTTTGGAGATAACATCGCTTACTCGACACGGATGGCTTGACGCTAGTAACGTTAAAGTGCACTGGTTATGTAACGACTTCATAAGACTCATTCAATTTTGATGCATCTGACGCGGCGGTTTTAGTTTTTAGAGTACCGTAATTATTGTTTGACTTGGCGTCGTGCCGTGAAGATGGGGATACTGGGGATGGTGACCCAAACTGCCCAAGGCCGGAGGCGGTGGAAAGAAATGATACACCTATACCCCTAGCTGAATGAATGAATTAATGAAAGGTAATAGGATTTTTTTGGCACATTGTCGCATTAGGCATCGCCTGTAAAGATAATTGTACTAGGTGTGGAAATAAATAAATAAATAAAGAAAAGAGTGAGATTAATTATTATTCTCATATAATTCAAGCAGGACCATGACAAATCACTTTTAGTTACTTGCTTACGCTATTTAGACGACTTAGTGAGGTTATAAATTTTACCAGAAAAATATTCAAAAGTTCTCGTTCTAAACAAGTTTGTGTTTGTAAGTACAGCGGCTGCACTTAAATTTTGACCGAAACTGGGCTTGCAATGCAATTGTAGCCGTAGTTTTTGCAGATCTCATATTTCTCGGGTTTTTGTTATAATCGTTTTCCCATTTCGAAACAAAGTAAATTTAATAATGCCATCATCATTTCTAGCGTGGAACATTTCTCTGAGGCACAGACTTCCACTCAGAATGAAAGGGCTTGGACTGTATTTCCCACGCTTGCCCAGTGCGTATAGGAACCTTCACGCTCACCATTCGATGTTTCCATTCATTAAAAACCTCGTGATAAATTTCAAATTTAATTTCACACATAAATACTGAAAAACTCAGAGCTTCGACTCCGTGTTCAAACCAACGATTCCCTGCTTGAGAGGCCATAGGTCAAACCACAAGCTTTTTTGGATTGATTGACTATAATGTCTTGAACACATGTTAGCATTTACTATAACTTTGTATCATACATAATAATTAATTGCACCTACTGAACCCAGCATTTGTTATATTCAAACCTTATCAAAACGCGACCAAATCGCTGCTGACTTTTTATCGATTGTCTTTTCATTACTGTCTGATGTCTTGTTATGTAATATTAGCTCGATACGATCTCCAGCCACAATTGATTCATCTACAAAGGGACCGTTTTGATCAATGTGTATATTTAATTGAGATAAAAAAGGAACAACCTTTTTTTGGTAGTTTGGTTTTAATAATACGATCTTTATCTTAGATTACTAACACTTTCATATTACGAAATTCATTTATGATGTTACGATGACTCGGTCGAAATCCCAACGTTATTATTATTCAATTTTATCGGGGTCTTTGCTCTCTGTGTATTGCAGTTTTTAAAAAAATAGGTACCTAGTTTCGAATAACGTTCTAATAACATTCTTGTTTTAAATAAGTTTTCACGTCTGCTGTCACACGTTTAAATACAACAGGCCATCCAGACTGATGATGATGATGATTGATTCTTTAGCTCCTCGTGGAGCATAGGGCCTCGACAGTCTTTCTCCAGACTTCTCTATTCTGAGCCCTCTCTTTGGCGCCGGCCCAGGTCATCCCGGCTGCCTTGAGTTCCGCCGTGATGGATCTCTTCCAGGACTCAGTGGGACGACCCTGTCTTCTTCGTCCGCCAACGGAGTCCCACTCCAAGGCTACTCTGCTGATGCTCGCGTTAAGACCCCTTAGGCAGTGGCCTATCCATCCCTATTTTCTATGGAAGATTTCTAGTGAGATGTGCATTTGACCCGTTATTTCCCAAAGTTTCTGGTTGGAGACAGTGTTTGGCCTGCTAATAGAGCGGAGGCACTTATTGACACACACTTGGAGCTTACGTGAGAATGCTTTCATGACCTTCCACGTTTTGCAGCCGTAGAGAAGCGCCGATTTTACGTTGATTTCGAAAATCCTTAGCTTCAGAGAGCGTGACATATTGTTATTTTTCCATATTGGAGACAATTCGGCAAACGCACCTTTCGCTTTTTTAATCCTGCCATCCTGGCTGATTAATATTAAACTTGATTTCGGGTTTAAGCTGGGTTTAGAGATCGAAGTGTATGAAAATGTCATACTTAGGTATTATTTTTGCTGCAAATGGCCCTTAATGTAAGCAAGTGCTAAATCCAGATGGCCTGAATGGCTCTTCAACGAAGTCATTAGTTTCAAAAATTCTGCAAATTATAGAAAAAGCAATTTTGTTAAAATGTTATTGATCTATTGCCCTAGATCGCGCCAAGAGACTTCTTCTCGCTACCTATAGACCGACGGCTTAAATGAATCCTCGGTCGCGCGGCACAGGGACGCTGGGTAGGATGACAAAGGGGACCGAGAGAGGTGCGAGCGGGTAGTGAGCCCCCGCGGTCGTCCCACCCCGCGCCCCTGCACCACGCGGGCGAGGACATTTAAACGGTCGTTCTATAGTGGCACCTGTATACTGAATTTTATTTATGAAGCTAATTTCGATGTTTTTTTTCCAGTTATTCGACATGAAAAGGTTCCAGTCCAACGTTAATCGAGAGCTACGTCGGTCGTACCCGGACCGTCGTCGACTCGAAGCTCAGTGTTTAAGCTGCATCGGCTTCGTCAAGGCAGAAAATGACCTCCTCGATTGCCCTATCTGGGTACTCATAATCAACGTAGTCGCTATGGACATGCTCAAGTCAAAGTTACCACCAGGTACGTATCAATTTGTAAATAGGTACTACAGTAAGTCGTCTACGAAAACAGACTATCATAATTTGACCCATTCACGTATAGATATTCTATGGAATCTGATGTCTTGCCAATTAGCGTTTGTAATAGGGTCCAAGAATTAATGAACATGATGTTTAATTTGGTAGCATTTCCGCGTTCAAATATTCTGTCACTACTTCTGTCTTTTTTGTAGTTTATTCCAAGTAACAAGGCAATAAGTACCTCAAGAATGTTTAGAAATAATCAAAATATACGTAACTCAATCAGGCTGACTAATCGGCTATAGGTATGTATTTAGTGTGTAAGTTTCACGTCACTTTATTAAAACAAAGGCCAAAGAAACACACCGCTCGTTTTCAATCAGAGAGACTGATACGGTCACCTAAAACACAATCTAGGATTTAAAACTCAATCGGACACATTGTAAACGCACTCACCTACCTTAGCTTTATCAGATAACTACTAAATACTTGTAAGTATAGGAATTGACAAGCAAATCCGGTTGTCACGTCAGCTTGGCCTTTGTGTGACCAAGGTCGTAATCGTAAGTTGCTTTCTATACTAGCATACTAAGCTAAAGTTCCATTGACCGGCGTACTGATATTGTATTATAGGACCTTGTCTCTTTTATTGAAATCGTGAATGAGGCGTAGTCTTTGTCCCGTATGTCCTTTTGTAAGGATGAGAGTATATTTCCTTAAATTAGAATGTTTTATTAATAGCATTCATTATCAACTCATTAAAAAAGCCGTGGTAGCATAGTGGTTTGACCTGTGGCCTCAAGCAGAGGGTTGTGGGCTCGAGCCAGGGCTCGCACCTCTGAGTTTTTCGGAATTTATGTGCGATTTTACATTTGAAATTTACTATGAGCTTCTCGGTGAAGGAAAACATCGTGAGAAAACCTGTACACATCTGGCGAACTAATTCAATGGTGTGTGTGAAGTTCCCAATCCGCACTGGGCCCGCGTGGGACCTATTGCCCAAGCCCTCTCATTCTGAGAGGAGGCCTGTGCCCAGCCGTGGGACGTATATTGGTTGGAGATAATTATTATCAACTCGGCCTGTGTTTAAAAATCAGCTACTTACCTAAGTACTTAATTTTGTTTCATTCTTTTTTTTTGTAAAAAATCGGGACGTAAAATTGACCTAGATTTTGATGTCGAAATGTTCTCTTACCTACGGGAGATTTATTTTTTTCTTGATTAATCATCTGACTTACAAGTTTTGTAAGTACATTTATTCTGTATCAACTTGCTTTAATTTTTTACATGTAAATTTTACCAATCATCTGACTTACAAGTTTTGTACATTTATTCTGTATCAACTTGCTTTAATTTTTTACATGTAAATTTTACCAATCTATCTTAATTCCTAACGTGATTGCCGCCAAAAACGAATCGAGGTCACCTAACAAATTGATTTTAAGTAGAAAAAACATGATTCAATTATTAAATAATAACCACCTTCGTAGTCATTAACTTTTATAATGAGAATCTTAAAAGGTTACTTGGTTTAGTAAGACGTGTGACAAAAAGTTATATCACTTCGACTCCCACGATCTGGTTTACTTTTGGATCCATTTAACGTTCTTAATTGTTGAAATTTGTCTACAATATAATTATCTTTTATTTGTGGGAGTAGTTTTTAACAACACCAAAAAAACAACTGACAATCACATCTTTAATACCCCGATGTACGCAGGTTAATTTCAACATCGTTATGGCTAAAAAAAATGCGTTCTTAAATATGGTAAAAATATATAACAAAAGGATATTATAATCAGTTTACTACAGTGGAACTTACACTATACTGTCCAGCAAATGTAACAGGTCGGTTAGTGTTATAAAAGTTCGTATGGAAAGTGACTCGTTATTTTTGCTATGGAGTCGATCCTACCACTGTGAATTGAAACATTATTTTATGAGTAAAAGACGAGAAATAAAAAAAAACTTGGATACTACTTTAAAAGAGCGTGTAAAAAAAACTATAGGTACTTGAAAATTTTACTAAGATCCTTTTTAAGGTTTATAACCCCTCAAAGTTGATGTATAAATCTACTCCTATCGCATTCAAATAAATCACAATCACAAAAAAACTAAATTGAACGAAATTAGCATTTGCCGACATCGCACCAAACAATGAAACTTGTCCGAAAATATTTATTAACGTAGGATGCGTAGATTAGTTCATATTTTAATAAAAAAACAAACTTCCGTGCTAAAAAAACCAGCCGATTGATATCATCGTACAAATGTGAACCAGCCACGACTAAAGTTCACGATAGTCAAACCGCACAGATAAAAGAAGTGCTAAAAATATTAGCAAAGCATCAAAAAAGTATAGCCAGTCCGTTTTTGCGTTGCCTAACTAACAATTGCTGAACGTAACTAATTCGGTGATTCATCATTTACATCACAATAAAATTAAGATTTAAGCAAAAACTGTCGTCTTCCTTCTAAATATTATAAATGCGAAAGTTTGTGAGTATGAGTAAGTGAGTGTGTATATTTGTTCCTTCTTCACTCTGAAACGATTAGACGGATTTGGATAAAATTTTGAACGAAGATAGCTGGTGCCCTAGATTAAAACATAGGCTACTTTTTATCCCGGAAAATAGCATAGTTCCATGAGCTGCCTAGAGTCACGACGTAAATCATTATTGCAGAATGTACCTACTATCCACATCAATTCTTAAGTCTAATTCTAAATAGACGTAGTCGCGGGCAGAAGCCAGTAGACACATAATATGTGTAGACAGGAGGCTTTTGCCTACCAGTGGGACGTATATAGACTGGAGATAATAATGTGTAGACATTTTTTATTATTTCTGTCATATAAAACTAAGTGTTTTTCGAGTTTCATGTCAAAAATGGACCTATTAACAAGCCTCCGCTGTCTCTCCGTCCATCTGTCTGTCACAAGGCTGTATCGTTTAAAGTTTTTTTTGGTAGCCAATTGAAATTTTGACAAGGAGTGTAATATCATATGGATCCTTACTACATCAGTGTGAAATCTAAGTCCTGAATCGAAATATAAATTTAGAAGTATATATATACCTTTGGCTTTGGCTACTCTCTGTTAGCACTAATGGTCCGTGCTAGACTGAGGAAACTTTAACAGAATACTATTAACTATGTTCACGATTTGGAATTCATTCTGAACGACAACAAATAATAATTTGATTAAGTACATGGTGAAAAGATCCCACACAAATATAAATAATGTTTTTTTTTGGCACGATGGTACTTGTTTTCGTTTGAGAATCATCCCACAATGGTCTGTTTTTTTTTAATATTCAGTAACCCTAGGCTGCTCATTAGCCTTGCTTGCATCATTATGAATGGGATAGGTAAGTAGTTTTTAATCCAGGTAAAAGTTTCATAGTGTTATGAGAAAAACATTTGTAGGTATTTTTTAAGAGGCTTTATGTATTGATGTAGAGTCTTAACGATGTCCAATACTAAGCTCTAAATTATTAACTAAACTATTACAGGTACGAAACATAAGCAATCTCAATTTAATAGGCAGAAGCAATCCTAAAAACCAACACGTATGTTCATAAAATAATAATTAAACGTCTGAATTATTAACGCGTTTAGTTCTTAACATCATAAAAACCGCAACAAGGAAATGATTTTGTCTTTTTTGCTATTAAAGTTTCTAGAGCGCCTAAATAATAACGTAATAGGGTCCAAGAATTAATGAACATGTGTTTAATTTGGTAGCATTTCCGCGTTCACGTGTTTCTGTCGCTACTTCTGTCCTTTTTCGTAGTTTATTCCCAGTTTAAAAGCAATAAGTACCTTAAGAATGTCTAAATAGGATCAAAAAGTACATTACTCAAGGTAAATGAGTAAAAATTGAGAACGTTAAAAACAAAAGAAGACGATAATATGATACAGAAAAATTACCTCCATTTCTGTAATAATTTCTGCCAGCATGAATCTTAAAAGGGTAAAATACATTATGGTAAATGCTCAACGAAATCGGGAGAAATATCACTAAACCGGTGTAAGTTGACTTAAAGCCATAATAAGTGTCACAACAAACAAAGTACCTAACGCAGACATCTGCGACAATGATACACGACGCCCGAGAAAATGTAGACGCCGTTCTTTGTCTGAAATCAGAAAAATAACACTTTTACTTTACTTATTTTGTAAAATTGCAATGCAAGTCACATTCATCAGACGCCTACAACTCGGAACAACGCCTTTTTATATTGTTTTAACATTACCTTTATTTTTAAATTAAATACAATTGACCACAAATATAAATAAAAGTTTATCAAAGCATTTCAAGACGATCAATCTTATGTATTGTACAAATATTACAAGGACTCAATCAAACGTCACGCGTCATCACCTACCTCCAATTACCATTGAATGGAAATATACATGCGTCGACGACTGAAGGCGCCGAAACCAACAATGATACAGTTACCTTGTCTCAGACCTACGACCATATAACAATAAGTCGACCTCTACACCTTATCGTTAAAATTACTAACGAATATACAATTATGAATGCAACATTCTCACGCAAAACTGAGACCGTACCGTTTAAGTCTTCGCAACCTTGACTTTATTAAAGTTAAATAAACAAAAAGTTAAATTAGCGCGGAAAGAAAAATAGCATCATTAAAAAAAGAATTGATTACCTGTTCGCTTAACTTCGGCCTTAAAACCAGGATCATCAGCAGGTTTCGTACTAATTGTCTCTTTTTATAAAAGTGAACTGGTTTTTTAAAAAGGCAAGGTGATCCAGCCAATGTGGTGCGTACACAGGCCCATAACTTCCGGAATTGGTGACCACAGCTGATCAATGCAGATGCCCAGCAACATGCCAATTTAATGTACTGCGTGTCGAATCGGGCTGCTTTGAGAACCCGGAAGCATTATCCAACAGATGCCTTGCAGCAAGACACCAGGCTATTTCAAGTACGAAATTGCAGTGTTTGTTGAATATTTGTAAAATATAGGAGGGACGTGTAATTTTATAACAAATTGCGAATCTGATTTAGTTCTCATAGCACGCAACCGCATCAACTATGCAGAGCCTTACTTCTCAGTAGTCTGCTTTATTGTTGTGCAACAATGCAATCTCCCTTCGATCTTATGTTGTATTGCACCTCATTTCACTCTGCCTATGTACATTGTACATTTCTAACCCCATCCATATTGCCAACTTAACAACTATCAACATTGGTTTTGCACGAATCATCTCGGATCTATGGGAAAGAAACCGCATTGCAAGATTCCCGTGATTTCCAAGCTCGGATAAGATACGTTCATAGATTTCCTGGTGGTTTCGCGGTCTAGCCTCCGTTTATCGGCTGGGGAACTCAAATAAATCTATCCAATAAAGCAGCTAATGTTTTCTGTGCAAGTCGTGACACAACCGTGGGGACTAGCCGTTATTGTAGATATTAACTATCGTAAACGCCCGCTCATGTCATCGAACTTGCTTCCTGATACAACCTACTGTTTCTCAATCCCAAAACGCTTTTGAGTCTTAGCCCTTTGTACGTGATCTCGATGCAGTTGACCTCTATCAATTTGATCCATGGCTGTGTTACCACTACTTGTAGCTAACTGCGCTCAAATGATACGTCATACTTAATGCTTCTCACATTAAAAGATAAGATCGCATCAGTATCACTTTAATGATCTAATATACATAATTTCTCGTTTTGACTAAACGCGTATGAGCAATCTGGGATCTTTCGTATTGTTCATACATGTTCTGCATCAGACCGACAAATTTCGATTTCATCATGAAGGTCGTCGAGCGTATTCGTGACTGACTATGGCATAACTAGATCATTGGCATGGATTGGCACCATTTGCCTGTACCCATTGCAGTAGAATTCACTTTGGATTTGAAACGAGGCAATTGAAATTGAAACATTAAGAGCCGAGTGGACTCGGATCGTGACCGATGTTATGCAAAATAGAAACGACAATAGGAAGCAATGCGCGATCAAAATAGCTAACTGGATGGCGTAAAAATGGAGCAACTGGCTCCAACCAGAGTTTTTTTTTTAATATTAATGCAGTGAACGATATAAAGAGATCCGAAATTAAGTATTCACACCATACAGCAAAGCTAATCTGGATTCTAATCCCGTAGGCGCTTGCAGTTTATGCGTTTATCTTGTTATGTCTAGAAATGTTTGCAGCATTAATGTGTGTAAATCACACTTTTTACAACGTTCGTAAACCTCGTTAATGTTACTTGAAAAATTAAGGTCAAAATTATGTTAGTTACGCAAAATTTTCAAAAGTAAAATCAAATTTCTATTTAGCTTCCTAAACAACAACCTCGTCTCTGCCTTCGATTATTAATGTAAGTTTCCTGATCCAAATAGCTAATGGACTTAAACGTCGATTGATCGAAATATATATCCGATGCATTATGATAATTGGTACTCTTGAAGTATTGGTAGCTGCCTCTTTAATGGTCTTAATTTAATAGTGGTGAACATATTAAATGTATTGCTCAATAGACTAGGAGGTTGTTTAGAATTTCCGCTATATCATTAGTAATAATTCGAAGTGTGAGTGTTTCTATTAAAATATTTAGAAGCAATCACAACACTCGATATATATATATTGATGAAACTCTTTTTATTTTAAATCTAGTTTATAAAGCTGTTACAGAAGTTTTTCTTAAGTTTTCCATTACATAATTACACACACAAAATTAATGGGCGTTTTTTAAAACGCAAATGAAATGAAATGAAAATTTATTTTGCTGGAACAAGGGTTGTTTTACATGTGTTGTTACAAAATATAAGTGTCTCCTTATTCAGCCATTATCAACAGCATACAAAATATTCATATAGTTAAGTACATTATATTAATTGAGATAATTTACAATTTGTTAACAAAAATCTAATTTTCTACATGTACATCATTATTCAAATTTTAATAAAATTAATTATGATTAATGTCATGTAAAAATATTATTCAATTACAATAAATAAAGCGGTCAAGGGTCGATTCAATATTCTTAATATACTTATTCTAGTTACACAATCACTATTTATGTTATAATATATAATATACTAGCGGACCCGACAGACGTTGTCCTGCATATGATATTTCAAGCGATTAGGGTATTAAAAAAAGTATGAAAGGAAAAAATTATTTTAATTACTTAATTTTTTTTTTATTTATTGCCACCCAAACGCATACAAAAAATTCATTCAAATCGGTCCACCCGTTTAGTTGCAGTATAGATAAGTAACCTAAATACCGACTACAGCGCCATCTGCCGATTTTTTTTTTTGTGAATGTAAATTTTCCAGGCCCCCACTTAATTGCCCCCACTTGATTAATATAGTCTATAATAAAAAAGTTTAGTTGCACCTACGTACGTTACCTACGTATAGATAAATAACCTAGATACCGACTGCAGCGCCATCTGCCGGGCTAATTTGTGAATCTAAACCATCTAGGGCGCCACTCAAACGCATACAGAAAAAATCATTTAAATCGGTCAAGCCGTTTAGGAGGAGTTCAATGTCATACACACGTACAGCAGAATTATATATATATAAAGATATGTATGTCAAATCTTATTAATTATTTTATTAAATTATTAGTGTTCCAAAAAGTCATTCAATTTATAAAATCTATGCTCTAAAAGCCATTTATGCAGCATTGCTTTAAATTGGTTACAGGGCGCATTTTTAAATTCCTGTGGTATCTTGTTGTATATATGTTGTATACAAACAGAATAATAAAGTCGGTGGTCTTTATCCCGTAGAAAATACATACATACCTATGTCTAATGTTCATCATCATCATCATCATCATCAACATGTCAGCCGAAAGACTTCCAGTGCTGGACATAGGCCTCCCCCAAGGCTCTCCACTCAGACCGGTCTTATGCTTTCCGCATCCACCGTGATCCCGCGATCTTAATCAGGTGTCTAATTTTGTCAACCTTGAATCGTTATAAAAACCAATTAAACAAAACAATTGCAATTCAACATAGGCTGATGACAAATCAATAGATGATCTCGTAGTGACATTATAAGGTGTCGGAAGACAATGACCTAGAATAATTAAACCCTCAACCTTTAACGTCTCTAATAACTGTAGGTTGCCGTAGTCGTGAAGAGACATGATTGCCATCTGAGCCACGTCACGTTTTAACATTCATGTCGTCGATGATTGCGCAGGCGCTGGCGCTAAACGCTTACGATTGTTCGGAATGTTTATTAGATTTTGGGTGGTTTTGATAAGATTTATTTTTGCTGACATAATTACATTTTGATTTTATAGTTCCGTTGTTGTAGGTGGATACTATGTGACATTATAGTTCATTAGTTTCTTTAGCATTTACGGCTAGTCAAAGGTCTATATCGATAGATCTAGTAAAGTCAGATTTTGCAACACTCGCTCCTACTCCGACCAAAGACTTCAAAAATGACTTCCGTTTTGAGTCGGAAAGTTTTTGGTAAACTGTGTTTTCGTTCTAATTAGTCCCGCTGAATCAACAAAAAATGACAAATAAAAATATGGGCACGTTAAGTGAAATTTTGAAACCGTATTTCGAAAACTACAGCATCAATTGTAAATTTAGCATTGATGTTTATGTATTTCTCAATTTGCTGCTATATGCAACCGGTTTCCTGTAATACGAAGATGATGAGAGACACTTCGTAAAGCTTTTTTACATTCAGTGGGGTTAAATTAGTACCTAATTTTTACAAAAGTAATGATATGATTTATTTCTAGAACTTGGCTGTTAAAAAAATCTAATCACGTCGATCATATAGGTTGTCTATCAAATGGCTTGATCATAGTTTTGAATACATAAATAATATTCTCAAACTCCCACAAAAAAGAGACTCCCGTATGGTTAACCACACATTCATTTTAATCTTGTTCACAGTCCAACGACCAATGGACATCAAGAATCGACCACGCATCCCAATACCAGACGAGGATCCTTACAGCATCGCCAACACTACAGCCAACGGATCAGGGTCTTCGGGGAGCTCTGGCTACGGCCACGGGAACGGGCACGGGGTCGTTGCTGCTACAAGGGAACAGCTCATGATGCAGATGGGCCAGAGGCGTGGAGACAAGCCGCCGAAACTGCCGCCGCGAGAGAATGGTTATGGGCCTGCTGATATTCCTAAGGTAAGATGGAGTTACTTCCCTTTAGCTTACAGTCTTGTCCAACCTTTTCAGCGTACGTAAGCTACGCAGGCTACATACATAGGTACTCAACCTATTACTACAGTTATGTATTAAACACATACTTAAGCAATCTTGGTGTGCATCAGGTAGTTTTATGGTGAACTTGAGGCGTCTTACATTTCGTTTTTTTGGAACTTAACCCATAACCTATAGGCTAAACCTAAGGCTTACCTTTACTCAGGTTTTTTTTAAAATAATGGCACAAAAACCAAACGCCTACAAAAACAAATGCTTGCTTTGTTAGTGCTCCAGTTTTAGACCATTAATTATGTTCAACTATAAGGGGTATGGTAATATTGTTGAATTATATTTCAAATGTCAAATTTAATTTTGTCGATAGTCCTTGAACATGCCTTTACGACTATACCTAATAGTATCAAATTGCATTCGATTAATTGATAATCTACGCAATTTTCAAAATGTATAACTAGCTCACAAGTTCGTGACTGTTTTGTCTTACATTTGGAATTACACAAATATTAGGTCCAGTAACGTACGTGATTAAATTATCAAGCTTCAAAATTACGTAGACATGACAGGATATAATTAAACTGATTGGATTTAACAATTCTGTTTTAAACAGATTAAATAATCACTCAATCAGTTGTCGAAATGTTTGCTATAGTTATGAACATTGTAGTCATAATCATTGCCTCGGCATGTAGGCTTGTTTTTATTTTATTTTTCGTTGGTTGGTAATACAGGTGAAGTTCGCAGAATAGCCATTTGCGATTTACTTTTCATAACGCTATTCCATATTCTCTTCAACCTACTTGAAGCTCGGCACAATCCCAGCCGCGCTATTAGATACAGACCATAATTCAATTTTCAACAGATTATTTATCAGACGTAAGTACCGCCTGCCCTTCATGTCAAATTAATTTAATGGCGCCTAAATTAAGTTACAGCCTCGCACGTGATTGAAAAACATTTCCATATTCGTAACGCGAATTGTGGTTGCCAATGCCAATCGCCGCCGTAATTCTTTGCAAGTGAAAATTGCTCCACGAATTTATTTTCTCGGTCATAATGATGGCGGTTTTTATTCGGAATATGTTCTTTGTTTCTTGCTTCTCACCTTGCGGGACGAATCTGAAGTCCTTCTACACCCAGTAAATTACATTTAGACAGGTCCTATTATTATTCAAGATGCACCGCGTATGATTACTAAAAGTTTTCTTAGCTCACATCTTGAAATAGCATGCGTGGGACAGACCCAATCGCTTGACACTAAATATGCTAGTCTGTTACTAAATTAGTTTTCGTAAGGCTATTGTCATTAATAACCAAAAACTATACAAAAAAATTGAATTATAACGATATTCTGAGACCTTAATCGTTAAAACGTACACGGACCTACCTGCTCCTTTTACAACCTGTCAAAAACCGGAGTCCGGAAAAATAAAAATCATGCCTAAAGCCACTACAATAAATCTTGGGGAGCTCTTAGTGCGACAAAAGTAATTTTTCAAGCTCAACAAATGCATTAAAGGGCGATAAGGGACCGATGAACGCAAATCGAATGCGAAAAAGTGTCATCTGAGAAGAATAATGGACTGCATTCGATGAAAAAACCCAGAAGAACTGACTCGTGCGTCATATTTTTATCAACATTGTTCCATGGGCTTTCGTCCCGTTGTTCTTCTTTTTATTAATATCTCTGTCTATCTTCCATTGAGCTTGAGCTAAAAAAAGCAAAAACGATTGCAAATAGACGTTACCTTTATGTTGATGATCGTGTACTTTTTATTACTTTTAAAAATACGATTCCGAGCTTATTTCCCTCAGATTTCAAGGTTTCCATAATTACAGCAAAAGAACCTTTACCTGTCGTATCAACAGACGTGTCTGGATAATTGGGGTAATACACAATTATCCTTACATTCCAAGAACAATGTAATCCTTTGTATTCACGACTCATAATGGTCGCATTATTGCCAGCAAATGATTCGTAACTAAAGCGACCTACACCCGCAACAACTGTTTCTTGGGTTCCATAATCCATTTGGAACCCTTAAAGCTTATTATCTACTATCCCGTCTATTTGTATGTTTTCTTGATTCAAAAATAAGCAAAGGGTCAATTTTTACAAGGTTGTACCTAAGTATTGTAGGTACTTGACCTGTTCGTTGTTTTTGATCGTTTTGGTCAAAATTTGCAGGTCAAGTTTGACCCAATTTTAGTGATTGGATTACCTAGGTATTTTGAGTTTTGACAAAATGTATGTAGCATGAATGATAATGCAAATACAGTCAACTAAAATTACAATCAGCAAATAAAAGATCTTATTTTTTTAACAAAACTATATTTTTAAGCATTGTGTTGAAGACGGCCAGGCTTTCAGGAAGCGCAGAAAAAAAAGAACAATAAACTAATTTAATTGATTGTTGAACGAATCTAACTAATATTATAAATGCGAAAGTATGGATGGATGGATAGATGGATGGATGGATGGATGTTTGTTTGTTACTCAATCACGCCAGAACGGCCCAACGGATCGGCACATAGATAGAGAAAAGTCTGAAATAGCACATAGGCTACTTCTTATTCCGGAAAATTGCGTAGTTCCCGCGGGATAGCGATAAACGAATTCTTTGCAGGCGAAGTCGCTGGCAACAGCTACACCCAATTCGTTTAAAAACGATACATACATACATAACATAAATCACGTCTTTATCCCTTACGGGGTAGATAGAGCACAGAGTAAAAAGACACAAAAGCCTCGCATAGCATGATTGTGGGCGTAAAGGTGGAATGGGGTTGCTAGCCGCATCGCCTACAACATGATTCCTAAGCTTTTCACCCATTACAACGATGCATAAAGTCGTAATAGCAACAGAACCCAATGGCAGCCCAACCCTTTTAATTCAAAGAGCTCAAGCTACGTGAATTATTTATTCTGATATACCAAAATTATCGTGGCTTTTACACAATCATGATAACTCAAACATGACTAGTGTACTCTTAATCGCTTTTTAGATAGAGCTCGCTTCCCGTTTTTTCTCCAAAACTAAGTGACTTTCTCTGGAGCGTCCTGCATCGTCATCCAGTCGTGACCGACGGTCATTGAATTACTATTATGTTATCTTTAACATCACTAAGGTTAATATATCAGATTTGGGGATCAAAGAGCTTTTCACTTGAATCCATCGAAGGTTTTTAGATTGTAACATGTTTGAAAAGATTTGGTTTTTATTTTGGTCCTTAACCCACGATCGACAAAGAGGAATACAATGCAGACGAACTGGCAGTCGATACAATACAATACAATAACTCTTTATTGAACACCACATATAACAATCAAAACAGAAAAAAAGGTAGGTAAACAGAAGTAATAAGGATGATACGAAGAAGAGATAGGAATGATAAAGGATGATATGTAATAATAATAAGAGTGATAAGGATGGTTGATATTCACTACAAAGAAAAAATACATGATCTGTTAAATAAAGTAAGGTTTTAGCTAGTTGCTCTGAAAACGAAAATGTTGAATAGTGGGGTAGCAAGGTTTTTCTCATTGAAATGGGCCTCCGCAAAGTAAAGTCTGATTCAATTTGATACAGCAATTACAAGAACTTCATATTATTAACGTAAATCGATCTATACATAACTCAGCCATATATAAATTAAAAAAATAAAAATAAAGAATCAAAAGCTTTTGCATGCCCCCTAGGTCGTATAGGGTGGTGTTCATAATTTCCACCCAATGATAAGATCCTCCTTCTATATGACGGTCATATAAGGCATTATTGTTGATATTATCTCGTTGTATGATAAAATCTTGGCTAGCGTGGGTCTACACAGCTATTAGTATGTGTTATTGTACAATATCTAGCCAGTATCTGAAATACGTTGTAATTTTGTAAAAAAAAAGAGAAGAGTGTGAGTTGTTCAATATTACATTCTGAATGTATTTGTGAAGTTATATACGTTACTTAAGAATCCTATCACCGTGTTCCAGATACCTAAATCTGATATATTTTTTTAAAGAAAATGAAGTACCTACTTAATGCATCTACCATTTTACAGTTTTATACCAGTTCAAATAGATAACTAAGGATTATTTTGTTATTCTTGCCAGTTTAACTGTTTGTAAGATAATGGATTTTGGAATGAAAATATCAAGGGTTTTTCAACTTGTTTTAAATCAAATATTACCAAGCTAAGCGCTGTTGATATTATTATAATTATTAATACATGTAAGTATAATAATTCGAATCAACTGTACCGTCTATTCCGAACCATGTGCTATCTTTATTATTGTTTATTAGACTAAGAAGTGGTAAATAAAGGTACCTATGGGTGCTTATATTTTTTTAAACGTGTCCACTTTATCTTCTCAGCCGGACTACGATGATATTGAAGACAGCCGTTTGCCGAGCCAATTCCCGAGAGGCAAATCAGACAAAGGAAAAGATAACAAAAAATACGGTAAGTAGACCTCGCTTCGTAAATATTTTTGAGCTAGGCAATACGAGTCGACATTTGATTAATTACTCAACTAAAAAGAATTAGCTGTTTTAATGTTTCAATTTCAAATAAATGAAAATTTTACAAAGTTAATGGAGTTGAATGGTATATTAAGACTATCGTCATGAAAAATAGGTGTTATTTTAATGGTATAATTTTTTTACAGTAGTTACCTATGTTCATGTTAAGTAATTTAACATTCGTTTGTCGTCAACTGTTACTTAGAAATTTGTCTTTTTCTGACAGTGACAATACACAATTTAGTACCTATTAACCGATATGCCGCTTATAACTTAAGTATAATGAATGAGGGGTTCTTTATTAGTTTAACTATCAAAACATCAATCATAGTGGCAGGACCACACTTTACCTTGGAATGAACGCTCCCGAACGCTCTGTATTCCAATTGTCGAAGTCTCAGACAATGCCTCCGTGTCGCAAACAGCTGACATTTCGGGCTATCCTTGATATTTGCTAGCGGTATTTGGAACGCACCCGTAGGGTTGCTATCCTTCTTAATTTACCAAGTTTGAAGATGTTGAAGTAAATTGGTGTTTGGAACTTTTTTAATGTGATTTCGCTTATAAAATTGTTTGTTTTTAATGTAAGTATTGATGGCAACCAAACTGTGGATGATTTACAGTATCCATCGACAAGATTGCTTACTGCCATAAAGGTTGCATAACGCGCGAATACTTTACGTTCAATTCTGCAATTACCTATACATTTACTTTACAACAATGATGATTTACTCAACTACTAAAAACAAATATTTAATTTTTTAACTAAATTGGTGCTGAAAAGGTGATACATTATGTACAAATTTGCCAACCCTATTAAATCTCAGGTCGTAAGGACATGGACAAACAAGTGCGCCGTGCGATCTTAAAGACCGTGAATAACCAGCTTTATCGTTTTCATGTTCATGTAGCATCGTGCACGTCTCTTACATGTTCACGCCTTTGGGACAGTTCTGTAACATTAATTTCTATTTTCTTAGTTGTATCTCGAATCGTGATGTCACATGGTTTAGTGATGTTCGTTTTAGCGATTCCAAGAAATTCGTGTTTAGATTTAGGACCTTAGACATGGGAATATTAGTTCGTTTCCATTTCAAATGGCCAGTAAGTTTTTTCTTAATTTGTTTTTTATTTTTTATTGTATATGTATACATAAATTACGTCTTTATCCCTTACTAGGTAGTCAGAGCTACTATAGAAATGGGTTGCTAGCCGCATCGCCTATAACATGATTCCTAAGATTTTCGCCCATTCCCTCGATGGGCATTTACCATGTGGGTACATTATGTTTATTTATATGTTTCCAACGTTTGGTTTGTTTGCATGTGTAGCAGTTGTGCTCACTTTGAAAATGATCCCGTAGAGGGATTGAAACGCGTCAGTGTTTGTGTGGTGTAAGGGATGATTAAGTTTGTGGGATTTATGTGTTTTATGTGACAGTAGTGGAAGAGGGATTGCATAAAAAACATATAAATTTCGCACAGGATTGGTTATAAATCTTGCACGTGAGTAGCGGAGTAGCAAGCTACCTAAATATTTATGTTCATTGAAATGGACCTCCGCAAAGTAACGCCTGATTAAATTAAATGCTTATGGAGTCCGCAAATACAGACATATGAGTAGTGAATATTTAGTGTAGAAGAACTGTTAAAATATGATAACTAACCTAGATTTTAACTTTAGCAATTTTACAACAATTGTTGTTCATGATGATGATGATGATGATGAGAGCGTTACTTGATTGTGACTTGTGTTAGTTTAACACAAAGAGTTCAAGTAAAAAAAGTTTAATAACAAACACGTCTTGTTTCAATTTCCAGATGATCCGTACTACTGCGGCCTGCGAGCTCGTGTACCCAACTTCGTGAAAGCCAACGGTGTAAAAATACTACCCGCGATGACAGAGCGTCTAACGCTTAAAGACGCACCTGTGCCCAGCAAGCGCTTCAGCGTCGCCCACGCCCACCCGGGCCCCTTCCCGCCCCACATGGCGCCCTACGCCCACGCTCCCATGCCCCCGCAAGCCCTCTGGCACGCGCGTTCATACGAAAGCGGAATCGGTGCGTACGAACGACCCCCAAGGAAGGAAAAGCTCATGTACCAATTCTACCCCGACAGGGATCGTCGGCTGCGCCCGCTAGTCATCCAACAGCCACGCTAGTGTACATAAAGACTAACCTCGCACTTTAATCCTGAAGCAGGCTCTTCGCTCCAATCTTGGTATTTAAATGTCATTTTTCTGTTGCTTAGCTTACTCTACGCCTGGCAGCTTCAGATTGCATCCTTACTCAAGTAAATCCTTTTTTATTCTGGGTTGTTATCACTATTCTTCAACGGGTGGCAAAATTTTCAAATTTACCTATTTCCTTTCTTTTGTTTCTCTGGGAGCACGTTAGCACTTCTAGTAAATCAAGGTACTTTTCCCTAAGTGTCTTTACTCTTTTGTTTTTTTTATTTACTTCTGCTGTTTTTGAGCTCTTTTCTATACTTACTCTGCGTTATATTTGACTTCTTGTTTTGATTGATACTTTTAGTTAAACTTTTATTTAGATTTCCAGACTTTGTTATGACGTGACTTTGTTTATTTTATCATACTTGTTTTTTCGATTGACCATAGACTGACACATTGTAGTGCAAATTACGCTTTTGCGCTAGCCTCAATCCCATAACAAATTTAGATTTAGCTAACTTTTGTGCCTTCATTGAATGCTCACACACACCCAACAAATGCCTGGAAGAAGCATCATTCTGTGTTGTGTTTAATAACAATATTTACGGTCGAAGAAACTAGATCGCGCAGTAGTCAACATTCATCTGTCAAAAAAACCTCGACATTGGCGGAATCATCGATAGTAACGGTGCCGATGGCGCTATTAAAAAAAAATTGAATAGAAATTGAAATGGATTTGGAAATGGTTCCACAAGTTTTTTTGACTGTAGATACACGTAGCAATGGACACGAATGTGAGCACTGACTTTAACACTGACATTTGACACTTAGACAATTTGTAGACCAAGTGACGGTCGCATTTAAACCTATGTCATTACGTTATTTACCTGCGGTATTATTCTGGATCCCGATCGTAAATGGGCTAAATAAAATGCAATAAAATTAATAACTACGTAATTGCATTTTGGTTTTTGACGCTAAGGGCGTTTGTGCACTACACGGAATTTTACTGTGTGCAGTCTGATTTTTTACGGAATACCTATTCCGTAAAAAATCGGACGTAAAAATGTACCTACAAACTGTTATATAAATTTGTACCTATTCCGTAAAAAATCGGACTCCGGACAGTAAAATTCGGTGCAGTGCACAAACGCCCTAATACGCTTAAAATTATGAAAATAAAGCCGCTTTTTTTACATTAACTTTCTGGACCAGGAACTTAAAATAATTCCTATCTGAAGGTTTTTGTTGTTACGATAGTTGGACATAGATTTAGATGTGTCCTGGCCTGTATCTGAAACAATCATAGTGAAGTGGAAGCTGAGTAAAAGCCAGCGATGCCTCACTCTAATCTTGTTTCTACATTACGGACAGTACGTCAGAGCGAGATAGAGTATCAAGTTGCTCTGATCGTTTTGGATGGCCCTGCTAGTTCGGCACGTAGCTAGCACAATTAATTAACGACCACACTCCTTACAGATGGAGAGCACTATGACCCATACGCGTTGTACGGCCGTCTGCCGATGCCCGTTCGCGGATTCCCTCCTCATCAGATTCAACAACAGCGCAAAATGTACATCGAAGACTGGGATTAAATTGCACCCCAATACTTTAGAAACATTAGAATTTTGTTAAGAATAGCCTCTTTAAAGTGGTCTTTTACTGACACAAAAAGTGTGCATGTTAACACAAGCAACGTTCGGGTAGTAAAGCTCGCATAGGATATCGTTACATTGATGTCGATGTCGGAACCGCGTGACATTATATAAAGCGAAAGCTATTATATTTATTGGATGGATTGGAATGTGTAATATCAATGTGACTGTATCTTGTAAAGATGATGAATATTAGTGTAAATATTTACTCGGTTGTATATTTTTTTTGTACAGTAGTGTTATCTGTTATTTGACGTATTATGTTATGTTGCGTTTTTATTCAAAGATCATCAATGTATCTAGAGCTTGAGTTATTTTATTGTAAAAGTTGAAATTATTTTAATAATATTTTTGTGGACTTTTACGTTTTTTTCTTAATTAGTATACTAAAATTAGAACACAATGAAAACAAAAATGCGAAAGTAAAATTTCTGAATCTGAATCGAGTATTTTACTCTTTCGAATTTTAACATAATATAGAGTTAAAAGTAAGTAGGTAGTGCATAATATACAGCTTGTGTCAATAAGTTTTGACAGATAGGTATAATAATGTGTCTTAGTATTAGTTTAAAGTATGAATTTAAATAATGTAAACAATGAATCACTGCCACTATTAATGATGTACGACATGTTTACTATTTATTTATTAATTGTGTCAATCCTAGTCAAAACTGGGTTGGGAAAATAAGACAATAACTGAGGAACTACATGGAAATTTTAACATGTTTTTATTTTGTAAATAGAGAAAGTCGAATTCTAGGAATTAGTAAAACTTAACAGTCATTACAAATTATTTACGATGCCAATTTTTTTGGATGTTGTCAGAAATTTTTCGAAAATGATTTATTTA
This sequence comes from Pandemis heparana, assembly GCA_963854515.1. NCBI lineage: Eukaryota > Metazoa > Arthropoda > Insecta > Lepidoptera > Tortricidae > Pandemis > Pandemis heparana. Next base: position 14,557,872 of record OY978007.1, on the reverse strand, counting down.
TTTATACCTGTTATTGGTTTCAAACTCTGTCTACATTTTCTTGTTGCTTTTGTAAATACAATTTCTCGTCTTTATTTTTATGGAATTTAGAAATAATATTGTAATAGGAAATATACAATATTATAAATACTACACTTTTCTTTTAATAGTTACGTACTCCAAGTTTTTCATACGTTTTCGCCAATACTCAATGTAATCTTATATCAATACCAACTTAGTTTTAATTATTGATTTAGTTACTAGATTGATGTAATTTATTTTAAGTTTTATATACTCTTTGAATTGATACGACTAAAAACAACAATTATAGGTTTAAAAATTATTTTATTTTATTTTCTGCAATATCAGAGGGACAGCTTTAAAGACATGGCAATTAAAAAGCTTGTGACGCGACCCAATCATCTAATAACATGCGATACACGAACGTTAGCGCACGCACTAGGTAGAAATGTACCTATACATTTTATGTTTCCTTGTGAAGTGCGATTGGTTTTCGAGCAAAGTCCTGGCAATCCATGTTACCTTGATGTATATAAAGATTTGAAATACTTACTACAAGTTTTTATTCTGACTGCACTTTTTGTTAATTGTTCTTGCATTGTGATCCAATCATACCAAATTTCGAATCAATCCGATCATTAAAATGAATAAGTTTTTTGCACTGATACGAACATTGCAAACTGAATAAAAGCTTGCATAAGTCCTGGCTGATTGGCTGACTGACTCATCAATTGGGAGTTTTTGCAAAATCCGAAACTGAAACAGCAGGCTTAAAGCTCAAGCTATGTTTTTTTGGTAATAGCTAATACGATATATTTTGTATACTGAGAAAAATATTGTCGTTTCATGCATATACACATCTATTTAGGTATTACAACTATGTTTGCGTGCATGAGCGACAGAGATAAAGAATGGCAGGACGTCGCCTAAAATTGTTCCGCGAGCGTTAGAAATTGAACTCTATAGTTTTAGCTCTATATTTTTGTATCCAATACTTTAAGTATCTTAATCTAGATTGTCTCTTAAAGCGCTACATGCACTGGAATGAAAAGAATTCGTATTTGTACATTGTTTGCTTTTAGATTTTATACCTTTTTTAATGAACTGAAAATTGTACATTGGAAATTTAAAGTTGCAGGTGCTACACAGGTTACCATAACGTATCTTTAAAAAATTATATGTAGATAATTATGTAAAGATACTCCCTCTTAAAAATGTCACAACAAAACGAAATGCATTTTCCGAGCATACTTGTGGTATGCTAAAACTAACCTTAAAATATTATGCGGTAACAATCTAGAGTTCTGTAGTGTAATTAATATCAACATCCGCGAATATAATTATACTGTTACATAGGGTGTTGGTTAATGAGTAACCTACTTAATTGATAAATGTATATCGATAAATAAACAACTATTTTTAATTAATTTATTTTATTTTTGCACCCAGCCACTAGCTAGTCACAAGGAATATTAGGTGTACTAATTTACCCTGGTCAGAGATATACAACCATGAAGGGCCGTCATGTCAAATTTGTGTTATTATTCCAATGTAGTTAAATAAGTAGAAAATCGAAAACATTTACCACCAATCGTTAATTTTCTGTTGCCAAATGAATGGAAAAATAAAGAAAGAAAGAAGACATTTATTCATTTTGCAAGACACACAAATATAAGTATACACACAATTTATAGAAAAAAAAACATAAAAAAAAATGCAGACATGAACATTAGATCATCAGCGTTGTGTGTGTCTCCGCAAAAGTGAAACTGAGTAGAGCTGATGATGATTGGATAAAGAAAACATAATTCTATTTATTCCGCCAGTTAGAGTAATTACAAAGAAGATAAAGCATGTACCTAAGTATTAATTCGGGAGTGGGGGCTCGTGAAGTCACTTTTGAGTAAAAATTGCACCGAGACGTGACATCATGCGAAATTTTGAAATCAATTACCTATTTCCGTAACGTTTTGGTTAGATAGGTACTTACGTCAAAATGAAAAAATATGTGGGCAATACTTTTTAATAATTTTATTGATAGGCAAAGACTACCTACTATTACTATAATAAGTGGTGGAATTCAATTAAAATTAAAAAGAGGTGCTCCTTTTAAGTAGATTATCTGCTGCTGTTAATCTGTAGGATATGCATACTTAGGCCAATTACAATAATTTTAAGTATTTTTAAAAATTGTACAGGGCTTACTAAAATAAATGAAATGTTAAATCCATTCCCGATTCCCCACGAATATCAAAGTAAATTTAAATAGGTAAAGCCTGGAAAAACAATATTATGCTGCCGTGGATGACTACTCTATCCATTTTTTAACAAGAGTTTTGACATATTCTCTATCCTCCGTAAGTGCTCTTAGTTCTCTTTTAGATTGACTCAATATATCGCAGTGTGACGTCCCTTTCGTAATTCTCACAGGAACAGTGTCTGTCAGATCTCTCAGTACACCCAGTCTATGCCAAGGGTCCATGTCTCCATGAGTGAAAATCACATTGGTTACATTTGGTGTAAGTCCACCATACATAATGTTACTTTCCGTTACTCCGTCATCCACTAGCTTCTCATTAAAATCCTCGCCATATATACCTTTACACAATTTGGTATAGAATTCCACAGGGGTATTATTACTAAAAGGTTGCTTATCAGATGTCGTGGTTTGAAAATAGCCGAATTCTGTACAAGACTGGTACAGCCAGAAAAACATGGCGCTCTTTTTATCCGATTTTTCAGCCTCAATAACACCCACAAAGTCGTAATCATTACAATAACTGTCGTCCCTGTAATTTAGTGTAGACCGTGTCCAATTGTTTTCTTGAAGTTCGTCGCAATGTTTTTTTATCGTGTCAGGACTACCATATTGCGTGTGACCTTGAAAAACTGAGAAGTTCTCCAAGATAAACAACTGTTGGTTCTCAACAACATGCATATCGGTTTCATTGCAAATGTTCATTTCTCTTTTCAGCGTTTCAATTCCACTGGAAGATTTAAGCAATTCTGCGTAGTGATTAAACTTTCTTCGTATTCTATTGAGACAGTCAGGAGACCCATATTTTTCATAAACATCATTGACCGTTTCAAGATATTCATAGAAGTCTTTTTTTGCCAGAACTGGTCCACTACTGGACACTGCCGCATCGACCAGGTCAGGATATAGAACTCGCATCCAAGCAGCGAGATTGCCTGCATATGAACCACCAACGACAACCACTTTTGAAGATTTGAATTCGGGAGCAGATTTGATAAACTTGATTAATTCTGCCAGGTCAGCTAACGCTTGCTTGGCACTCAGGAATTTTAACCATGACGTAGTTGCTGGGTATACAGGTATACTTGCACCGTAATACCGGTGCTCAGTCGAGAACAGGGCACCATTCGTGTCTCTTGCTAACTGATACGTCAAGAACCGATCATATTGTATACTTCTAGGACTTGCCGTCCACTCACCGTTAATGTATAGGTAAATGGGTCCGTTAGGTTTCCAAAGGTCGAGTCTCTTGAAATATCTCATCTTCCAGAATTTGTCCCTGGCAGTGAAATGGTCAATGGGCTGTTCTATCCATTCCTCCGAAACTTCTGATGTCCCATTCTTAGCATTGTTGTCATATTTTAAAACGTCTACGTGTCTAAACGAATTCAAACAGTTTGTATAACTTAAGCTTATTAATATAAGTGCACTAATGGGATGCATATCTGACACAACCTGTGCGCTTGCCACACAATCTACTATTTAACTGTTATTTTCACTGACGCCCGTATATATTATACATCGCATTTTTTACATTTTATCTCCTCATTACAGGGTACTTCAAGTCGAGGGCTTTATTATAATTATGTTTTAAATGCGAAAGTAATAACTCTCGTCTCTGTGGCTCTCATTTCACACAATTTGTTAATTTGGTATGACGATAGTTTAAATCTGTTTATCCCGAAAAACTATTACAAGAGTTTTCACCAAATCGCTGGCAACAGGAACCCTCGGTGCGCCGATCATACTCGCACTTACGCGGTTTTTTTATTAAGCCCCGACAAAAAATATTGAGTTTTTAATATTTTTTTAAATGTTTGTTACTAACCTATTATATCTACCAGTGCAAAGCCGGGATGGGCCGCTAGTTTATAATAAATTAGTTGACTATAACTTATCTATTATAGATAAATGTTAAGTTATGGATAGTGCTATGACGATATGAATGAAAAATATGAAATAGTTGTAAGTAAACCACTAAATTACTCTTGGTTTTATGGTATATTTTGCTGCTTTTACTTGCATTCTCATGAAGTTTAGCTACATGTAGGCACAAAATTTCAAACGAATTTGACTCCGTATAATATTATTTTTAGAACAGACAAGTAAAGGGTCAAATACAAGTAAGTATGCAAAACTTAAAAGCAAAATATTGATACACACTATAGGTACACTACAACCTGAAAACAAGGTTTATGATAAAACAATGAAGGACGTCAAAAATATGAAACGGACGGACGGATCTTAAAATGTGATTGATTACTTATTTAATCCATTTTTTTATCTGACTCTTTACAAATTCTCTATCATTTATGAGTTCTTTTGAGTCAGATGGATCTGGACTTTGCAACACAGCACAGTGAGATGTTCCTTTTGTGATTCTCACCACCACAGTTTCAGATAAATCTTTAAGTACTCCTAATGTATGCCAAGGATCCATGTCCCCATGAGTGAACACCACATTAGATACTTTCGGCGTGACTCCACCATACATTGCATTGGTCTGGGCTACTCCATCATCGACTCGCTTCTCATTGAACTCATCGCCAAATACTCCTTGACATTGTTTAATGTAAAAATCTAGAGGTATTGTGTGGCTAAAAGCTTGCTTATTAGATGTAGTGGTTTGATAATAACCAAATTCTGTACAAGTCTGGTAAAACCAAGAGTTCTTTTCGGCTTTACTTTTTTCTATTGCCTGTGTAAAGTTAACATCTAAACACTGGCCATCTCTAAAACTCGGTATAAGTCGTGTACGTTTGTTTAGCTGGAATACATTTTTCAGTTTCGAATCACTACGTTGGGAAGCCACTTGTTCCAGGGCAACTTGTACACCATTTTGCATTGATCGTGCCCAGTTGTTTGTATTAAAAGATTCGCAATCTGCTTTTATTGATGCAGGGTTTCCGTATTGAGAATAACTTTCATAAGGCATAACTGCGGTGCTAAAATACAGCGCCTGATTTTCTGGAATGGACATATCCGAATCATCGCAAATATTCAGTTCATTTTTGAATGTTACAATTCCACTTGGGGTTTTTAGTAGTTCAGCGTAATAGTTGAACGCTTTTTTAATTTTATTCAGGCAATCAGTGGATCCGTAATTTTTGTAATCATCTGAGACAGTCTCAAGATATTCGTAAAAGTCTTTTTTTGCCAAAACTGGTGCACTAGCAGACACCACAGCATCTATGAGGTCAGGATTAAGAACTTTCATCCAAGCAGCGAGATTCCCCGCATATGATCCGCCAATGACTACTACCTTTGACGAATTAAAGTCAGGAGCGGACTTGATAAATTCAATTAATTCGGACGCGTCAGCCAGCGCTTGTTTCGAGCTCAAATACTTCATCGACGATGTGTCTGTTATTTTAACAGGCATGCTTTTTCCGTAGTAGCGATGTTCAGATATGAACAAGGCTCCATTTGTTTCTTTAGCTAACTGACAAGTCAAGAGCGAGTCTATTGATATCCAAGTACTATCTGCCGGCGCTTCACCATTGATGAACAGGTAAATAGGTCCACCGGGTTTCCAAAAATCGAGTCTCTTGTAATATCTCATCTTCCAAGTTTCTTTATTTGTACCAAAGTGGTCAACCGGTTGTTCGATCCATTCTTCCGAAACTTTTGCATTGCTATTTATGCTACTTCCATCAATCTTCAACCCCAGCACGTCGCGGTGTTGACTAAAAGTGAAACAATATGAAGAGCCTAAGCTTAAAATGATAAATGCACTAATAAAATGCATTTCTGTTAAAAATCAACTGGTGTTCTTCTTGCTCGTCGATATATATTATGCAATGTCTGCATCGACTCCATTAAAATTTATATATTTTTTTAACATTCCAGAAATAAAATACATAGCATGCCGTTGCTATGAATTATTTTTATTACTTTATAATCTACCTGTACTGTACCTACTTAATTATATCTATCTTTAAACAAATATTATTTTTTTACTCGGCTTTGTAATTTTAAGGATAAATTTTCTAAGTACCGATCTATATAAATTTTATTCTTAAGATGAAAGTTATTTTGACAGGAAGACGAAGTTATTAATAATGGTTTATTATATCCATTTTTGAGGTACGAAACTTCTTTATATGTACCTATATCTAGTAGAGATTTTTTTTTTTATCTTCTACCATATTAGAAATTCATATTTATTATTATTATTGACCCTAGCTTGATTATTATTATATTATTATTTTATTGTTTGTAAGCAGTGACGATGACGATCCCTAGCGGAGATTTAATTTAATTTTGTGTTTTGTATTTATTGTTATTTTCCATTTTCGTATTATTATAAGAAATCGGGACTTAATCACGTCACGTGACGGCGTTTTCTTAATGTGTGACAATTGCTAAAGTTTGAACAGTACATTTTGGTATTATTCAATTGATTTTAATTACCTATTTAATCTTATTTACTCTTGACGATTTCAATCTAAATTCTCCTAACTTGTTATTGGACTTTTTTGCTATTTAGGGATCCGTTTGGGTTAGTAAATAAGCTGCATTTTAAGTAATAGGCAGGGTACTGACTGAACATTACACTGCGCGTGGCCCGACACGCGCTTGGTCGGTTTTTTAAGGAATGCTAAAAAAAAGGACTTAATCACTACATAGTATAAAACAAAGTCGTTTTCCGCTGTCTGTCTGTCTGTCCCTATGTATGCTTAGATCTTTAAAACTACGTAACGGATTTTGATGCGGTTTTTTTTAAAGATAGAGTGATTCAAGAGGAAGGTTTTTAATTATGTATAATGCTACGCAGACGAAATCGCGGGCACAAGCTAGTTTTTAATAAATCTGATTGCGTAGGTACAGTAACACGTGTCGAATATAAAATACGCGTTGTAAAACCAGTTATTTCAGTAATTAAGACTTGATTATATTATGACGAATATTTTGTTAGAATTTTAAGTGGCTTTATGTCATGTGGCACTAAAATCTAAAATGTAGGTTTACGTGTAAGTACTAGTTTTATTGCCATTGACGCGTGTAAGGTAATCTGTAGTTATACTCTATCTCCCATTATTTGGGGTCGGCTCTCCTAGTCTTCGCCAGGACACTCGGTTCCGGGTCGTCTCGGTTGTTGTGTTTGCATCTTGCATGTCTTTGTTTACAGCAGCCGTCCATGTGAGTCGGGGTCTACCTTCTGTAGTTACCTACTAATAACTATTATCTTTTGAATTAACACAAAAGCGTTTTTGTTCGTCGTTTATTGTACCTACAGACAGCCGAGGCGTATTTGGGTCGATCAAGTTATCTTGTCTCGTTGCTATCAGTTACGTGAACCTGGGTCACACTTTAAAATTTAAATTTGCCAAACATGCATTTATATGGTTTCCAATTACTTTATTTAGTAAAAGTACCTATTAATAACAAAAAACAGTTAACAAAATTACAACTAGAAACTTTAATTTATAAAAAGTAAGTTAAAAAAAACTAAACTAAAAATAAGCACCCCCCGCATCGTGCCCGACTCAAAGGTTCCCATTACACTGGCCGCGTTGCCTCTTTGAACGGCAATGGCAACCCAAAGAGAATATAACCACAACGTTTTATGGAAACCCTTTGAACCAGCCACGACCCTGAGCGGGGATCGCAGCTCCTATCTTTCAGCCTGCGGCCGAGCTTCCTAATTATATGGTTGTTTTAAGCCTCTTCCATGATTGGTCATCTACGAAGCACGGTACATACCTACATAGAAATAACTAATACAATGTTATATAACATTTCTTCTAATAAACTGGGACCTTAAAATGCGTCTTAATGCTATTCAATTCCGATTCAGTTTAGGTTCGCTCGCCGTGAGATCCATAGGTATTAAAAATGACAGCTAAAACCGGAACTGAGTCTAAATTAATCGCATTAAGACGTCATGGTAAAGCCCCTGTATTATTTTTGTCCCCTCGTTGACAGGTCAAAATAACAATAGGAAATAGTTGGATTCCTACTCCTATTTTCAAGGCCTGCAGTGCCGGCAGTCTACAAATCGTAAGTGACTTTGATCTCTTATTATCATAATAGTCCTAATTGTGGTCAAACGCATCCCTGTCATGTCACACATAAAAAAGAACTCAACTATTATTTTATTACAGCGTCAGCAAACCACTCGCGGCTTTTGTTTTATTTGAATTTTTAAGTATTTGTGAAAATTTTGTAAGCAAGTTTACCTTGAAGTGTTTAAGATACATATTGCGCTAAGGCCCAGCAGCGCAGAGTTATACATATATTCTTTGGCAGTGTGGTATTTAACCAAAACAATAAAAATCTTATAAAAAGTCTGAGGACAGAAACTTTTACAATTTCAGTACTTAACCAACTTTTTCACAATAAAATATTGACATGTTCGTAGCGCAGGCGTAAACGCGCCTTTTGATTTTGCTTTTTTTTAGGCAAGGTTACTGAGAGCATACAGCCAAGCGTTTCATTTACACCGCCCTCATAATAATGTCAGCTTTTCAAATCAGAGTGCGCTCTAAAACCGAACGCGTTGTGAATAATAGCGCAATAAATAAAAACAAAGTAACGGTATTGTACATTGAACTTTAGGTGTTAGGTAAAGAACACAATTTAGGACGCCAATTTAGGTTGGACAAAAATGTCTTCGTTGAAAAAATACCTGTGCAGAAAGTAATTATTTTATTAATGTTTTTTCACAATTGACACAGTTTTCCGACTTTATGTCTTATATACATTCGTATCTATATATTTTCTTCATAGTATTATTGTATTTGTAATTATTACCAACTACTTATACCGAGGAAAGCTGATTTTCTTGAGTTCCGCTATTTTGTGCGTAATCACCTCAAAAATCAAATTTCAAGAAAACTGAAAAATTATAATTACCTGTATTAGATTGGAAGTATATGTAGCAACTTTAAAAGGTTAAACTTCATTGGTTGTTATTTTATAGGTGTATGAAGTTAATTAATTATTAACACAAAACCCTCTTTTTTGCGTCTCTGGGTGAGATTTTAAAAAAAATGCTAAAACAGCTATTTCTTTATTTTTATTACTGAGTAGGTATATATTCTGAGTTTTATAATTCTAGAACAAACAATCTAATTTTCTTTTTTCATACAAACTTTAACCCCCCTTTTCACCCCCTTTTTCTAAAATTTTCCAAAATTTCTGTAGCCTAGATGCTATTCTGAATGTATTTAAATAGATTTGTGTACATTTCAACAATATCCGTTCAGTAGTTTTTACGTGATGCTCAGTCAAACAAACAAACAAAAATTTTAAAAATGGTTTTAATATGTTCAGTTACTTATTTAAGTCACCCTGGTCGGTTTTTTTTTAAATCTTCAATGTACAGATTTTTTGATCTCAACGATTTTATTATATATATAGATTTGTTTCATTCGTTTGAAAATCGAACGACACCGCTTGCCGTGGTATAGCCATCTCGATTTTCGGAGACATGCGATTTTTACGAAATTAGACTTTAAGAGTAGAAAAATAAGAACTATGAGAAGTGAGATTCATATTACTAACCGGCGGGTTATAATGAAATTCAGTACAATATTACTACAAATTTGTCAACCTGATTTATTATAAGCTACCTACCATGTTGCCAGCGATTTCATCTGTATCTGCAAAGAATTCGTCTATCGCTACCCCGTGGGAACTAAGCAATATTTCGGGAAAAGAGATTCAAAACTATCGTCGTACCAAATTGCCTTAAGATTGTACAGTGGTTTTGCCGTGAAATAGGTATAAGTATATTAAATAATACAGATAAAACGGCGGTGGCACCGGTGGCGCTCGACGCGAGTGTTCATTCTCCCGCGTTTCCTGTCTCCTAAAGGTGAAAAACATTATTAACACGCGACGCGACCCGATGCAACGAATGTATCCGCATGGCGTCGCGTCGGATGTTCATAGTGTGGTTCTGGTCATAGAAAATAATACAATTTGATTCGACTCAACACGCGTCGCGTTGCATCGGGTCGCGTCGCGTGTTAATAATGTGTTTCCACCTTAATACTTTTCCGTGCTCACTGTCAGACTGTGCAATAGTTTCCCGATTGAAATCGGGCAGACTCAGTCGGTTGCCATTGCGGAATCGGCTGAGAAAACATTTGCGTGATGGGTCGCCTCTTAAGTGGATCTTGTATCCTTCGTGTATGTGTTTATACACACACGAAGGAATATAAGATGCCAAGATGCTTTATAGCATATGTAGGTACTATGTAGTTCATATTTGTAGAACAAAATAGGGTGTAAAAAAACTAAAACAAACTCAATTTAAATCTCGAAAATTTGTTGTTAAAAATGCAGGGAAAAAGTGAACTTCATTTTTCAGCATTTAAAAAAAGGTGCCACAAAGAATACGAAAACGCAAGGTTTAATACATACGAAATATGACGTGAGCATATTTTAACACGCTCACGTTTGTTCAATCTTGTTTGATCCATTTTTTTACCAGACTTATTACACGTTCCCTGTCCTTTGTGAGTGCCTCTGGTTCACCGGGGTTAGTACTCATTATAGAACAGTGAGTCGTTCCATTTGTAATAATGGCTACAAGTGTCTGAGAGGTCTTTTAGCACTCCTAGTCTATGCCAGGGGTCCATGTCACCGTGAGTGAACACCACATTAGTTACGTTTGGTGTATTTCCTCCATACATTTTATTGACTTCTGCTATATTATCATCGATTCGCTCTTCATTGAAATCTTTGCCAAAAACACCTTTACACGTTTTAACGAAAAATTCAACAGAGGTTGTATTAAAACCGAAAAGTTGATTATGAGATGTTGTGGTAACAAAATAACCAAATTCATTACAGACCTGGTAATTCCAATGATTATCAGACAACGATTTGGATTTTAAATCATCAACGTACAATGTGAAATTGTTAAAATCACAATGATCGTTCTTAAGTTGTGGCATTGGCATGTCTATTACCTTTACCTTGCACGTTTGTTTTATCTCGTCAGGTTTTTTCAATTGAGCATCAGCGACGAATCCATTATATCTCATAAGATAAAAAAACTGTTGATTTTCTGGAATAGTCATGTCCGTAGATTCGCAAATATATATTTTTTTTTTTTTATGCGAATAGGAAGGCAAACGAGCAAGTTTTTTTTTATATGGTTTTTCTTTTTCAATGTTTCAATTCCACTCGCAGTTTACATCAATTCTTCGTAGCGTTCAAATCTTTTTTTTATGGTATCTTTACATTCCGCTGATCCATATTTTTCAAACACATAGCTGGCTGTCTCAACACTTTCGTAAAAGTCTTTCTTTGCTAGGACGGGCGCACTGCATGCTACTGCTGCATCAACAAGGTCGGGGTAACGAACTCTCATCCAAGCAGCAAGATTACCCCCGTATGATCCACCGACAGTAACCACTTTTGATGATTTAAACTTGGGATCAGATTTGATAAATTTAATCAATTCAGCAAAGTCAGCTAACGCCTGTTTCGAGTTTAAATACTTTAAGGATGCTACGTCCGTTACGTTTACGGGAAAACTGTCTCCGTAGTAGCGGTGTTCAGCTGAAAAGAGAGCACCATTCGTTTCTATCCCTAACACACCAAGCAAAAATGTATTGCTTGCTGATTGATTGTTTTTTGTATTTGATGATTTTCCTTCACCACCGAAAAACAAGTAAATGGGTCCGTTAGGCTTCCATAGTTCAAGACGTTTATAATATTTCATCTTCCAGGTCTTGTTATTTTCGTTAAAGTGATCCAGAGGCTGATCTATCCATTCTTCAGTAACATTCGTGGTATCGGGATCTTTCTCTGATTCCAATTCATGATGGTGAAGATTGTAGCCGAAGAAACCTAGAGACTGCACGAATCCGAAGCTTATCGTGATTAAAATCGTTGTACTAGTAAAGTACATGACTGATGCAAATATCTCGACCTTGTTACATAAAGTATCGTCATTGTCATTGAAGCCCGTACATATTGTTTAGAGCATACCCACGTTTGAAGTGATAACAGAAGCAAAACTTTTCAAATGAAATTCAATAGGTACTACTGGTGGATTTTTTACATTTCATGGTTTTATAATTTATTGTTATTATTTGAGATATGTTGAGCGTCCGTCGTAGGACGCGGTATTTAAATAGGCACCCAACTAATTCTATCTGGAGTTTTATAAACACAGAGACAAGAATATACTTTTGTTAAAAAAAAAACCTCGTGGATGTGTAAGGGTACGCAGTAAAGAAACTAACTATTGGTTGGTGTTTAACTAAGCAAATAATTCTCAATTATATGCATATATCTTATTGGCCTGATTGGTGCAATCTAAGTACAAATCGGGTTACATCTTGATATCCTTTTCTACATCTCAAGTAATCTCTAGGTATTTTATTTATTATATTAAACAGTAGCCCAACTAGCCCAAGCCAAGACAGGAGGCATGTGCCTATATAGCAGTGGGACGTCTGTACAGGCTGGAAATGATAATGATGATGATGATTAAACACTAAAATTGTATTGGTGAGATACAAGTTTTTGTATCTACACGAGAAGAAAAGCGTTAGGACTTTAATTGGAAAGTTTTTTCAAAGAGGACGTAAGTACCTAACCTAGGTAGATATTTTTAGTCACATACACGGAAAAACAAAATGCAACTTTACTAGTTATTTCAGTAATTAGTCCTTGATATGATAACATTATCGGCAATGATTTTTATTCGAATTCCTGATGTACTTACCTAAGTACTTATAATGAAAGAATGTAGCTTCATAATTTTTAATTTCAACACTTACACGATAAGCTATATACGATTTTACATTCTTTTAGGTATCTACCTATATTTCTTTATTATGGTTCTTAGGGAATTTGTTTTTAGGGGTAGAAATTCCGTAATCCTAATAATAGTTCTGTCATGATAGAGCTGAAATCATTATTTTGTCCCCTACGGTAGGTATCCGTTAAACGACTAATGACTAATGACCACTTGGTTTGGTAAGAAACATAAGAGGGTGCATTCCTACTGAGCTGGCAACGTCACATTTTTGGTGATTTTTTGTGATTATTTCTTAGAACTTTTATTTTCTTATTAAACGAGATATTTTATCCCTTTAATACGAAAATAAAAGTCCATCACAATTAATCATTAATAATGATCATTGCATTGGAAACATTAATACACTAAAAACGAAGTGCACTACAGATGCACATTTCAAACTTTCATTCAATTTCCGTGAAATAATCGGGATAAACGCTCATAAATCTCGATTTACTAGCCGCTAAATCTGGTTTCAAATTTGACAGTTCCGTACATTTTGATAAAACCATTGGTTTAGTTTTATAATTTTTGCTAATCTTTGTAAGGTGCCTGTGAAATTGTTCTGAAAAAAGGTTGCATTAACATTGCAATATTTGTAATCTAATTAACTTTGTTTTCTCAAGCATGCTCGGAAATGTACGCATTAATGTCGCAAAATGAAGCCAAGAAGTTTCACATTTACGGCCTAGGCCAAGAAGTAATGTGGTGCGGTCGAAATGAAGCCAAGAAGTTTTACATTTACGGCCTAGGCCAAGAAGTACTGTGGCGCGGTCGTCGGGCGGGTGCGCTCGGCGCGGTGCGGCGGCGCGGTGGCGGGTGCGCGGGGAACATGGCGCGAGAAATAGTTTGTTCAAATGGCACGTTTCAAAAATTAAAAATGCGGCTAATTAAACAATTTTTACTTGATTTCCTCGCATTGCTTGAGAAAAGCACTATACAATCCTCGGCCGGAAACAGGGATTGCAGGACTCGCTTCCGTTCCGTTCCGCTTTCAGTTCCGTGGAGGGCCGGCTTAAGAATAGCTCTCCCCCAACTCTTCTCGCGGGTGTCGTAAAAGGCGACTAAGAGAATGTGACCAAGTACACATCGGTCCCACCGGTGTCGGGCAGCAGCGATACCAGTGTGAATATACTGCGATTGCCAACCCGCCTGCTCAGCGTGGCAATTAGAGCAAACCCGACCAAATGGCAAGTCAACACAAACCACGGCCCCTAGTTCCCGGCCGCCCTGCTATTCCTGATCAAGGCGGCGGTCACGGTAACGGCAGGGCAGGGGGTGCGAAGAATCCCCGGGTTACGGAAAGCCGCCGAAAACAATTGACCTTGGCAACGTACAACGGACGCACGTTACGGCTCGACGAGCATCTGGCACAACTCGAAGTCGAACTCGAGAAAGTAAGGTGGCACATTCTTGGCTTAAGCGAAGTCCGAAGAGAGGGGGAGGACACGGTAACTCTTGAATCAGGCCACCTCTTATACTTTCGAGAGGGAGACCAGCTGTCTCAGGGCGGCGTAGGGTTCCTGGTGAACAAAGCTCTCTGTGACAACGTTGTAGAAGTGTCAAGTGTGTCGAACAGGGTTGCGTACCTCGTAATTAAGCTAACCGAGAGGTATAGCCTCAAGGTTGTACAGGTTTACGCACCGACCTCGACGCACTCGGACGATGAAGTGGAAGATATGTTCAGTGATATATCGAAGGCCTTACACTTCACCACCAAGGCCCACTACAACGTTGTCATGGGAGACTTCAACGCCAAAGTGGGAGTACAGAGTTGCAGTGAATCGGTAGTAGGATCCCATGGCTATGGTAGCAGGAATCATAGGGGGCAAATGCTTGTCAACTTCCTCGAAAAGGAGGGGCTATTCTTGATGAATTCATTTTTCAAGAAACAGCTCCAAAGGAAGTGGACATGGCGGAGCCCCGACACTATGACTAAAAATGAGATCGATTTCATCATAGCGGACAAGAAGCGCATATTCAGAGACGTCTCAGTGATCAATAGGTTTAATACCGGAAGCGATCATCGACTCGTGCGAGGCTCTCTGAATATCGATTTTAAGCTTGAACGTGTCCGTTTGATGAAATCCAGGCTCCGACCTAACCTGCTCCAAACTATAGTCGGATCTGAAAAGTTCCAGTCTAATCTGGAGAACCGATTCGCTGCCTTGGAAACCACAAACAGCGTTGACATTGACCGGGCCCTCGAGAATGTAGTTGGGATCCTCAGGGAGGAAGGTGTGAGATTTTGCGAATTGCGGCGTAAAGGCAAGAAGTCGAAGCTTTCGGAAGAAACACTCAGGCTCATGGAGGAACGACGTGAGCACCCACCAGTTACTTCGTCAGAACGACATGCTCTAAACAAGAGAATTAGCAAACTTGTACGATACGATCTCCGACGCTCCAACACCCGTTCAATAGAACGAGCGATCGAGAAAAATCGGGGGTCAAAAGTATTTGTCCAATCTCTTGGGAGAAGTCATCTGACGAAGCTGACCACTACGGATGGAGTAGTCGTTTCTTCCAGGTCTGAAATTTTTTCGGAAATTGAAAACTTCTACAGCCAGTTATACGCTACACATGCATCTCAACCTGATCCCGAAAATGAGGAGTCCAGAGCTACATTAACACGCCACTTTACGGAAGATTTGCCAGAAATCAGCCTGGACGAAATCGAGATGGCTCTCAGGCAGCTTAAAAATGGAAAAGCTCCTGGAGAAGACGGTATTACGACTGAGCTCCTGAAATCTGGTGGTAAACCTATAATGAAGGAGCTCCAGAACATTTTTAATACTGTTCTTTTTGATGGGAGAACTCCAGAGGCGTGGAGTAGGAGTGTTGTCGTGTTGTTTTTCAAAAAGGGTGATAAAACTCTTTTGAAAAACTACCGACCCATCTCACTTTTAAGCCACGTTTACAAGCTGTTTTCGAGAGTCATCACGAACCGTCTTGCGCGAAGGCTCGACGAGTTCCAGCCCCCCGAACAGGCCGGGTTTCGATCGGGATACGGCACCATAGACCACATGCATACAGTGCGGCAGATTATACAGAAGACCGAAGAGTATAATCAGCCCCTGTGCCTTGCGTTTGTGGACTATGAAAAGGCCTTTGACTCGATCGAGATCTGGTCTGTTCTGGAATCTTTGCAGCGATGCCAAGTCGATTGGCGATACATCCAAGTGTTGAGAGGTCTCTACAACGCCGCTACTATGGCTGTTCAAGTCCAGAACCGGCAGTCTGAACCTATTCCCTTGCATCGTGGTGTGAGACAAGGGGACGTTATATCCCCCAAATTGTTCACAAATGCATTGGAGGATGTGTTCAAGACGCTGGACTGGAAGGGGCGCGGCATTAACATAAATGGCGAGTACCTCTCACACTTACGATTTGCAGATGATGTCGTCATCGTGGCGGAAACGCTGCAAGATTTGCAACATATGTTGAATGGCCTAGCTGATTCTTCCCAACGCGTTGGTCTTCGGATGAACCTGGATAAAACCAAGGTTATGTTCAATGAACATGTAAGTCCGGAACCAATTGCAGTTCAAGGCAATATTCTCGAGGTGGTTAAGGAGTATGTTTACCTCGGGCAAACTATGCAATTAGGTAGAAACAACTTCGAGAAAGAGGCCAACAGAAGAATACAGCTGGGATGGGCAGCGTATGGGAAACTGCGTCAAGTCTTCACATCGCCAATTCCACAGAGTTTAAAGACGAAAGTCTTTAACCAGTGCGTCCTACCCGTCATGACATACGGTGCCGAAACATGGACACTCACTGTAGGGCTGGTCCACAAATTTAAAGTTGCTCAGCGTGCTATGGAAAGGGCTATGCTCGGAGTTTCTCTAAAAGATCGAATTCGTAACGAAGTGATCCGACAGAGAACCAAAGTTATCGACATAGCCCATCGCATTAGCACGCTGAAGTGGCAATGGGCCGGTCATCTAACCCGAAGAACCGATAACCGTTGGGGTAGACGAGTTCTTGAGTGGAGACCACGGATCGGCAAACGTAGCGTAGGACGTCCTCAAACTCGGTGGAGCGAGGATCTTCGCAAGGCGGCTGGCAAGAGCTGGATGAGAGTGGCCGAGGATCGTGCTCAGTGGCGTGCCATGGGAGAGGCCTATGTCCAGCAGTGGACGAATATAGGCTGATGATGATGATGATGAGGACTCGCTTTATCCGGCCTCGTCTACGACTCGGCCGTGTACCCCAATCTCGTCCTGCAATCCCTTACTTCACGGCCTCTGCAGTAATGTACTATTTACCTTCGACATGCCTTCGACCTAAGAGAAATGTATTCTGTGTCGTAAAGACCAACCGCGAACATCAATTCTATAACAGTCACAATAAGACTCAAAAATTACCGCTCTAAAATGTTAATCGCCACATTTTTCTTCTGAATCTACGACGCTGTCGAATCCGTTACCATGGCAACGTGTAAACAACACAGTCATTGCGCGTGACGGGGTTTCGTCTAGTTGCTTTGTAAAATAGTGTGAACTATTTTATATTGGTCAATATGGATTATTCCGATAGCAGTGGAGTGGACAGCGCAGTTGGTGGCAGACGGGAAACGCGGCCGGTGTCGAGACGCGGTTTTAGAGAGTATAGCAATAGTGGGTCTGCAGTTTCAAGGTACTTGGTATATGTATACGGTGTATAGATGTAAATATCTATGACTAAAATAATACGCAATTACTGGTTGGAAGAACTTGAAATGTTTGCAAATTTGACTGAAGTAGGTACCTAGGTTGTGTTGTTGGTTAGTGAAAATATTAAGAACTAGCTTCTGACCGCGACTTTGTCCGCGTAGAATTAGCAATTGATATGTTTATCGCTATCCCGCGGGAACTATGCGATTTTCCGGGATAAAAGTAGCCTATGTTTTAATCTAGGGTACCAGCTATCTTCGTATCAAATTTTAAATCCAAATCCGTCCAGTAGTTTTAGCGTGAAGAAGGAACAAACATACACAGTCACTCACATCGTCACTTACATTTACAATATTAGTAGGATTCAGTTTCCAGCTCACTTAGATAAGATAGACTCGCGCACTGAGAGTTCTGATTTTCGCGTTTCATTAGGCTTTTATTGCTGTTGTATATAAGTAATTATTGAGTTTCACGGTTATTACTCTAAGTCTTCAAAGTTCGCGTTATTTTTGCATAAGTAGGTATTTACATTGAGGCGTCTCAGACCGAATCAAAATACTGTTCTTGAAACGGCAAAGAGTAGCTATACTTAGTTTCAACGCCTCTGTCAACGCCTCTACGTCTCGCCGTGCATAAAAGTGCATGCAAGTGCCACCAAACCTCAACAATGCACATAAGGCATAGCTTAAACTTTTCCCTTTGCTTGCTTTTTATTTGGTCTGGCGCTGGTATGAGAGTACCTACAAGGTATTTTAGAATTGTTCCGGATTATTTCATTATTTAAGTATTAGTTAAGTAGTTTATTTGAACAGGAGTTAATGTTTCATCGTAATTTTGAATTCAAACTTAAGTCATCCCTTTCACGGCGTCTCTACACTTTAAACATCGATCAACGCATGTAGGTATGGCTAATAAACACGAATAAGAAATCCTAAAAAACAATTTAGGTACCTACCTGCTATCGGTGGTGTAGCGGTATAGCACGCATCACGGAATGACGAAGGATGCTGGCATCGGAATCAGCTAGCTATCGCATTCAAACAAGAACTGTCAAAACGAACACGATGGCCGATTGCGAGCGAGTTAGACAATAATTACAATAAGCCTACTGGTGTACACGTTCATTGACAGAAGCGGCAGCATGCGACCAGCCTCAGCGTACCGAGGGGGCACGGCTTCTCGACTGTCGACGGCGGGCTTTGGCCCCGCGCCGCCGACGGCTAGCCGACAACCTACTGCTATGACAGGCTTCTCTATGGTACCTATGTCTTGTCTGCGTATATTCATCATCGTCATCATAAGGAAGATGTCCACTGTCGAACAGAGACCTGGCCCTTAACAACACAATGAACAAGTTGCCACTTGCGTCCACTGGTTGGTTGATAGCTCTGTTGGTCAAAAACACGATTATTAATAAGCTCAATTATATTTATTGATTATTTTAGGGCTCCGTCGTTATAATATTTCGCTGCCCAAAAGAGCTCCGTCACGAAAAAAGTTTGCGAACCACTGATCTATAGGTACCAACCTTGCTGTAATCAAGGGAAAAATACCTACAGTGATGTAAACTTTACCTACTCAGATTATCATGATGTAGGTTAAATACTTACCTTGTCTGCAATATTAAGGTCAATGATGACTGACTTTCTGTTGTGTAGGTCATGCATTGATGATTTTTGTATCAGTACTTACCCACCCTATCATACACGGACATGGGTAACAAATATCGAAACCATTATATCTATTAAAATAACTATAGAACTACCTAAATTGAACCTGGAGCTGTAATTGTCTTCAACTCTATAAGGCCTATTATTTGAATTAGGCACTCTGAACGCACAATTTATTTATCCTTTTTGCTTCTGTAAAACTTAAACCGCTGCGTGACAATATGCGACACTGGTTGTGGTTATGGTAAACGCAAGGGCCTAAAGTTGGGGCGCGTATAGGACTCGCAAAATAAACCAAATGGCGTCATCTGCTTGAGATAAGGGGTCGATTTTTGAAATCGCATTGGTGAAAACAACCGTAGTGTTAAATTTGACATAAGTCAGTGTAGGTACCTATAGGCAGTCCACAAAAATAATGCAGATTTTACTTCTTACAGCGTCAATTCTGCCTTTGATGTATATACAGGAGTGGAATGGATTATACATACTTTATTATTTGTATGTATCACCAGATTGACAGGCCAATAACGCAGCAAGGGATATCAGGACTTCGCACGGGCACGGCGAGGGGATTCCGCACGCGGCAGCTCCAAGACAAGCGCTATTGGGAGGAACTGATGCAGGTGGGCTTCTTACACTTGCTTCGAAATCTTAAGAGGGTACGTCCCTACTGAGCTGGCAACGTCGCATTTTTAGTGATTTTTTACGATTATTTCACAGAAATTGAATGAAACTTTCAAATGTACGTCGGTAGTGCACTTTGTTTTTAGCGCTACAGACACACATTTGAAACTTACATTCAATTTTTGTGAAATAATCGCAAAAAAACACCAAAAGTGCAACGTTGCCAGCTTCAGTAGATATGCACACTGGATGGTAATAAATTTTATGTCGTAGACGCGTAACATCATTGAGGTTTTGTAAATGGTTAAATGCTCTGTGTGTAAGCCCAAGTTTCTATAGATGTACTGCATTACAAGAAAAAATAATTGGTAATTTTAATTACGTTTTTATATTTATTACGCAGGTTAAGGTCAGAGAAATGAAAGCAGAAATAGCAAGACTAAATGAACAGGCAGACGCCGGTGAAAGAGAGCGCTCAGCTAAAAAACATTATGAGAAGCGAGTGAAAGAGTTAGCTCAAGAATTGACAGGTAGAAGTTATAAGTACATAATTCAATTCCGAGTACACAATCAGCATCAATAATTTTATATTAAGTAGGTATGCATTTCGCATCTGAGCAAAATTATAAAATAATTTTCATCTCTCATACTCTGAAAGTAGGTCATTGATTATCTGGATATACCTAGGGTTGAAAGTGACTCATCGCGACCCTTGGGTTGAAAGTATTTTTTTTTTCTAGCTAATCCAAATGAGGTACATAGCAATGGAAATACGTATACGGCCATGTAATCTATGTTTCAAATAATAATTTATACTAATAGTTCCTTTTTAATTGTAAAAGGCAAAATAATCTTAAATAACATTCCCGCTATATATAAGCTAATGCAAGCGTATACAACGAGAATTAGTAGAAATTATTACGTTCGGTAATTTTTTTAGCTTGAAATATTTAAGTCGACAATTAATTGATAGCGACCTCCGTGTCTGTGAGTTTAAAAAAAAACTAGCCGGCCGCCATTGGTGCGCAGAAGAAATGCGCAATGCGCGCAAATCGCGCAATAGAAAAAAGAGCGGGAAGAGAATGACAAACGTAACAAATATTAAATGCGACCATACGACGTTAGTGAAATTTTAATTTCCTCATATTCGAAATGAAAAGTAGAGTGTTCAACTCGTATGAAATTACCCATTTCACCCTCGAACTATTGGCACCCTCACTTCGTTCGGGTGCCAGAAATATCTCAGGTGAAATGGGTATATTTCAACCCTAGTTTATCAATCTACTATTATTTATTGTCTCGGCTACATTGAATGGATATGATTCTTGTAGTATTATTTATGATAATTTGTGGATTTTTCAGATCTCCAAGGACGGCTATCGGATTATAACACAGCCATTCGCATCGTTAATGGCGAAACCACAAAGCAATCCGTAGAGGATCAGACGAGGGAATTGGAGTTGAGCAATAAGAAGCTTCAAGAAGAGGTGGAGCAAGTCTTCTTAGAGAAGCAGAGGAAGGAGAACCAGTTGAAACAGCTGAGGGAACAAATGGAGAAGGTAGTATAAATGCAGAACTTACATTAAATCTTTAAAATAATCAACGAACCAGCTAAGTTCAGGTCAATGATAAAAAAGTGATGCTTCTGTTCATCGTTGTAATAGGTACACCGTCAATAAGACCAAATTTTGGGTTACAGGAGCAATCGACGATATCAAACTTGCTGGCGGAAATGACGCCCGAGCAAAGAGACCAGTATAATGAACTGGAGGCTTCAGCTGCCGCTCTGAGGGAAGAGGTTGAACAATCCAGAACACATGTTGATCTTTTGAGCAAAGAGAAAGAGCAATTCAGTAAAGAGATATCGGGATCTCAGGTATGAACATTAGAAACTTAATCATGTGTATGTGCTGATTGAACCAAGTGGTGAGACGAGTCATGCCCTTAACTTCACTCAATACTTGTTGTTAGTAGTATCACTACTTAATTAGAAATGTTTCAGATAAAACTTCATCTATTGGAGTTACATCGTCGATTAGCAACTGCAGAAGAAAAGAGAGACAACTTAAAGAATGAAATGAACAACCGTCTGGAACCACAGGAAGAGAGAGAGAAGTTGTTACTACAGGTATTTGCAATAAATAGTGAAGTATACGTATTAAAATGTCTGGCTGTAGGTTTCGCTTTGACACAAGTTGTTTATAGGTAAGAGAAGACAATGCTGCTATTTCATCACTAGATAGTAATGCTGCGACTCTCAAAGAGCAGATACGTAAAGTTCAAGAGATGATCGAAGAAGCAGAACAGGTAAGATTGTTTGAAATATTTAAGCAAGTTTAAGTTTTACAATTGGATTGAAATTTTCAAGTTTAAAAGTTAAGACTGAGAGGATTATTAGTTAATGATGTTGAACTGGTATCATTGCAGGATTTAGAAGAAGGAAATTCGGAACGGCATCAAAAATACAGAGAGCTGAAAAAACGAGAAGAAACAATGGACGCTTTCTTATCAACTTATGAAGAAAACCTTAAAAAGGAACAGGATAAAATCGAGCAGCTAGAAAAGGATATAGTTTTTGCTTTAGAGCATAGTAGCTCTAACATTGATCTCGATTTGAGTGAAATTGATTCTCTTAAACAAAAGGAAGGGTATAGCTCAGCGTATGATGAAGGGAAGAAATCAATTGAAATTCTGATGAAGGACTATGAAAGGTTCCAGACGAACTTGAAAAAGGTAAATAAAATATTGTTAAAAAAACTTCGAGTCTCCTCAGTGTCAAAATAGCAAATGTTATTGTGGTCTCTGGGAACAATAAAAATATTTTTGGTTAGGTTGACAATTAAAATCTTTAAGGGATAAGTTCATCTTTGTGCTACATTTAGTCAACCGCTACATTCTACAATTTGTCATGTACAATAAAGAGTTTATAGATAAATACATAGATATAAAAAAAAATTACAGTACACAATATTTTTAGGTGGAATCGACTCGTGAACGCCTCGCCACGGAACTCCAAACATTGCCAGAAAAAACTCATGCTATGAATGAGGAACTGGTAATACTCTCGGACATAGAGAAACTGAGAGATGATGGGGAAGAACAGAAGAAAGCTCTCCAGACTGAAATACAATTGTTGAAAGAAAAGTTGGCACCCACAGAGAGCGCTGTTACTGAGGCTGCTAACAAACTGAAGAAATTGCAGGTACCTAACATGTTTTTTTTTGTAGCCATCAATTAGTTCATTATACTTCATCCATCTATAAATGGATGCGAGGTTCTGAAGTCGCTGCATTTATTTTTTATTCCACAGGAGAGTTTAGACGGCAATGAAATGTATGCAAAACTGAACAGTTTAGAAGATCAATTGGCTCAGTTGGAGAGTCGAAAAACTGTCCTAGATGAAGACATAGCATCTATCACGTTGAAGGCAGATTACGAAACCTTTGAAAAAACAGGCTTTAGAGGAACTAGGCTCTCTCAATAAGAAGATAATTGAAGATCTGAATTCTGCTAAATCATATTAATATCTAAAGGCATAAGCAAATAGTGATCAGCAGAAAAGTAGTCTTATGTCTGTGCAGGTTTAAAATAAAACTTTATTACATCATGTAATTTTACAGTGTAATTTTATTATAAACCAATCATGGCATGACACAATTTCATTTTATTCAACACACGCAATAGTTTATATCACAGCTTGAATTAAACACTACAATTTGAATACAAATAATAATTTAACAAATGTACAAAACGCAACAAGTTCACGGGACTCTCATTAACATTTTCACTTACTGGGTAACTTTAGCTTGTTTGTCGAGTAGTATTTCGAGTTGGGCGGGTAAAGGACGGTTATTTGCCTTCAGAAGCATGCAGAGGTGTCGAATGAACTTTTGAGAAGGTGTGATGTCCGCCTCTTGCATTTTTTCCCATAGTTTCATAGCTCCTTTGCAATCGTCCTCGCGTTCTGATAAAAGTGAAATAAATGTATTATAGTAGTTCCAACCATTTATTTTCTCGATGACATATCTATTTGATAGTTATAGTGTTGTTACCACATAAGTGATCAGTAGATACGATATCGATCCAATTTAAAAAAATACTTGCCATTATAATTATTTCATTTCATTATTGTATACCTATCTATACTTATATTAGGTACTTATATTATAAAGAGGAAAGATTTGCAGTTTGTAATGAAATAAAATACGAAATAAGAGCAGAAAAAGGGACAAGATATGCATGTTTGTAATGAATAA